>CM033752.1:40900248-41338316 GCA_019671005.1 Hibiscus mutabilis | reverse complement strand
TTTGGATAAATGTTTTTTATTGTCTAAAAGAATCTTCAAGCTGTACAGAAAAAATTAGGGCCAGCCAACCCCCTATACACCAGGTCAAAACAATTAATCAAGCTCAATCAGTGACTAAATAAGAATTCGAAATAAAACTTAATAATTTGTATCTAACATCGTTCTATATACAAATAAAAATATCAATAATTAGACGAGCTTTTTTATTGTCTTCGATTTTTTTCCTGCCAAATGTAATAATCAAAAGTACACCAGGCAAGTCGAATAATAGTGGCCAATTGTGACTTACCCTGCCTTTCACCTGTACTCAAGAAACCAACTCAGCCCAGCAATCACAAGAAGCTGGGAGATGGCAGGCTTGCAAAATCAGTAACCAGACCTGAAACGAGAAATTGCAAGTTGCAAATAAATGATCCCTAGTCTTAACAGAATCACTACAAAATACAAACAGAGGATCAATGACAATTTTTCAGTTAAGCATTTTCTCCTCAATTGGTAATCTGTCCAACACCACTAACCAAGAGATAAACGAGTGACGAGGGATAGAGGGACCTCTCAAACAATTCGAAACCATGAGATCTTGGGTTGCTTATGCCTAAGATCTTCCCACACTTTTTAGCCTTATTTTTTAGTGTCTTTTTTATCATATTTATTCTTTAGCCCCCAAATAATCTTTATTTTTTAGTGTTTTTTTATCATATTTATTCTTTAGTGTCTAAACATGTTTTGAAGACTAATTAGTATATTCGTGTTTAGAACTCAACAAGTTGTTTTAGTGAAAAAATGAATAGTGTTCATCTTAAAAGATTTGGGTTCAAATTACTTTATCTACAAAGTGTTTGTATATTGTTAAAGGGTAAGAATATTTATGAGCAGATGTTGTCTTGCACTCAACTTAAGATTATTCAAAAAAAGTATATTCGTGTTTAACCAACTGTCAGTTAGTGGCAATATATCCTTGCTTGTTAGAGGTTTAATTCATGTGAACAGAGTAAATGCTTCGATACACAAGTTTGTGTAAACTTTAGTTTACATATTTTTCAATTTTAGAGTTGATATGTTCATGTTGTGGTTTAGGATTAAGGGGGTTTGATTGTATGGTTTAGAATTTAGGGTTTAGTGTTAGAATTTAGAGTTTAGGGATCGTTCGACATAGATTCTCCAACGAGCGTTGAATTGAAAATGATCGTTTGCTAGAAGCTAGATTTTTCGGCCTTTTGCGGTTTGTTGCTTTTGAGGAAGAAACTGTGTTCTAAACAGGTGTTCAACGTGCTTGGTGTGACCATTCAATATTGTTTCTGCGTTCGGCGGCCCAATAATCGTTTGGGAAGCATTCTTGAACGAAAGCCTTGGAGTGTTAAGAGTATGGATTTAAGTTTTATAATTTATAGTTTAAATATGAAGGGTTGTGTAATTTTTTTACACAGCTTATGTATCAAAATATAAAACATCTAAAAATATATTATTTTTAAACCCAATAAAATTTAGGGTCGATTAGCAAATTGTTCATCATAAGTGTTTATAGTTTCCATTAACTCCTGATTACACCCCCAACTAAAGATATATTAGTTGTTACTATTAATAGAGATTAGGCAAGAACCAAGGATCGTTTTCATCTTAATTACTTCATAAGCATGACCTTCCAATAATAATTACTATTAAAGTCAATGAAAAAATGATAAGGACGGTTGTTGAAGTATTCAAGAGTTGGTTCAAATCACCTTATAAAAGTACTCAATTATGAATATTATCTAATAATGACAAAGCCAGCATCAGGCTTTAATAACTTTGTATTTTTTTTGTTGGCAGTTGCCAGTGAAGGGAATTGGGGCTTTCTCTCATTTTTGTGGTTGTTGGTATCTTAAAATTGATTTATTAAATCCAATTTACTTTATAGTTAATATAATTTAACGTAGATTAAATATTAGTTTAATTAAAATTATTATTATTGTAACAATTAAAATGATATAAATTTGAATGTGTTTAAAACACAATTCTTTTATCGTTAAAAAATACAATTCCTTTAAATATATGTATACATACAAGGACGGGACCAACATAATTAATTACATTTCTAAAAAGTTGTGTTTCATTAATTAAGTGTGTTTAATGTAATTAATATTCACCAAAAAAGATTTAGGGTTTTATAGGTTAACGTTTGTGTTTTTATGGTTTCATAGTTTATGGTTTTATAATTTATGATTTATGTTTTAAAATTTAGGGTTTAGGGTTTATGGTTTAAATTTTTACGGTTCTAAAGTTTTAAGGTTTTAGGGTTTAATGTTTAACGTTTTATATTTTATGTTTAGTGTTTATGTTTTAGGGTTAGGGTTTTATTGTTTATTATTTGTGGTTTTAGTGTTTAGGTTTTATGGTTTATGTTTTAATTATATTAAAAAAATAAAATTAATGAAGTACAAATTTTTAAGAATTTAAATAATTACATTCTATTAGATTCTATTAAAATCATAATAAACATTAATGATTGCAATTTATGTATTTCTTAGGGTTGTCCTAAGGGCTGTCAATAACAAACACTCTAAATTCTAAGTGATAAAAAATAAACCACATTTATAGTCATTATATTATGAGTAAGATTATAATTTTATCAATCAACTCTAAAAAAATTCTGTTTATGTCATTGAACTAGTCGAGATGCGTCATTTTTATCGTTGTGTCATTAACTTCTAACGCGTGTTTTAGGGGCGAGTAAAATTAAATAAAGTTTGAGTTATAAAATGAGAGTTTGAATAACTCAAAAAATTTAGTAATAAGTGGATTGATTTTTAAATTCGAGTCAAGTCTCTCAACTATGTATGATATCACATGTGAAAAATATAAAGAAATGTGTATGTACATCGTATATGGATATAAATAGCCATTTAAATTAGATTAATCTATACTATAACATTATAAATAATTAGAATTAAATTTGTATAGATACTCAAAAACTCAACTTGACTCGAAAAAAGTTGAAATAAAGTGTGAATCTTAAGATAAGACTAGTAAACCAAACTAACTCAATTTTTTTGACTCGGTTCGATCAAGCGCTCGCCTCTACTTTTATGATTTAAAATTAATAATAAAATTACAATACTTTAAAGTTACAAAAAATAATTATATCATGCACTGGCTGTGAAAACTTATTGTTTTCACAATCGTCTTAGTTCTAGGGTTTAGATGTTCATTTTTAAAGTTAAAAGTTTAGCAATTTAGAATTTAGAGGGTGTGGTTAGAATTTGGAGTTTAGGGTTAGAATTTAGAGTTTATAAGTTGAAAACCAAATCCCTAACATGTTACCCTAAGATCTAAACCTTAGACTCTAAACCCCTAAATCCTAACATTTAATAACTAAAATAACTCATTTTTTTAAAGTAATCAGTGGACCAGTTTTCAAGTTCGAGTTTAGTCTAATATATGTATTTGAAGAAAAGTATATGTATTTGAAGAAATATATATGTATATCGTATATGATTATAGAAAGATGTTTAAATTGAAATCAATTAATATCATAACATGATACATATTTATAGTTAAATTTGAACGTAAACTCGAACATCTTGAATCGAATTTATTAAACTCAACTTAAATTAAAAAATTCAAATAAAATTTGAGTCGTAAAATAAGACTCGTCAACTCGACTAACATTTTTTTTCTCAACACTCATACTTTAAATCTTAGAGAGAAAAAGGACAGGCGTAAGATTCATGGGCTAGCACATATCACTCATGGATCTTACTCTTATATATGTTTATAGTTAAAAAATATATAAATTTTATTATAATAATACAAAAAATATAAATTCTATTACAATAATACAAAAAATCTAAAAAATAGTATTTAATATTTAATTAATGCTTTTCTTTTAAAAAAATACTTTACATTTATTCTTTCAATTTATCTCTTAAATTATTATTTTCATTTCAATTTACTTTAAAAATAAAAAATATTATACGGTACATTTTTATTAGGCAATGATAATATTTAATGAAAATGAAATAAAAATAATAATTTAGAAAATAAACTGAGAAAATATATTGTAAAATGAGACAAAAATATTTTAAGGAAAAAACTGAATTAAGCCCATTGTCTACTAATCAAATGAATTACGACCCATTTTATATAAAAAGAAGGAGAGGAAAAAAGCCTACTTGATCCATGATCCGCTCCAGTGATCCATCAGAAAAGATTTATGAAGCTACCGCACCGAAAGCTTTCTAACATGTAGACTCGACTCGGTGACTCGCTACTCGTTTGTGTTGGAAATCTTCTGACTCGTTACTTGGTACGACGTGCGAGAAACTCAGCGGGAAATCAGATCTATAAAAATCGACAAAAATAAACGAAGGGAACGGAAGTAGATTGTTGCTTGAGCTAGGGTTTCCTCAATCCCTGATTTGCCTTTTATTTTTCTCCTTAATAAAGGAAAATTTAGAAGAAAAAAAATAAACACTTATAATTGTTTATTTTGTGAACGAATTTAGAAAAAATAAATGGCGGGTGGTTACTGGAATCCGCGACAGCCAACTTCTCCGATGCTTTCTTCCGGTGGGATGCTTAAACGACCACGTACTGACTACGGTACACTTCCTTCTTTGCCGCTATACATCGTTTTTTCCATTTACTTTGTTTATTTTAGCTACTTTTGAGATTAGTTTAGGGGAAAAAGTGGATTTTTTTCCTGTTAAAACTCAGTATTGGAGTAAAGCATTGGTTTGATGTTAGGTTTCATTTTGTTGATTTAGATGCAATTATGGATAAGCAGGAATAAAAGTCGATATTCTTTTAACAATGAAATTATGAAAATGAATGCTGATGTTGCTCTGATTTAGTATATGACTAAAATCAGTTTGTTTATTTTTTTCTCTAAGCTTTTCCATATATTTGAAGGATCAAATTCCAAAATACTCTTCCTACAGTAATTAGGCATCTTATTACTTTGTCAAATCTTGTTAAACAAGTTCATCAACCACCCAATCTCGACCTCATTGAGGCGATTTCAAACTTTGATAGGAATTGCATATTGGCCCATCGCCTTTTAAGCCTTCATCGGGAAGGTCTTGTTAAACAAGGTCATCAACCACCCAGTCCTGACCTCATTGAGGCTCTTTCAAACATTGATAGGCCAATCACCATCATAATTTTTATCCGTTGCAAGGTCTTTTCAATCTCAAAAGGTCTTATCTTACACATAATGTCACATTTTAAGTCATATAGTGGTATATTCAGGTGACCCTGTCTTAAGAGCAATTATAATTGAAGAGTTCAGTAAAATATTTTCGTCCCTCTGTAATATCATCCTTCGCCAAGATCATTTGGTTGTTATCCTTAAAAGACATACCCATTCCAAAATATCTAGTCTGCTTCTCCCTCTTCTGAGCAAAGCCAATGGATATCCTACCCTCCACCGTTGGGTCCAATTTATCAAAAGTAATTTTATTTCTCACTCTAGCATCCTGTAAAGTTTTCTTAGTCTCCTTTGCTAACTTGTATATCTCAAAGTTCTTTATACCCCTACAATTTCTTAAGTTTTTATAGTCAAATAATTTGTTTTTAATAACTGCCTTATTCCATCACCCCACCATGATGTGTTCTTACGTTGTGATGCCCTGCTTCTTCTACATGATTACATGTACGAGACCTTATGTTCCAGGATACTTGACCTAGACTAAAGTTTGGCCTTTCTTAAATCCCCTTTCTCTTAGATTGGGCTAATAAACCTTTAATCCTATTTGACACCATACCCAATTGTTGATGTGGCACTTTGCTTAGGGGCGACAACCTAAAACCCCATGCCCATTTATCAGTGCTCCTGGACACAAAGATGCATAACATTGCTTAGTAGCAAATATCCCAACTTTAATTCTCTTATATTGGTTCATGTCAAAGGGCGTGATGGGTTTCCTGCTGGCTATCACAGGCACCCTGCAGCCCTCCTTTATTTGAGCTTGGGACCAGCAGTGCAAACACAAGTGGAGTTTCATTTTGTTTGTAATGAATTTAATAAATATGCCCGTTTCACCTTGCATATTTTGTGAAAGACATTATCAACTTTAAGAATGAGTTACATACATATATTCAAATTTCAACTTGACAGATGCTCCGCCTTCTGGACCACGTTCAGCTCTTGAGATGCATAATTATTTGGCAAGAGATGATGATCAAGGTGGACATTTGTCTGTGAAGGATACAAAATCAATTGGATCAGCATACGATCGTTATCTCCAGAGTGCAGTACCATCTTGAACCTTTACTCATACTGATTTATTCCTCACCTAGTATCGCCATTGTTTTTTTCTAAAGCATTCATTACATTTCTTTTGAAGAATCTTCATTCTTTTACTTCTGGAGAAGCTAGTACATTTGGTGGGCTGAGAAGGGGTGTTGGTGGTGCAATGCCTGCTCATCCAATAGCTGATCCTCCTGTGATGGGTCGTCTTGGATCTGCTGCTCCAGATCTGTCACCAAATGGTCAAAATGTCAGTTTTAGTGGTCAACTTCCGGTAGATGCAATGACAAGGCCAGGTAGGGATACTATTCCTCTACCTCCAGATGCTTCCAGTACTCTATATGTTGAAGGGTTTCCTCCTGACAGCACAAGGCGGGAAGTTGCTCGTATCCTATTTAACCTAGTGCTTGATAGGATATATTGATATGTTTTATGATGCAATATTTTAACTTGATTACCTTGCTTCCAACTGTTGGTTCACATTCCTTGATCAAGGCTTTAGATATCTTTCGTCCTTTTGTTGGATATGAAGCAGTTCGGTTAGTGAACAAAGAACCCCGACAGGTAAGTGGACTAGGTTTTGCCAAATACTTCATTCGTCTCCTGTAGCATAGCTTTGTTTTTTTTTCTTTCCACGTGAAATTGTCGATAGAATGGTAAAACCTAGTGCATTCTATTGCAGCGTGGTGGAGATCCTATTATCCTTTGTTTTGTTGATTTTTCAAGTCCGGCTTGTGCAGCAACTGCAATTAGTGCCTTGCAAGGTAATCTCTTCCATTGATTTTGGCATTTATAGAAGGTAGATTATCATTGGAAAATGATACACAATACATAGAAAAACAATAGGAAACCATGGTGAATACTATGGTGCACTTGAGCATTAAGTGCTAGGTTTCTGTATCCACTGCTCAAAGAGAAAAGTTCAAATCTACTCTTCCTCGGAATAAAGAAAGAATGATATCTATGGCTTTTTATGCTATGTATTTTGCTATATCATATATAATGCTTTTGACCTAGTTTGTAATTACAAGTTTGTAAATAATAGAGGTTTTGTAGTAGAGAATAAATGTTTTCTCTGTTTTAATTCTTGATTTACAGAACAGAATTGAGTCCCTTTTATAGGACTAAAATACAACAATCCTAGCTAAGTTAGACTCTATCTCTATCTATTATTAAAAAGATTAGAAATTTAAATTTAGACAAGATAAGATTTATCTTATCACTAAGTTAGATAAGACTTAGCTATTTAGTTATTTACTAGAACTAAAATACATAAAAATATATTTACAATCTACACTCCCCCTCAAGCTGGTGAGTATATGTTGTAGAGTCCCAGCTTGGATGTAAGCTCATCAAAGGTGGTTCTTGGAAGTGCCTTGGTGAGTACATCAGCTAGCTGTTTGTGAGTTGGAACAAAGTTGAGCTTGACTGTTCCATTAGTAACCTTTTCTGAGATGAAGTGACGGTCTAGTTCCACGTGTTTAGTCCTGTCATGGTGAACTGGATTCTTTGCAATGCTGATTGCTGACTGACTATCACAATGAAGTTCAAACTGTTCACTGTGATTCATTTGTAATTCGGTCAAGAGTTTTTGTATCCAAATTCTTTCACAAATCCCAAGTGCCAATGCTCGAAATTCAGCTTCTGCACTGCTTCTTGAGACCACTGATTGTTTCTTGCTCCTCCATGTCACTAGATTTCCCCAAACTCGAGTACAATATCCACTGGTGGATCTTCTACTAGTCAGTTCTCCTGCCCAGCTTGCATTTGTGAAGACTTCCACTTTTCTGGACTTATTCTTAGAAAAAATCAGTCCATGGCCTGGTGTCATCTTTAAATGTCTCAAGATTCTAGTTACTGCCTCTAAGTGTTCCTCTCTAGGGTCATTCATGAACTGACTTACAATGCTAACATAATAAGCAATGTCTGGTCTTGTAAGTGACAAGTAAACCAGCTTACCTACCAGTCTTTGATAGTGTTCTTTGTCCACTGGAATTCCTTTGTCATCATTTCTGAATTTCAGATTATACTCCATAGGTGTCTCAGCTAGCTTGCACCCCAACATTCTAGTTTCTGAAAGCAAGTCTGGAATGTATTTCCTTTGATTGATTACAATTCCGTTGCTTGATCTGGCCACTTCCATTCCTAGAAAGTATCTCAAGTAACCCAAATCTTTAGTTTCAAATTCAGTTGCCAAAAACTCTTTAACTTTCTGATTTCCATAGAATCATCACCTGTGATGATTATATCATCAACATAGACTATTAAGATAGCCTTTTTGTTCTTAGGAGAAGTTTTGACAAACAAAGTATGGTCAGTTTGACATTGTAGATAGCCGAATTTTAGAATGGCTTTAGTAAATCTATCAAACCAAGCCCGAGGTGATTGTTTAAGACCATATAATGATTTCTGTAGTTTACATACCTGACCAGAATTTGAGTCTTCATTTAAACCATATGGTTTTTGCATGTACACCTTTTCTTCTAGAGTTCCATTCAGGAATGCATTTTTGATATCAAGCTGGTGAAGTGACCATTCTTGATTTGCAACAAGAGATAATAAAACTCTCACGGTATTAAGTTTTGCCACTGGTGCGAATGTCTCTTGGTAGTCAATCCCATAAGACTGAGTGAATCCCTTTGCCACCAGTCTAGCCTTGAACCTTTCTATGCTCCCATCGGCATTATATTTGACTATAAATACCCATTTACAGCCCACTGCCCTTTTTCCAGGTGGTAAATCAGTCATAACCCAGGTTTTGTTCGCTCCCAGTGCCTTGATCTCATCTTCTACAACCTTCTTCCATTTTGGATCTTTCAAGGCTTCATGTACAGATTGAGAAATATGCACCTTATCAATTCTGGCAGTGAAGGCTCTAAATGAAGGCATCAGCTTCCCATAGGCCACATACTTTTGTATCGGATGACTGGTACATTTCCTGACACCTTTCCTTTGAGAAATAGGTAGATCAGATGTATCAATTGAAGGGATAATAATATCATTACTCACAGATTTCATACCTTCTTCATCCTCTTAAGGATAATGGAATTGGTTCCAGTTCTTGAGCAGTCTTAAGCTGTGTAGTTTTCTGTGAAGTAAGCATTTTCTTCCTTGTATAGACAGTTCCTTTGTCCCAAGTTGAGTTTCTGAAGAAGGTTTCTGTGGAGTTTTAGGTAGTGAATCTGGTATTGGAGATGTGGGTTCTGCATGGAGTATTGGAGGAATAGGATTTGTTATGGATGTAGGAACATTTGTGGTAGATAAAGGAATGTCTTTGGTACATATAGGACTGTTTATGGTGAATGTAGGAATATTTATAGGTAGCTGGACTGGTTGTGGCTGAAATTCATCCAAACTCTCCCCCTGGATTTCAGAATCTGAGAAAAAAGGTTGTAATTCATGAAAGGTAACATCCATAGAAACATAAAATTTACGAGTGACAGGGGAATAACATTTATAACCCTTTTGAAGAGGAGAATACCCAATTTACTTCGAAACTGCTTATGGATATGAACAAAAGCAGAACACCCAAATATTTTAACAGGTAATGTACAAGACAGGTTTAAAAGAAGGAAATTGTTTAAGAAGAACTTCCTTAGGAGTTTGAAATTTTAATACTCTACTGGGCAGTCTATTAATGAGGTATGTAGCAGTAAGCAAGGCTTCCTCCAAAAATGTTTAGGAACATTAGAAGAAAATACCAATGATCTAGCAACCTCTAAAAGGTGTCTATTCTTCCTCTCAGCCACTCCATTTTGCTGTGGAGTATCCACACAAGAACTAATGTGTATAATACCTCGCTCTCAAAGAAAATTTCTCGAAGTAGTAGTAAAAAGTTCACTCCCATTGTCAATTTTCAAAATTTGAATTTTGCTGGGAAATTGAGTTTCAATCAGCATATAGAATTTTCTAAATATACCCTCAGTTTCCGATTTATCCTTCATCAAATAATTCCATGTAGTTCTAGAATGATCATCAATAAAAGATACATCCATGGTTGAGATGGTGTGTAAGACGATTGGGGATAAGGGTTTCGAATATGTTTTACAATCTGGCATAAATCACAAGTAAAAGATGCTGGATTTTTATGAATGAATAATTTGGGAAATAATTTTTGGAGATAAGAAAAATTAGGATGTCCAAGGCGAAAATGCCATAACAAAATTTCATTGGAACTTAAACCAGAAATTTGGGAGGAAAAACTAACAGAATTGAGAGTGCAACTTGATAGGAATTGTCCCTTGGGAAGTGTTTGGCCTTCAATGATGTATAGTCCACTACACAGCTTAGCACAACCAATTACTTTCTCCGAATCCATTTCCTGAAAAATACATCCATGCAAACTGAATTTAGTATAGCACTGCAAATCACTACACAATCTGCTAACAGGTAAAAGATTGCGTTGTAAATCAGGAACATAAAGGACAGAGTTTAGCACAATATCCTTATTAAGAAAGACTATTCCAGTCCCTTCCACCTCAGTCAATGACCCATACATCCTTGTTTCCTGTCATATTATTAGTAGCACCAGAATCCACTATCCATAGAATTTGAGTAGTGTTGGAGAGGAATGAAATACTACCATGCGGAATACTGGATGTTGTAGGCTGATCAGCAAGACAAACATTTAGTTCAGATCCTGACATGATTTCTGATGTGGAAGTGGTATGCATTGCGCAAGATTTTAGAGGATCTAAAAAACCCAAACTGATACCATCTAAATAATAGAGGTTTTGTAGCAGAGAATAAATGTTTTCTCTATTTTAATTCTTGATTTACAGAAAAGAAGTGAGTCCTTTTTATAGGACTAAAATACAACAATCCTAGCTAAGTTAGACTCTATCTCTATCTATTATTAAAAAGATTAGAAATTTAAATTTAGATAAGATAAGATTTATCTTATCACTAAGTTAGATAAGATTTAGCTATTTAGTTATTTACTAGGACTAAAATACATAGAAATATCTTTACAATCTACAAAGTTAGATGGCACTAAGTCAGTCATTGGACTTGCATAAAGATCCAATAAAGTAACAACAATATCTGTATAACGAAAGATATATGTCATTTTATTTTTCTATACAAAAATATTTTCCTATAAAGAAACCATTGTATCTTAATCATGCAACTAGAGCTATCCAAGAACTGGCCTGTGTTCAACTAAGCTTGGATGGTAATAATTTTTTGTCGTTCAAGATCCAGTCTGAATCTGGTCAAGCCTAGAGACCCAACTAGCCTTTGAACAGATCTATACGGAACTTCTTTCTTCATTTTAAAACACTTTTTCCCCACAAAAACATCTACATTGTGTAGTCTTTTTTATTTTTAGTGCTTTTCTTAATTTCCTGAGCAAGTTGACTTTGTTATTATATTGTGCAGGTTATAAAATGGATGAACATGACCCGGATTCTAAATACTTGAGGCTGCAGTTTTCTCGAAATCCAGGCCCGAGGTCGGGTCCTGGGACTCGTGGAAGGAGGTAAATGTGACTTCCTTTAGGCAAAAAGGCTATCTTTTTCTATAAATGGAATGGTTTTATCTTTATCAAATAGTACATTTAAAACTTGTGATTTAAATCACTGGATCCCGATGAGCATTAGCCTTGGAGATTACCTGAAATTTAGGAGTGTGGATCAAGCAATACTTGAATTGCTTGCACATTTCAGGAATCTGTGTTGTACTATAACTTAAGAGATATAAGAGCTATTTCTGTTGTCGAGGATCGTTGTAGCATTTGTATTGGTGTTTAAATACAGGAATTAGCAGTTTTCACCTTGGATTTTCAATTAGTCTAAACCGAAAACTGTTGTGTTAGTTAATGCATTTGGACTAATAATGTTTTATTTTTTTTCTTTGGAGTTGATTATTTGCATTGTGATTGTAGATGCTTTTCTAAGAATAGGTGTTAAAGTACTTTGAACCTGAATTAGGGCTCAGCAAAAGAATTGAGAACTGAAAACTGATTCAAATCACAGTTTTCAATTCAGTTTGATTTTATTAAACTTTGGTTCTATCTGGGTTCGGTTATAAAATTTGGTTAAGTTTTGGTTTGGGTATTGATTCCATTTACAAGTTAAAAACTACAGTTATTTGATTCAAATGGAATTGGATTTCAGTTTATATTTAATTTTTCATTAGTTTTTAAAATATAAAAATAATTTTTTGTATTTAAATTATTAGTGAAAATAACTTAAAAATATTATTGTTAGAGCATCATTTGATGATACTTGCCTCTTTGTTAGGGCATTGTGTTAATAACGTGAAGGCATACTCTTTGGATGTCTTCCCGTTGAAGAGCAACACACCATAAATGAAAAAGCCGATGAAGTGAATTGATCCAAATCGGTAAATTTGATTGTTATGATATGTTAATAATTTTTATTATATAAATTTTAATATGTAAATGTAATATTGATATTGGATTTGATACATTGGTGTTCCAGTTTTTTTACTCCACAGGTGAAGTTAAAAAAATATAACACTAAACATATAAATTTTGATTTTGTGTAATTGTTATATTAAATTTTGATATTAGTTTTCACATCAATATAACATCATTTTACAATTAATTTGTAAATGTATATGCACATAATTATGTCAAAAAATATAAATATTTGAATAAAGAAAATTTAATGTTTATAATTGAACAAAAATTGAAATTTCATTTGTATAAATGTGGCGAATCAAAGCACGCGACTCATGATTTCATTGTATTAAAAAAGTTCATGACTCATGTATCAAAAAGTTCATGACTCATAGCGGACTGCGACAACGATAGCGAACGCTATATAGCGGTAGCGCCACCGTCTGAAATTATTATTGTGGAAAATAACGGTCCGCAATAACCGCAATTCATCCGTTATTGTCCGAAACTACGATAAAATATCGCGATCGGAAACGCGACCGCGATTTAAATTCCTGCAAAATATAACACATTTTAACCAACTATTTATCTTTGTAAAAAACACTCGTGATGAAAAGATTAATTAGATTATAAAAAAACAATGAATCATATTATATGTTGAATTGAAATTCATGTATAAGCTTGATATTTATCCTTGTATTATAAATAATGAAAAAATTTTGATACATATCCCGTGTAAATTTTAGTTTATACATATTTTTTGCTTTTAGAGGTTAGGGTTTTAGTTTATGATTTAAAATTTAGGGTTTTAAGTTGTAAAATTTAGAGTTTAAAATTAGTTTTTAAAATTTAGGGTATAAAATTTAAGGTTTATTATTTAGAGTTATTAAAAATTTAAGATATAAATTTTATAATATAAATATAGAGACTTGTATAAATTTAATTTTACACTATCAAAATTTTACCCTATTAATATATGTACCTTGGGGTCCGGTGTACGCGAGACTAGGAGACAGGCGTAGACTCTTTTTGCTACCTTTCGGAAAAGAAAACAGTCTCTTTACGCAACCCCAACTTTTTATTTTTATTTTTATTTAATCCTCGTGTGATTCCCTGCTTCGCATCGTATAATCCTTCTATGTTATCCGTCCACGAAAATGGAGGATTCGCCGATCAGCCGTCTCCCCGAAGACACTCTCCATCAGATCTTCTCTTCCCTCTCGCTTCGTGAAATCATGATCTGCCGCTCCGTTTGCAAGGTCCTTCACCAAACCCTGACCTCATCGTCTTTCGTGAACCTCATCTCCACCCGATCCCACCTCAACCTCATCGCTCTCCGTCCCCCGCACCACCACCAAAACCATCACAGCCGCCACGTGCCCCTCCATTCCTGCATCCACGTCTACGATCCCGATCAGAACCAATGGCTTCGATTCAGCCTCGATTTCCTTCCCTTCCGATCTCCTTACCCCGTCGCGTCTTCGCTCGGTCTGCTTTACCTCTGGGCTGACTCACCGGACTCGAACAAGTCGCTCATCGTGTGTAACCCCTTGGCTCGTCAATACAAAGTCCTCCCTCAACTCGGCTCTGCTTGGTCACGCCATGGCTCGGTGCTAGTTGACTCAAGCAACCGAGTCATGGTCCTAACAGAACTCGCTGCTCTTTACTTCTCCTTTTCTCAGAAAACCCAGCAATGGCTCAAATTCTCTTCGAATTTACCTTCCAAACCCCGAAGCCCTATCGTGATTTCCAACTCCGTTTTTGCCCTGTGCGACGTGGGATCGCCGTGGAGAAGTAAGTGGAAATTATTCTCTTGCGCTGTCAAAAATTTGTTAAATTTAAATGTAAATGTGATGAACAATAACTGGGAATGTTTAGAAAGGCATGAATGGGGGGACATTTTTGATATAATGAAAAGACCGCGTTTAATACCTGGAAACGGGAACAAGATCTTGATGATTGCGGGTTTAAAATCGAATTATTCCTTTAATCAATCTTGTTTGACGATTTTGATATTGAGATTGGATTTGGAAACAATGGAGTGGGAAGAGGCAACAAGGATGCCGGAGGCAATGCACCGGTGGTTTCAGGATAGTAAATTTAAGGTGTTTGGAGGAGGGAATAGGGTTTGCTTTTCCGGGAAGAAAGTTGGGCGGCTGGCTCTTTGGGATTGCGCCAAATGGCGGTGGATTGATGGGGTACCTGGAAATGGGGATGAGCTTTTCCGGGGATTTACATATGAAGCTCGGCTTACTGCAGTTCCTTAAATCGATGCCCGGCATGTTCTTACATTCTTCACTACTTTGAATCATTGCTGTATTTCTTTTAAATCACTGTGAATGGAGGTGGATTGATGGGGTGCTTGGAAATGTGGAGCAGCTTTTCTGGGGATTTACTGTTTGAGCTCGGGTTACTGTGGTTCCTTAAATCGATGCTCGGTAAGTTCTTACATTGTTTACCACTTTGAATCATTTTTGTTTTTCCTTTATGTTCTAGTGGAATGGATAATTCAGGGTAGCGCAGAAAAACTGTAACCTGTTGTCGAGACATCAGGGACCCAAGAATGAAAAATGGGAATTGCATTCAGTTTGTTCTTAGGCAATGCAACTTGTTAGTTAAGATGAAAAACAAAACCCCTAGAATTTTACATTTCTTCTATTACTATTTTCTTTGCTTGATTGACATTTGAGTGTTATTCCTCTTAAATTAATGGAAGAAACAAGTCTTACAAGATGACTGTATGAGCTATTGTCATCAATAATGGCTTTTGTTGCCATTTACTTATCTGTACTTTAGATAGTGCAATTGCTAAGAATAACATCATGGTTTGTATTGGAATGTTTTGTGATTTATGGAAGAAGCTTTTGAATCAAAGGTATAAAGTCATAGTATTGATGTTGTAGTTTTCTCAAGGATGTATTATAAATTGCAGTTTAGGTATGAATTGGAGCTTAATATAAATATCAGTTCTAAAACACAATAAAAATCACTCTTTTTGCTACAAATTCAAGTATACTTGCAAATTCATATGCAAGAAAGAGGAACAAGTTATTTGTTCATATGTTTTGGCCATATTGTTACTATTACTTTTATCTCGTTTGTTTGAATTTGGTCATTTACCACATTAGAATGAATTCATAGTATACAAATAAAAGCAAACATAAACCTATTCCTTAAGCCAAAATGCTTGCTGAATCTTGTAGTGTCGGCTTTAATAGTATGAAGCTAGTAATACAATTATGCTAAAAAAACACTATCCTTCGAGATGCACTCAAAGATTGCCTTTAGAAACCTTTGTTGTGGGCAGGGGAGTATTAGTGGTTCCGCTAATTCTTCAAGTGTCTTTATCTTGTGAATATTTGTTAAATAGTAGTAACTCATTATAGTGTTGTCTATATATGATAGGAGTCATCCTTACCTTCTAATTTAGATACTAATCACAGTTAGCTTTTTGGCCAAAAATATCACAGTTGGCTTGGTGGAACTTGAATAAGATTTAGCAGCATTGGTTACATGATGAACTTCTTGCTTAAGTACTCTTGTTTTTTAGTAGGATACGAGTGGATAGAATGCACAGATAACATTGAACTTTTTGAAGTAATACCTCACTGATTATCAAAATGGTATGAAAATAAGCACAGTTTTTTTTATGCGGATCATAAATGTTTCCTTATGATCACAAGAAGTAGTAGGTGGAAAGGAAGTGGTTGAAGACTTAGAAGGATAGGGATTAAAGTACATGAGCTAACATCCTTATTGCTAGTTACTTGCACATGTGTTTGTATTGGGCTCAGGAAGTTGGGACATGAACCATAATTCTAGCGAGCTTAGCATGTGCTTAGTGCTATCATTTAACCAAGCCTTCTCTTTATGTTTAACTCTCGTGAATATACATACATTGCCATGCTTCAAGATGCACTGAAAATTTGTCTTTAGAAACCCTTGTGGGAAGTGGAGTATGAATGATTCTGCAGGAATCCTTAGAGTTTTTATCTTGTGAATTCGTGATAGGCGGCCATCCTTGCCTTATAATTTAGATGCTTGCCTATGATTTATGGGGATTGGTCCCATCATGATCTTCATGCCTAAGAAGATCCAGTCCCTGTTTTTACAGGAAAGTGAATGGATAGAATGCTTAGATAAGATTGAGCCTTTCTGAGTACTGCCACATGAATATAAGCACCCTCGTATGATGCTATGTTACTTGAATCGGGGTACGAGTGTCGAATGCTGATATGTAGTCAGACACGAGTATGTTTGACTTTAAAGTTTTTTCATATATCTGGAGGATCTTTAGAGGGTCATGTCCCCCCTATTTGTGTCGGGTACTGGTATCAAATATTGGTAGTTAAAGAGAAGTGATGATTTTGATTATCATAGGTTTGATGTGAATATTTCCTTCGAGTAAATATAACTTTTGGTATCCAACTATGGCATTTATGTGCAATGTGGTACATTCGACATGAAACTTGAATCATTTTAATATGATTGTTCCGATCTAGAAACAAGGGTCATTCAACATCCCATTCGTCTAGCCCTTCCTTGTAGAGTTCAAAAATTCCTCAAGGCTTCATCTGCATATCAAGCGTAGTCGGGAAGTGGCCATTTTGATACCCAAGTAAGGTGGTTTTGGGCATGTGTAATATGTGCTACCGTACATGGTCCTCAAAAAAAAATCCCAAAATTAGTTTTCTGTAATATATATATATATGATAACACAATAATCTCTAGAGTAGGTGGTTAAAGCTTTGAGTTAATAATCTCTCTTAGCTGTAAAATTTTTCTTCCCCTGCTAAAAATTATTCAAAAAAATTATATTCTAAAAAAATTATTTAACCTAAAAAAACCTTATAACTATTTCATATATTATAAATTAAGTGCTTTAAAATTTTGAACCGTTCATGTTCCCAACGTGCACAATATTCGAGCAGACTTGGGTGATAAAGGTTGTCCTGTCCCTCTTCAGGTTGCAGAGGACAAAGTCTGAAACAAATTCCACTTCGGTCAAATCATCAATGTTGGCTTGAAAGTCTATATTATTTGACTGAGTACTTTGTTACTCCATAGTTGCAATCAAGATGAAAAGGAAAGAAATATCTAGTTATTCTTTATACTTATAATTTTAACAATATAATCGTTACATTAAATTTTGATTAAATCTAAGGCTTAAATAAAAACTTAACCCCTAAATTATATATTTTGTTTGCTTTTAGTCCTTAAATTATTTTTTGGTCAAAATAAGTTCTAAAATTATCATTTATGATCACTTTAAGTCGGTAGTTATTTAAGTCAAAAAATATTTCGATCAATAAGATGTTAACACATCACAAAAAATTTGACCAATAGATAGTCTAGGGGCTAAAAGAAAAAAAATTGACATAGTTTAGGTACTTATTTTGACAAAAAAAATAATTTAGGGACTTAAAGTGATCAAAAATTATAATTTAAAGACTTATTATGACCAAAATATAATAGCTTTGAGGGTCACTTTTGCCCATGTAGTAGTCCCAATTTATGGATTTTGCCCCTGTAGTATTTTCGCATCAATTTAGCCCCTGAAGTAAGTAGTTGAATTGTATCACTGTTTGCCCCTTGACTGACGGAAGCCAACGTTGACTCTTATAGTGCTGACATGGCAGTCCACGTGTGATGACGTAACAGTCTATGTGTGAAGATGACTTGAAAGAGGGGCAAAATTGATTTTTTAGTTGAGTACGACGGTAAAATTAATTTTTAGGTAAAAAATACGAATTTAAGAAAATATTAAAATACTAAAATAATGTAAAATTTAATAAAATATTTAAAAATGATTTATTAATATATGGTTAAAAATAACAAAAATTAAAAAAATTAAAATTAAGTAAAAATTATAAAATTAAAATATCAGAAACTATTAAACTATAAATTATTCAAAATTCAAAACTTGAAAAATAAATTCTATATTCTAATCTTAGTTTTTAAATTTCAAATCTTAAAAATCTAAAACTCTAAATTGCAAACCTTAAATCCTAAACCCTGATTAAAAATTTTATCAATATAAAGTGACTATGAAATAAAAAAGTATGTGTATAAATTTAATCAAGGGTTTAAATTTTAGGGTTTAAGGTTTTTGATTAGAAATTAGACTGAGTGTGAAGTTTATTTTTTTTTAATATTGAGAGATAGGACACCAAAAAGGGTAGAGAATTTTTGTTCAGTTGAAAAAATCACATTAACTCTATTTTTAGGATTCTTTCTTTCTTACATTCTTTGAAGAGAAAGAAAACTAAAATCGTCTAAATTATTTTGATGAACGTTTTTATATTTTTTAATACTTTATAAATATTTTAAATTCTAATTATTAAATAATTTATAATTTATTAATTTATGATATTTTAATTTTATAATTTTTACTTATTTTTAAATATTTTTAAATATTTTATTTTTAGTCATATATTAATAAAATATTTTTATGTTATTTTAATATTTTACTCATATTTTTTTTGCCTAAAAAATTAATTTTGTCCTTGTACTCAACTAGAAAATCAATTTTGCCCTCGAACTCGCTTAAAAATTAATTTTGCCCCTCTGTAGTGTCATCTTAACACGTGGACTGCCATATCAACATCATAAACTGCCATGTCAGCGCCGTAACGGTCAACGTTGGCTTCCGTCAGTCAAGGGACAAACAGTGATGCAATTCGACTACTTTAAGGGCTAAATTAATGCGAAAATACCATAGGGGCGAAATCTATAAATTAAGACTACTACAAGGCAAAAGTGACCCTTAAGCGAAAAATAATTTAAAGACTAAAAGCAAACAAAAAAACGTGTTTAAGGGTTGATTTTTCATTTAAGTCTAAATCTAATTATAAACAAATTAATGTTTTATTAAGAAAAAGCTTTCCATTTAAATCTAATTATAAACATATATGTGTGAACACAATTTGGAGCAGAAAGTTAAAAAAGCCTGTTAACATCCAATCTCTTCCTTCGAATCTTGAGTTCTAGTCTCAATGATAGCAATACCCCTTTTCCTTCCCTAAATAGAAAATGTTAAATATATATATATATATATATATATATATATAAAACAGTTATGTAATTAAAGAAATAAAACCTGTGGAGCGTGAACGATCAAATTGATTTCAGTTTAGAGGAATTTATTATTATTTTCAACATATCTTTAGTACATAAATTAATAATAAATTATTTCCTAGAGTAATTTTTAACGTTTGACATTATCTGAAAGGTTCGAAGAAAAACATTTTATTTATTTTAAAGAGAATTTTTTTTTACTAAAGCTTTTATATTACTACACCATCTTAATACTTGTATAATAAATAAGCTTTTTAATAACAAGTAATTTTCAATTCAAAATCCAAGTTGCATATAAAAGTTTACAGTGTATGAATTGAAGATCATCTTTGCACTCTATTCTGAGATAGGATTAAGTACCTGATCCATCTGAAACTTCACATTTCTATTCATTTATCTAACCCTTATTATTGATGATAATAAAGTCATGCGAAACTTGTGATATGGACTGACCCTCACCTACAATACATATAAATATTACTTTGTACAAGATATCCTACAAGCGTTTTCTTATGTTTTCCGACCAGTCTCTTCCAACATCAAACTATGCTCCCAGGTTAAAATCCATGAACCGAGGTTGCGGATGTCCGTCGTTGGAGGATGGCTGAGGCATCTGCTGCTGCTGCTGCGGGGTTTGGTGGCCACTGAAGTGGTGTGGAGCTGGTTGGTGAGGGAAAAATTGAGGCAGTCCACCGTCAAAAGGGTTCCCATTCATTGCTGACATTTGACCGGCTTGTATCTTAAGCCGTTGCACTTCTTCCCTCAGCGCTTCATTTAAAGCTTCAAACCATAGAATATAAATGCTAATTTTAGCATATGCCGAAATTCGGTATAGGGCATATGAACTGTGCCATTAAATTATGAAATCCATTGGACCCAAATTATGTAATTTCTTGAGTATGAAATGGAAGAGTTTTGACTGTTTTTACCAATTCCATCATAAATGATGGATGACCAAAGCGATGCAAGCAACTCATTTATGATGCTCCCGACCACCACCAGTATAATTGCAGTATGTAATGCAAAGATGAGGAAAATGTATGCATACCGTCTCTAAGCTGAGCATGTTGCTCCATAGCCTGTAGCCGTAGTTTGAGTTCCTTATTCTCAGTTGTCAACCCAGTAGTGTCTCTCTGCATCGTAGAAACTATTAGAATCGGTTCCCTTCCATCACTGTGAGGGCAGTAAACAAATATGAGGGTACTCGAAGATGCAAAACATGTGTTTACCAGGTTAGAAACTTCAACAAAAATAACTCAATAGGACTCTAAAAATACTAAATATGAGACTATATCAGCAAAACAAGTGTGCATGATAACTAAGCAGTCCCATCGTGCAAGCTTTCACCGATATATCCTATGTTAAAGGCACATAGCTACTTCCTATATTACTTGAACTCGAGGGTGTCGGGTACCTGTATGTGTCTAACATGGGTATGCTCAATTTTTTCTAAGTGCCGGGTAAACGTGAATGTGAGTTATGGGCATGGTCAGATTTTTCTTGCATATGGAGCATCTTTGAAGGTCATATCCTCATGCTCGTGTGTCTAGACATAGGGACTCCCAAAAAAAGTTGAAGCAACAGAAGAGCAGGCAACCTTAATTAGATTAGACAAAAGTAATATAGGACCTTATATTACATTCAACCATTCTTCCAATGAAGATAATTCTAGGCATCTAAGGGAAAACAATCTCAGAATAAATTCTCTTAAATTCAAGTAATAAATCACATAAAATTATTCCGATTGTAACAAGTGGTTCAACCCATAATTGAATGTGCAAGCATGTGTTTCATGTGCATAAGATTCCACCGGCAGTTATAATCTTAACATTTAAAAAGAACATTTGAATACACGAACCTGGAAAGTTAACAATCTGGAAAGCATCAAAAGGATCACATTTTATGGGGAAAGGAAAAAAAAGGATCATTTTTTTTAGATGTATACTGTAAGCTAAACCAAGGAGGCATACCGGCCAAAAACAACCCAAAGAGGCGTAAGGTGCAGTTACCTCTAACATTGTAACCTGAGCGGAGAGATTGGTTGCTTCTGTTTGAAGGGTCTGAACTTTCCTCTCCAGCTCACTGGTGTATCGAATCTTCCTCTCCTTTGAGCGAGCAGCGGATTGCCTGTTAGCCAAAACCCTGAAAGACACAAAGCAAGCTAAATTTACTATGAAAATTAATTATACCAACTAATTTCCGTTTTAAGGTTGAAACCAGAGCACAAGCCTCTCAGTCTCTCACTAAACAGGGTCTGGATAAGTTCTCAATAGAGAATAGCCACCGAACACTTGTTCGTCGTGCTAGGCACAACCATCTTCCCTTTTTTGTAATTGAAAGAAAGTAATTACTTCTACGTTACAAACAAAAAGACTAAAAAACCGACAACGAAGGTGATCAATTGAGCCGTTAGGCAAAAGTTTATGGGTGTAGTTGAATCGAATCGAATTGAACTCAAACTCAAGTTGTAAGAGATTTGACTCGAAAGTTAAAATATGAAGCTCAATTCAAGGGGAAAAAAATCAAACTCCTATTTGTTAGATTAGGTTCCTTTATCTAGTAAAAAATGAGCCTGAATTTCATCTCAACTTCAAGCCCAATCATTTATACTCAAGTTCAAATTAAAAAATACTAATTAAATATATATAGTAATAAAATTGATTAAGCTTGTAATCTATTCGAATCAAGTGTAGAACTCAGGTTTGTTCAATAGTTCGAACTCGACAATGATTAAGTGGAATACAGACCAGTATTTTTGGTGAAGAAAAAATGATGACTTCAAAAAAGAAGAGCAAAATTAGTCTGATGAATCATATTTAACTAAAAATAAATCGTAGAAAAATCCAATTAATTTAATTTAATAAAAAAAGTAGTGGCGGAAAAGGTAGACTGTCAAAAAACAATTCTACCTTTTAGCTCTCTTGGGATCAATAAGGGCAAGCTCGGCGAGTCTATCAGGAGCAATAGCCTTCTTAACACCGTCAGCCGCCACCAAAGACTCAACCTCAAACGACGTCATACCATCCATCGAGTTACTATGCCTATGGTGAGCCCTCTTCTCTCCCGCCCATCCTTTCCCGCCAAATTTCTCATCTCCGGCTCCTCCGGAATTCGCGGGTTCAGTCAATCCGAGTCCGTTGAAGAAATCGGAATCAAAAGAAAGACTACGGACATGGGAAGAGATACGCCTAGGGTTGCTGCGGGAGGAGCGAGAGGGGTGGCCGTTGGAGTCGTCATCGTCGGATGAATCGGTAGGAACGGGGATGACAGGTGGCGGGGTGGGATTGGAGGTGGAAACTGGGAGGTCAAGGGAGGAAAGATCGAGATCGGAAGGGTCGAAGAGGAGAAGATCATCAAAACGGAAAGCTGTGTCCGAGTGGGCTCGCCGGTGGTGAACTCCACGTGGAGGCATCTGGTCCATCTCCACCGTCAGCTTTTGCTCCGCCGTTTCGGTAGAGCAAGGCGATGGATAGTACGGCGGCGGTGGTGACGGTGGTTGGATTTAGAAGCAGTGCAACATATGAGCTGAGGCCTGAGAGCTTGGGGCAAAGAGAGTATTTCGGTGAAGAACAGATAAAGCTTATACAGAGCGTCGAACTAATTGTTTTTAATAAAATAATAGTAGTAATTAAAATTATTTTCTGTTTATTAATTGAGTTGACGTTATTAAATTTTGATAATTTAAAATTTAATACTAGTTGTTAATAATGTCATAAAAATCATTGTTCGCTTCCTTTCTTTCGGCCTTTTTGTCATGCTTCTATGCGTATCTTTGACCTTCGTTTGGATTTATTATTTTTGAATTTTGGTTATCTATCAACATTTTACCCTGGGTGAAATTATTTTATCGATTTTCTGATTTACATGTAATTTATGGATATGATTTAGGTATTTTTAGTTTTGTTGGTGGTAAAAGCGGGATATATATAAGTAATTTTAAGCGGTTCATTTTTATTGATTTAGATGGAGAATCGTGGTCGTATTTCATGAAAGTGTGGTAAAAACGAGAGAAAAAACAAAGGGTTGAAGAATAAGGTGAATAGTGTGGTTTCAAGCGGTTCTTATGTCGAGGATAATACGGACGGACCAGGCTGGAATGATACCGCCGAACGCCATATACAGCGATCCCAAGGGGATTCCGACTTCAGCAAACCATGTATTTAAGTTTACCCAATTTAATAAAAATCTCATATATTTTAAAAATTGTTACCCAATTATAAATTTATGTTTATCCAATTTAGGTAGATTTTAGTTTGTAAAAAATATATTTTAAGATGTTTGTTGAGTGGATGAATAACCAAAATATTAAGTTATTACCAACAATTAGTCGTCTTAGTGGGATGAAATATTATGTCCATTAAATAAAGTTAAAAGTTCGAGTCATGACGTTATGAATAGATAAAATTTAATTGAAAGAGTCATCTTATATTAAATTTCTATAAAATTTAATTTAAATTAGTCTGTTAAGAAATTAAATATTGATAATTAAACCCAAAAAATGTTAGGTTATTGTCAACAAAACGGGAGAAGTAGGAAGGGAAATCACAGCATATCGCCATCTAATCTAATCAATCAATCGAGAATTCATAATTCTTCCTTTGAATTTAGATTAGAGGGTGTGAATATTCTTCAAAATTGATTCGAATTGGTAGCTAATGATTTAAATCAAATGACCAATGGAATCGATGTGCTTTGCCATCTTTTTTTATTGACGTTTAACATTTCCCAAAAGAAATTTGATCCCTCCCATGATTTTGTATGGGTCTTATCTTTTTGTAAGGAAAAATCTTTTGAAATGCTGGTAATTTTTATATTGTTTTATTCAAGAATAATTTTACCGTAAATATTATATATTGCAATATATTATTAATTATTTTAATTAAATTTAAAATTTTAATGACCGAAAATGTTATTATTTACTTTTAGAATAAAATTTTAAAAAATAATTTTTTATTTTTTAATTCAAAAAATAATTAAATTTTTATTACTATAAAAATTCTTACATTTACTTTAATTTAAGAGTAAAGTTTACAAATGGTCATCAAAATTTAATCAATTATTCAATTTGGCAATCAAACTTCCAACTGTTTCAATGTTACCATTAAACTTTCAGTTTTGTTTCAATTTGACCACTAACCCGTTAAAAACTGTTAAAAGGGTGATGTGGCTATTAAAATATTTAGTTCTCTACGTTTATACATTCAAACAGTTTAGTCCTAATTCGAAATAAATAATAAATTTAATCTCATTATTTCAATTTGATCTCTTATTTTTGAAAGATGAAAGATGTACGATTTTATTGAAGGATAATCATACAATGCAAGACAAAAATATGAGCTTCGTTAAAAAATCTTCCTAATCCTAAACGGATGAAAAAAAGTGCATCATATCAAAGCCGATAAATAACACAAGACACTCGGGGCACAACCAACATAGAATCAATCACTTCCCGAAAAAGCAAGCCACAATACAAAAGCCCCTCCCATGACCAGATTGGAGTTCATAACTACTGACACAGACCAGAACCCAAATGGGAGGGGGGCAACTACTTACCCAGTATAGGATCAAAAATTATGCCCAGAATTAAACTCAAGACTAATACCAGCACCAACATATTAGCAGCGGAATAGACTGAAGCTATCTCAATGTAGTCTTCTGAACGCAAGATGCTTTTATTTTATTTTATTTTTAATTAAAGATAATTTAATATTTTATTTTTGATCCCTCCCAATCCCAACCATACCTAATCTATCATTTAAAAATTGAAATGAATCAATTTATTACTGGCCATTAAACATGGGATAAATGTATTTGGATAATGGAAAGGTCAAGCTGATGGTTGAGAGTGATTGCAAAGTCTCGATTGATTGGATTAGTGAGCCGGCCAAATCACCTCCGTGTTAATTAACTCGATTGCAAGGAACTTTGTAGGAAAATGGATTGCTATCCGGCACGTTTCTAGAGCCCGCAACAGCGAAGCAGATCTTTTAGCTAAAAAAGGTTTGGAGAACTCCTCACCAGTTTTATCCACTGACACTAGCTAATTCTGAAAGTAGAAATCTGGAGGTGATCTCTTGGAAGCCGATCATGAGATGTGGGAGACTACCACCACATATTTTAATTTACGTTTTGGTGGGTTAGTGGTGGGTGGCTGGGGATAAGACATTAGAGGTAGAGTAGTCTTAAGCTTTTTGATTCGCGAGTTTGGATTATCGGAATGTAATGTAATGTAAGGACCAGGTAATCTGTTTTTTTGTTTCTTAATTAAATTTGGGCACTCCTTCCCCCTCTATCCCGTGCTCGACATTGCACTCAGTTTGAGCAAGAAGGGATTTTTAACAAGGCCTTAATTATTGTCCAAAAAAATTACTAAATTAAAATTTAGAATTGAATTACTGGATGTTAATAGATGCTATAAATATTAATTAAATTATTTTCATAAAAAAATTTAAGTATCAATTTTAAAAAATATACTTAATTTCCCCTTTTTATTATGTATAATTGAATACGAATAATAACAAATATATTTGTTTTTTGTGGCCTAGTAACAATTTTAAAAATTCAAGTATCAATTTTAAAAAATATACTTCATTTCTGCTTTTTATAGTAATAATTTAATTAATCTTTATAAAATTTTAAAGGATGGGTTGGGCATGGTTGAGATTGGGAGGGACAAAATAACATTAGTTATAATTGAGGGATCAAAATAAAATATTAAATTATCACTAATTAAAAATAGGATCAAATTAAAATAATGAGGGTTATTTTTATTATTTCTTTTGAATTATGACTAAATTGTTTGAGTGTGTAAACGTGGATGACTAAATGTGTTCTTATACAAAATATTTTAATAGCCACCTCACCCTTTTAACAAGGGTTAACGGGTCAGTGGCCAAATTAAAACAAAACTAAAAGTTTAATGATAACATTGAAGCAATTGAAAATTTGGTTATCAAATTGAATAATTGATCAAAGTTTAGTGACTATTTGTGACCTTTACTTTTAAATTAAAGTGAACGTAAGAATTATTATAGTAATAAAAATCTAATTATTTTTTAATTTAAAAAATAAAAGAAAATTTGAAAAAATAATATAAAATCATTTTTTAAGATTTTATTCTAAAGGGGATAATAACACTTTCGGTCCTTAAGATATTAAAATTAATTAAAACAGTTAATGGTATATTGCGGTACATATGAATAATGATATATTGTGGTACATGCCATTTACTGTAGAATTATTCTTTATTCAAATACACAGTAATAGTTGTATTCGAAGTTAAATTTAAATTAATTTATGCATACTTATACGTTAAACTGTTCAAATTTAGACCACCGGTAAAAAGTTATTTATTTTTAAATTTTCGTGTAAAAATATATGTTTATATGGTCTGGAAAAGTTTCACTTATCCCATTAAATTTGAAGAAAAGTCCATAAATCCCGTTGAAGTTAAAGTTGTATTAAAATAATAATAATTACATCATTCATATTATTCATCATGTATATTATATTTATCTAATTAATTTCCATTTAATTTTAATTGCAAAATAAAAATTTATTATTTTAAATTACAGTTTTTGAATTTTTTTAAAAGGAAATGAAAAATTAAATTTAAATTAATTATATTCGCCTTCAAGTAAAATCAGTATTTTTAAATTTATTTTGATTCAATTATATCAACATTATGATTAATTTATTAAATATTTTTATTTAATTTATTTAATTATCCTATTTGAAGGTTTTAATAGGAACGAATTAATTAAATTTTAAAAGAAAAATAAATAATCTCAAAAGATTATATATATAATAAAATTGAAATTGAAATATTTAATGTAATTTACATAAAAGTTATTATAAAAGGAAATGTAAAAGAGAGTAAAAAATAAAATATAATTATTGTTCTTGATAATGTTTTTAGGATTAAATTATATCAATTGAAAATATGTATTACGTTTAGGGCATGCTCATATTAGAAGATAATGTAATCCATTTAATTCAATAGCGATTAAAATATTTTTTTTATAATTAATTATATTTCATTATTTTTAATTGAAATTATTTAATAAAAAGAAATATGAAAAAATTAAATAGAAGGGTAAATACACTAGTAGTCTCTCATCTTTTAGGACACTTTCAATTTGCTCACAGAAGTTTTAAAACATGCACTATGGTTCCTAAAATTTTTAATTTGTTTTTATTACGGTTATTACCGCTAATAAATGTTGACATGACATATTAAAACATTTTCTCTGAAAATTTTAATTTTTCAAAATGATAG
This sequence comes from Hibiscus mutabilis, assembly GCA_019671005.1. Lineage (NCBI taxonomy): Eukaryota > Viridiplantae > Streptophyta > Magnoliopsida > Malvales > Malvaceae > Hibiscus > Hibiscus mutabilis. The sequence goes on along the minus strand of CM033752.1, from coordinate 41,310,368 downwards.
TCGTTGCAAAGGCCAAATTTTAGATGAACAAGCGGTGTTCGGTCAATCCCAATAGTGAAAAACTTTGTTTAGCTAAAAGATTAACATAGAATAGTTCAAGCTGATTCAACAGTTGACAATAATATATCATAATGTTTTAGCTTTTAGTTTCGATCAAGATTTAAAGTTTTTCTAACAAGTTTTATCTGAAAAAAATAGATAAGTAGTTTAATGATCTTTCAACTAGAGAAACAACGAACGACGACAAAAACGACAAAAAAAGGCAACGATCAAAGCAAAATTAAGCTAAAATTCTTTGATTCACAACCGATAGTTGTCAAATCATTTTAAAATTGAACTATGCTAATCTTTCGGTCAAACGAATTATTCTCACCGTTTAAATTGACTAACTACTTCTCCATTCGTCATAAACTTACATTACAACTAGTATAAAAAATATTTAAAATAAATTTAACGTATCATGTCAACAAACAATCGTAATAAAAATAAATTAAAATTCTAAAAACTGCCCGTGTAATTTACACTGAATAAAATATTAATTGAGGTCACATTCCTAGTTTTTGCTTTCGAGATATGTCGTTTATATTAAACAGAGTTACATCATACTTACGATCGCAAACTATTTAAAAGTAACATGTTTAGCAAGTGGATCCACTAGTGATTTTGATACAATGTTTTAAACCCAGGATTGGAATATTAAATGTGGTCACATTCCTAGTCCTTGTCGCCTTTTGTTTTATTCTGTCCCTATTCCAAGTGGACCATCTTCTTGTTGGTCGGGTTGGTTTCTTTTGGTCGACATTCAAATTCTTTTTGGGTCTCATCTAATTTTATTATTGACTCGAGGGTATTATAATTTTTTTAAATAATTAATTAAGTTTTTAAATTTTTTCACTCAATTAATTTTTTATATTTTTAAATTTTATCAGCTTATCCTTTTGACAAACGTTGACGGTTAAATTTAACAATTTTTTGAATAAGTTGGTCTAACATATCATGTTGTAGTATTGTCACTTAATATTTTTAGATTTTTTTATTTTATATTTAAAAGAATCTCTAAAATTTTAAAAATTTTAAAAAAAATAAAAAATCTAAAAAACTTATAATAATTATAAAAAAAGTTTTCAAAAGTTATAAGTTCTTGAGTTTAATTGGGTGTAAAAAAATTCAAGAGCTTAATTTTTTTTTTAAGTTTATAGAGTTCAAGCACCCTCAAGCCTTCATTATTTAAAAAATAAAAATACTAATTTTTTATTTAAATTTAATAATTTTTATACTTCTAATTGATAAAAACTTATTTATATATCAAACTTTGGATAAAATAAATTTATAAAAAAAACTCCAAACTACGATTTGATTTGATTTGATCCGAGCCATAGCACCTCTAATCAATTGTCTATCAGGGCAAACCCAACCTTGCCAATCTCCTGAGGCCTGATGACAAAAAATTAAAATTAAATCTTTAGTTCTTGATTTTTTTTTTAAAATGTTAAACTATAAAATAACTGCTCAAATTATATATCTTTTTCGTAATAAGTGTTTAAAGTATTTTTTGTTTGAAATAGGTGTCTAAACTTTCATTTTGGCTGAAATAGGCGCCTAAACTAGTTTTGGCTGAAATAGGTGCATAAACTTTCATTTTTGACTTGTTTTAAAGTCAATTTTGGCACATTCTTGACACATATTTCAACCAAAAATGAAAGTTTAGGCACCTATTTCAGCCAAAAAATACTTTAGGCACCTATTTCAGCAAAAAATGAAACTTTAGGCACATATTTCAGCCAAAAAATACTTTAGGTACCTATTGCAAAAAAAAGAGGCATAGTTTGAGCACTTATTTTGTAGTTAAACCTTTAAAAAAAAGCAATTTTAGTTTTCATTTTTTTAATCTTCAAATTTTATATATTTTGTCAAATTAAATCAACCAACAAAAAAATAATATACTCTTAAGATGATATCAACTATTTTATCTTGTTGCTAAATTTTATAATTCTTTTATATTTTTCTTAACAATTATTTAAATGAAATATTTTTGTAATTTCTTAACACCAACTCAATTAAAGGTTTAATATATAACATAGATTGTACACATAAATAAACTCTTATTGCATTGAATATATATATATATATATAATATATATTCGAGTATATAATTTTAAAATTGTTGCTTATGGTCACTTAATTTCATAATTAGAATTTGATTTAGAATATAAAAATCTAGTATCAATTGGTAATCAATATATATATATATATATATATATATATATAATTATCTGAAATGAACTAAGATACCAAAACAAAACAAAACAAAACAAAAAATGTAGTGAAAATTTTAACTGAAATAAACTTAAACTATTTATCACCAATTTCAACTTTAAATGACAAATACTGACCAAACAACATTACCCGTACGGTACCAACAACCGTTGGCACGAGGCCTGTCGTGGGGGTAGATTTGTTCAAAGACAAATGTATGAATAAACAAACAAATGAATGCAGCTATGATTGGCGAAAGAGATGATACAATACTTCTCCTTCAGTATTTAAAATATGAAAATTGAATAAGAATATCAATGCTACATACAGCAAATCAATGCACCATAGAAAATTGCGCACGCTCGTAAGCTAAAAATAATGGCTTCTGCTCTCATTTGTCGAAATGTTGTGAGAAAATCAACCAGGTTTATCATTTGTTGCCGTTTCTTTCTCTCTCACTACATTTTGCTCTCCGATTTAAAGCACGATGTCCCCACGGCCATTAGTTCAAAGGGCCTCAGAGGAATCAGGATATAATCAGCATACATCCAGATTTTCACTATACCAGGGGGTCCCCCACCCAGTTATAAACGGCATGACGCCATCGCGTTCTAATGCAGTCCACCAACGGTGCGTGTTGAGAAGGTTCGGTGGTTTAGCCACTTCGGCGTCTTTGCCGCTTGGTTCGGTCCCAGCAAAACCAGATGGGACTGCTACATCTGCCATGAATTCCTCTGGTGTCCACCTTGGGGGTACTGAAACCCTAAATTTTGTAAACCTCGGTCTTTGTATCGGAGTCTCGATTGGCTGCAATTCAAATCTGATTTTGCTATCCCATTAAAATGGTAAAGATCAAATACCTTTCAACCCATTTGCCCAGTTGTATCCTTGACCTCCCAAGCTCTTGTCTAAATACAAAATAACCTGCCAGAACTCACTCCACACAATGAAGCCTGAGCTGCAAAGGCTATCATGTTTTTTCTGACGTAAGTCTGATATTCGTCTCCCTAAGGACTTGATGGAAACCCTCCACACTAATGAAGCCACCACCTCCACTCTGATCTTGAGCATCGAAAGCTTTCCGGATCTGTGATTCCTTTTCTTCGAGTTCATTTTCATCTTGAACAGCTGTATCCAGAGCAAATAAGACCCTATAATGGGATTCACTCCCAACAACCCATATTGGCCATTTTGGGCATTTTAGAATTTGACGAACCTTACAGAAATTAAGTGATTCTAAAAGAGTAAGGAATCCGATTTCCACATTTGCAGATACACCCTTCAAAAACATGCCACCGCCTAAATCCTTCCTTCCATCAAATACATTCGGAACAGCTTGCCCACATACCAATAGGTTCACAATTTCCTGAAATGATTATGTATAAATGCAATTACAAAGCAAAAACATCAAAGAAAGCAACCCAGAGACTAATGGAAGTACCAAATTTAAGATATCAAAGTCCCATTCAGTGGATAAAGAAGAGCAATTTTATGTACCTGAGAAGCATGCCCAAAAGGTGCAGTTACTAGAGGAAGGCTAGGATCATCCCTGTTGGCTTGAACACAGTCCCACACAAAATTAGGATGCACCAATGTAATTATATCCTCGTTCGACAAAACAGTCTCAACAATATCAGATATAGCTAGCTTGCTCTTAAAATCACGACGCATAAATAAAGCAAAATCGGAGTCTTCAAGTCCAAACGAACAAACCTACCAATTCTCAAGAAAGTAAGGCAGAGATAAGGAAAAGCAAAGCTCCCATGCGACTTTGAAAAATGGGAATCATTGCTTCAAGCCTCTTAAAGGCACTTGCTGGAGTTGTCTATGTGTCAACTCTTAAAATTTTATGCAAATCCGAAGCCGGTTCAATTGAAAGACCTTCAAGTGCTTGAGCAATGATCTGTAAGATAGAACAAACACTTATCAGCAAAAAAGATTATAAACACTAAAATACTAACAAACTCTTACAATTCACCTCACATGCAGGTTTTACATCTTCAAATTCTAAATTGCTTTTGTTATATTGCGATACTTGGATTTCTCCTAAGGCCAGCAAACAATAGAAGTTGTTCTCTGACAACTCTCTCTGGAATAACTTGTTTTGAATTTATTGTTTGATCTTATTTTTTAATTAGGATTACTATGCATTTTTTTTTGCCTTTGACTCCAACAACAGATTGTAGTAAGGAAAAAAAAAACATATTCAGGTCAACAGGGATTCACTTACGACATCTTTTAGACTGTCTTCAGATCCTTCAACGCCATCACCAACAGAACTCAAAGTTGCAATCACGGCTCTTTTACTATTTCCACATAAAAACAATATCTCACCCATACTTATAACCAGAGCTCTGCGAACAGAAACAGAATTTAAACTTAAACAGATAACAGGACAACAATTAATTAATTGCAAAGCAGCTAAAAGCCAAAAGGAGAGACAATTATTCCAGAATGATGTAAACAGAACAAAGACCACTACCAGTTCACATTACAAATAATCATGAATATCCATTAAGGTATGTCACAATTTAATATTACATCAGATCCTGACATTGTTCGTCGATCATTCATAAAAATGAGCTAACACCTTAAACCAAACCAAAACACAACAAATATGGAAATACACCCATCGCTCACTAGCCCAAAAGTTCGTATGTAGTTGTGACCGTGAAAACACACAGAAAAAGAAATTGTACATGCAAGGTTTTTTCTCTGAGACAAACAAGAAATTATCATCCAACTAAGCTGAATTTTGAAGAAACTCAATAGAAGGGAAAATCAGAACAACTAAGTGGTAACATGATGATCTAACACCTTAAACCAAACCAAAACACAGCAAATATGCAAATACGCCCATATCCCATTATGCCAAATTTCATATGTAGATGTGCCCGTGCAAACGCAGAGAAAAAGAAGTTGTACATGCAACAATAACAGCTCAGGTTAAGAATCAATGAACCACACCTTTTTCTCTGATTTTCTAAGCAAAAAAGAAATTAGCAACCATAAAAGAAAACAACTAAGTGGAATTTTACAGAAAATAGAAATGGAAACCAGGACAACTAAATGGCAATATGACGATTAACATTGTCATATAGAACATAAGTTCAAATCCATTTCTTTAAATGAAACACTGAACTAAAAGAAATTTGAAATGCAATGTGTCGTTTTTACAAACAATTCAATGCAATAAATCTAATCACCTTGTTTTTGCATTTTCAGTAAAAGCAGCAAAATTATTTGATGCAACATAATGATTTTTGGATAATCTCCTGGAACTCAAATTCTGAGGCATGCTTTGTCCAGCTTTAACTAATTCATCCGGAAAGAAAAGAAGATGCTTGAGAATGAATGCCTGTATCGAGATAGACAGATATTATTGACACCAATAAGAGAATTGACTAATTTTGTGAGGTAGACATCAAAACAAACAGAAATGTTCAACAATAATCTTAATAGCAATTATATCCTTTTTCAATTGCATCTAAGATAAGAAGTGCAGCACTAAATACAGTTTAATTCTGAATCTTACATTCATGTAATTATGGTTAAGACACAATTTTCCATAAAATACTGAAACGCCATTCGATATAATCATTACTATATTAACAAACTAGCAATTGAAATCAGTAATGTTAAGGGGCGCGTCTAGGCACAGCCAAAAAGAACAGAAACGCTTTGCAACATACCAGGCGAGGCTATATAACCAGGCGGAAGCTTCATGGTGCTTTTATTGCGATGCACTTCATTCTAGGCGAAGAAAAAACCAGCTTCACCGACCATTCACTCTTTAGATTCTTTTTCTCTTAGTCCAAATTTCATTAATGTTCTCTTTCTTATTAATTAGAATCCCACCAACTTAATCTTCCCTTTCTTCTCTTTTTTTACTTTTTATTTTGAAAAGTCAAAATACAAAAATATGTTATTTATTTTATCAATTAGAATCTCACCCATCAACTTTATTAAATTAAAATTTCAAAACAAATTTAGAAGATTTAGCTCACCTTAAACCTTCAGGCTTTGTCACCTTCACTCGTTTTTTTCCCTTTAGTGTCCATCTACTCTGCTATTTTTTTTCTTCTTTTGGTTTTTTTTCTCCTTTATGGTCGATTTTAAAGAGTATTTTGCTGTTAAAAAACAGAGGAGACTTTGCTCTATTGTAGTCTTAAAAAATAAAGCTCTGTTTTCGGCTTTAAAGTTTGTATTGTATTTCTTTTTCATTATTTTTCCTAAAATGTATTACGAGCAAAGGTTGTATCTTATTTATTATCGTTTACATGTAGTATATAATTATGTGTGTGTGCGCGTGCTTGTGCACCTTATTTCAATCGGCCGAGCGCTATTTTATTCACCTTGCGCCTCAGGCTATATAGAGGTCTTAGCGCCTCTAGTGCACTTGGCGTCCTCGACAACACAGTTTAAAATAAGTATCCCAATAAACGGAAAATATTAAGTCTTAATAAATTTTATTGAGAGAAATGTGTTGCTGTAATATTTTAAAATTCAGAAATGATACGTTCAGGTGTTACATAAGAAAACCAGTTTTTTTAAATGGATTATGAGCTTCGAAAACTCGCCAATTCACATTCTGCACGCGAAAAGAAACTTGTATAACCAAGATATTAAGGAATTACTTGTATGGCTGCTAAGACACCACAGGGTCCACCTTCATGCTGCACTAGGATCATAGATGTTTCTGGATCAGGGCTAAACCTACAGGATTTTTCCTCATGTATTAGCCAATAAAAAGCAAACGCATGAAACTTCCACAAGAATGCTAACCACTGGTACTCATTTAAACAAATTTACCAAGAAAATACAAACCCGAAATGAAAGAAGTCGAGAACTAACGTCCATGAGTTTCCAATGAAGAATAAAATGTCTACAAACAGAATCTGCCAAATTGGAACTACCGAACACGGTTATAATAGAAAATAATGGGACATACAGAAAAAACAGTTTAAATGAACCAATTGCAAATCTGCCGGGTGCCAACAGCCTGCTAATCTGGCTACTATACTCCACCAATCTATATGCATAAACACAGAGACAAAGCAATTAAACCAAAATTCCCCTAGGAATAATCTCTGTACTTGGTATTTGATAAAGAAGAACATCAGGGGTATTCTTTTGAAATTATACATTATAAAGTGCACTGCATTATATAAAAGAAATTGCCTCATACATGAAAAACAACTCAGTATTGTAACTCAGGCTCATCTACTCTCCCAGACACAAACATAACGATTAGTCACACAATTCTCATACAAAAGTTATATGTCAATGCATTCTTGATTTTGGATACATTTTACAATGCATTTTATTTATTGTGCCCTAACAACAAGAAACTTCATTCATGATCATTATCACACAATAAGAATTTTTCTTATCGCACAACATAAGGAGGGATAGAAGGCATATTTGATCAGTAACTGGTTTCCACTTGAGAGGGTAGAGATAGCAGAAATTTACATCACACAGAAGTGACAACTTGATACTGTATAGTAATATGTATATCCAAATTTAGCTGTCAATTTCTCTTGTGATCATTATCCTTAACCATCATATATATTGGAAATTCAATTGAACAGCGAATATTTTTTCTTTTCCTCGTTCCTAGTCTCTAAGCAGTAATAAATTAATTTTGAAATACAAAGAAACAAAATATTAAAGTAAAAGACTAGCCTTTACCTTATACCCTGATTGCTCCACTGAGCCAGTATATCTTTCGAAACACCACTTCCAAAAACCATAAAAAAATAATTGATAAGCTTCTTCCTCCGACAATTCATTGCCCAAATTCACTTCTTTAGCTTCTATTTCCATCTTTCTTTACTAAATCCCCGCCACTGTCGCTTTCCAAAGGGGAACCAGAAGCAGGAACGCTTTTCGCTGCCGCCAGAAACCGTTTCTCAGCTGCAGCTGCCATTAGTTCACGCTGCAGCTGTCGGTTATCCTCCGGCGTCATCGTCGTCGTTGAGTTCGCAGCTTCTTCGGGCTTGCTCCTCTTCGGCTCTGGCGGCGAGTTTTGCATGCTCATCCATAGAGCCAATCTAAGGTCCTCTTGTTCTTGTTGATCCGCCATTCGATAACCAACGTCGGATCAAACTTTATGAATCGAAAATTTTCTGAAATAATTGAATTCAAAACAACTATTTTTCAGAGGTCTATGAACTTCGAATTTGATTCAGGTTCTATAAAGAATAAACAAGTGAACGAGATTTGGATTTTTTTTATATAAAAAATAAATAAAACAAATTAGGGTCTCGAAATTCAGGCCAACCGGAACGAAATGGATGTTAAAAGCAAGAGGAAATTCCGTTTAAAAAAACACAAGAACGAAGGATTTAAAATTGTCGACAGGGTTAAAATAGGAAAGAAAGGGAGAAAATGAAGGTGCTCGCTCTTTCTCCTGTTAACTTTTGTGACGGTGTCGCGTCAGAGGTGGATGAAATTGAATTACCATTTCAGCCCTGATTCTTTTTTTTGTACACGAAGGCGGGGTTAGTGGGTGCGTTAGCTGTTAGAGAATGAGATTTGGGGAAAACGTGAGGGTATTTTGGGAACGGTGACGATACTCTCTCCTCCTCTCATGGGGAGTAAAGGCATAATTGCTAGGGCTTGGGAGTGTCAGCCAGGTCAGGAATTCTTCGTGGAGTAGGTTTGGGATTTATAACTAAAAATCAAATTTTTTAATATTTTTAATGTGAACTTATGATAATAATATATTTTTAAGTTATGAACTCATATTTATCATGCATATAAAATTATTTAAATCTGAATTTTTAAGAGAATAACATTTTTCCTTTAAGATTATTCTTCGGGTTTAAAATTAAGAATTATTAAATATTTAAGAATAGGATAATTTGTATCGATGAAACTTTTTGTCAAAAAAACTACATGATGAAACTAACCATTTTTTAGTTAAAAGTAACTTGTATTTTTTTTAAAATGAATATTAAATTATATATAATTTTTTTGGTCTAATCACCAATATATAACTCATTGACCGACTAATTTAAATCAGATTTTGCAAAGACCTAGTATGAGGACGACTTTCTCAACTTAGTTTTATCCCTTCACAACACCATGATTCAATCCTAACGAGCTAATCTTACTTAAGGGACCCAACACCTCACCGCACTAGACCAACTTGTTGTTGGCAAATTATATATGAATTTTAGTTCAGTATATAATGTAATATATAAATTTTGATTATGTATAATGAGATAGGATCCTCTAAAACTTTAAAGCTTTACACTTATTTTAGACCGTTGTATGAAAATAAATAGATAGATGAGATTAACAATAAAAAATAAGAAGAATATCACATGAAAAAAATAAGAAAATAATGTATAAAATTAATTGAGCTTTACAAAGTGTAAGTTAATCTTAATATTTGTATAATTATATAATATACAATATCATATCCTATCAAATCTGGACTTAACATCATTATCACTTCCCTAGTAAAAAGACTATTAGCTTATCTCAAGCAAAAAAAAAAAAAAATCCAGCATAAAGGCTCAATCCAAAACCCATTTATTTTTTTCATCTATTTTACCGTCACCATGATCACTATTAATTATGACTTTCTGTCCAAATAAAAAAAAAAATCAATCATTCGAACGCTGATAACCATCATCATCCCACCTTCACTGCCAATAGGTTAAAAAAAACCATTTAACAACAGATTAAATTTGAGTTATAACAATCAAGGCCACGAGTCCACTCCTGCCATACTTGGTTTTCAATTTTGTAATATATTATTTCTATATATTTTGTAATCTCTATCATTAGGAAAATTAAATAATAATAATACTATAATGTAAATGTTGGAAAGCACGTTTACTGGTTTAGGTATAATATTAAAATTTATCCTTAATTTTTGATTGAATTGTATCTTTATTTTTTGAAGTATTTTAATCTTTAATGTTTAAATTTTTGTTAAAAACAATGTTTTTTTTTTAAAATGAAAATCAGTTAATATTTTAAGGACATCCATTTAGTGTCTTGTATATATGACTAAAAACCACCAACTGCTATGCAATTTTCCTGGGTATCGTTTGATTTTAAGACATATCTTTGTAACTGTCGTTTGTTGCTTCAAATAAAAAAGCATTGGTCAAGTTGTTGTCTCATGCAAATCATCCAAAGCAACACCCTAAAATTCTCAGCTCTCTGTTGGATCGAGATAATAATCTTTTGTCCTTTTTCGGTATCACTTTCTACGCTCTAATACTAAAAATTAAAATTTTATTATTAACTCTAAATTTTAAATCCTAAACCTTACACCTTACACCCTACCACAAATTCCCTAAACCCTAACCATAAATCATAACTCTAAACCCAAAACTTCAAACCCAAAACTTAATTTTTAGTGTAAGGGCATAAAAATAAGGGCACAAAAAATAGAGGATTTCTATTTTCTATAAATAGTATCTTGCGTGGGAATTTAATGGCTTACTTCTTTCATATATTTCAAAGTATTATTTCGTCCATCTTTTTCCATGGCGTGTATTAGGGGTGTACAAAACCGAATACGGTTAATCATTAGCAAATTATTTCAGTTAATCGGTAAGTTCGGGTCACTCAATTTTTGACTTTAAACTGTAACTATTCAACCGGTTAACCGTTTATTCGGTTAATCGAAATATTCAGTTCGGGTAATGATTTTTTTTACTTTGTTTATTAAAAATATAAATTTTAATACTATGTTAGAAAAAGTATATACTTTTAAAAACCGACATATGATATTAGTATCTTTTTAATAATAGCAAGTTAAACACTTAAGCTTTACAAAATGAAAATAAGATTTTACTTTTGAGAAATGAGAAGAAGAAATAATCCATATTTTTAATATAAAATATTAAAAATTATATTATATATCCATTCGGTTCGTTTATATATATTTTTAAGTCGTAAACCGTAATCGAATTGTTGTCTTTTTAAAAATAAAAATTCAAACCGAAACTAATTTTTTTTTGTTCGATTAACTAATTTTTCAGTTTGATTTTTTCTTTCGAAATCTATTTCGTTTTTTGTTTTTTTTTTCACACCCCTAAGTCGTGCATGTATGAAGTCTCCACGTTTTTTTAATAAATATCTGAGAGCGATTGAGATAAAAAGAACTTTTTTAATCCGAAAAACAGGAAAGTTGTTAGTCTTACAAAATAAAGCCCCCAATTTGCTCCCCTTTGCTTACCTCTCTACGTCTGGACTGGCCCTCCATCAAGCTCGACGTTACACGACCGACTGCTCAAAATAATCAACTTTCATATATTTTTAAATTCGGTAATTAAGTTACATAATATGAATATGATATAAATTAACGGATCGAACCGATTTCAGTTAACGATTCACGTTTCGACAATGACAGATGCATATAGCTCTTTAGCAGTTGTATTCTTATTTTTTCAAGAACAAATTTAAACTAGTATGAAATTCTTCTTTATTTTTATAATTTAATGTGTAAAGATAAAAAAAAAATTACATACTCATTTTGAAGAAAAATATTTTGGATTTATTTTTTAACATTTAAATCTGTCACTACGTCTCGATACATATTTTTTAAAAATAAAATTAAAACCCGATCTAATCGTGGGTCGATATAGATTCCATTTAATTATTGGCTTAAAAAAACCTAGATCTCTAATTATTTAAGACATGGGATAGATGTACATGTTACTTCTTAGGTATTTGTCCTGGATAATTGGAAGAAAAATGGGAAAATTTTCATAGACGATGATGATTAGCAACTGCCTCCGAGATCCGAATAGAAAGCCTTTGCCTTTTTTTCGGCCTCTTCTCTAACTTTAACATTAAAAAATAAATTTATAATTTAAGGTTAGGGTTTAGGTCTAAAGAATTTAAAATAGGATGCATTTTTTAAGGTTTAAGGTTTAAAGTTTAGGATTTAGAATCTATGATTAAAACTTAAAATTTAATTTTTTAATATTAAAAAATAAAATGATACACCGAAAAGGGATAGAAAATTTTTATCCATCAAATACCCCCAACAAATATCCAGATATATATTATCTGTGTGCTCCCTTATGATCCGAAGTAAAAAAAATTGTTACAACGACAAAAATAATATATTGTGAAAAAGATTAAAAAAATTAAAGATTTATCAAACACTGCAGTTCCGAATCAATGCATTATAAAATGGGTAAAACTTTAATACACATGTTGTGTAAAATTAATAAGTTTGTGTATTCACATTATAAAAACCTAAATCCTAAATTTTTAACCATAACCCTAAAAAACTAAACCCTAAACTTTAAACCCATACACTAAGTTCTAAATACTAACCTTGAATTCTAAACCCTACAATCTAAACCCCTAAACCTTAAACCCTAAACTAAAACCCTAACCCCTAAAACTAAAAAATACATGTAAATTAAAGTTTACACGGCCTGTGTATCAAAGATTACTTAAACAAGAAGATGAGTTTTCAGCCTTCATGTGATCACCCTTTTGTATACAAGCATTAATGGCGTAAACTTACAACAGCACACAAACAATACGAAGACAAAGAAATACACACACCAAAAATAAGGAAAAATATGCAAATTTAAGCCATAAAGCTTTCCAATTGCAATAAGCAAATGTAGAAAACATAATTAGTCTTATCCATATCTCTCTTTTCACCGATAATTTTAAATTTTATAATTTAGGATATAACCCAATTTTATACGAGAATTATTTGATACACACCGCAATATTAAGGCCTTAAGCCTTAATTTTTAAATATGACTCATGACATTCAAACATATAGATTGTGTAAAATAAATTTTAAATAATTTTTGTATCAAAAATTTACTACAGTATATACTAAAAAAAAAGACATAATAAGAAAGACAAAAAGGTATAAAACACTATATAAATACATATATTAAATATATGCTAAAAATATAAAGATGGAGTGAGGTACAATTCTTAACAAGGGTCTATTATTTGTACTTTCTTTTGTTGTTGTTAAAGGTAAAGATATATGAAATCCCACCGCAACCTATGTAGTTGCATTATATATATATATATATATATATATCATCATTTATTATTGTGTAAAAGCCTCCATTATTATTTCTTGTTCCTTGCAAGGTTGTTTATAAGAAATAGTATAACTAGGTTTTCTCAAACTCGTTATTAATTCATATGGATTTCGATCTTCCATATTGACAAGAGGAGATCAACATGTGGGCAAAGTTTAGAGGTTTTAAGATTAAAAGAGGTATACTTCTTAATATAATACAATTCTTTTGTTTTTTTATTTTATTATTTTTATTTCTTAATTTTTTAATATATGATCTATTAAATTCGTGATTTCTTTTTCAGGTAAGAAGGAGCTGAGAGATGGTAGCAAAAGCTTGAATGTAAATGATGAATACCTTAGTACATTAAGAACCAAATCATACTTAGAGTTTTCCTCAAAAGCTCAAACATTAGCCGATGAACCATCATCTTCATACAAGTTCATTCAAATCTTGGAACCATGCCAAGACACCGTATCTTCGATCTTAGAATCCGATATTCTTTCTAAAACACCTGAACTCAAAACCTTAATCTTTGATTACTTTGACATTAGTGCCGAGGCATCGAAAATCTGCGGTCATCTCCTAGGGAAAATCAACCAAATCCAACGGGATTATCAGTTCATGCAACGAGCAGTCGACTCGTTGGATGATTATTGTCATTCTCCTAAGAAATTCGGACAAATTCTTTCAGAGTTGAACTCATTCGTAGCCCTGAAAAACCCGTTTTCTAACCCTAACAGACATGATTTCCAAACGATTAACCAGAAATACTCCTCGATATTGCACGATCTTAAATCGAAGAAACGAAAGGTTTCGAGGAAGATAAAGATGATCAAGCTCATTCATAAAGCATCCGGGATTTGTTTAACGACAGCTTGCGGATTGATTGTAATAATACCTGTAGTTATAGCAGTGCATACTCTTGCACCGTTGTTAATGGCGCCTGCGGTTCTGAGCTTCGTCCCCGTAAAGCTTTTAAAGAAGAAGAAGAGGACGATTTTCAAGAAATTCCCGTGTCTGAAATATGGATTTCTCAGGAAAATCGGGGATCAGCTCGATGTTGCAGCGAAGGGGACTTACATTTTGAATCGGGATTTCGACACAATGAGTCGGCTGGTCTCGAGGATGAACGATGAAGTCGAACACAAGAAGGAGATCATACGAATTTGTTTGGAGAGACAAAGGGAAGATCATAGATTTTGTCTGCAAATTGTGAAGGAGTTAAAGAAGTGCAAAGCTGGATTCTGGAAACAGGTGCAGGAGCTTGAAGAACATGTATATTTGTGCCTTGTAACGATCAATCGAGCAAGAGCATTGGTAATAAAGGAAATGACTGCATCCTTTCTGGTCTAAAAGTAGTCGGCCAGTTAATTCAGGACTCGAAATCGACACCGGCCGGTTAATTCTTTGGGTTTATATGTATTTATAGTGTATACTGTATACATGTATATATTATTGGTGAATGAAAGGTTAATGAGTAAATGTTTATACAAAAACAAATATACCATCGAATATGTTTGGTTTAAAATGTGTTATGTTATTGATAAGTCATGCTTTAGAAAATCACGTGGAGTTGAATGATTTTTTTTATCATTTTAAAATTCATTGTTCATATATTATAAAATATTAAAAATAATCTATATTTTTTTGAAACTAAACATATTTTCTTCATCGTTCAATAATATAGACACATACTTTACAAGAGAATGCCAAAAATAGCCCATTACACTAATATATAAACCGCTTTAATTTCTAAACCTATATTTATCTTTTACTATATATATATATAAAGCATAAAAATCATTTTTTAAGATCTTAATGTTGGAAAATTGTGAAAAATCGGAAATCTTAAGGAATATTTTTTATGAGTAAAGGCGGAGATTCGAATGATGAATTTATTAATTCATATTTTATTTCATTAGATCTTTACAACGGTAGGTTGAGTGATGAATGGAAAATTAATTCTCAAAGTAGAGTACTTGTGAACTATGTAAGGAAAACGAAAAACCCGTATCCCACATTGGTTGGATAACAAGCATGAGAAGTGTTTAAGAACATCAATCCACTTGCTAATCATTAAATGATTTAGGTTAAGATTGTGCCTTGCACGCAGGCACAAAGGGTGCAAATTGATGAGCACTTGCATGTTGTGGATGACATGAATATCTGGATTGGTCAAGTCTTCCATGGGCTTGTGGATTTTTTTACCCACTACGAATTAATTTTTTCTTATACATGACATATCTTCTTGAATATTCCGAATTAAAAAGATGTTACCTGGTTTCCATAATTTTGAATATTAAAATAAGGTAACGTCTTGCCGTTTACATTTATATATTCGATTAAATACGATATTAATGGCTTATTTCTGAATTTATTTGGACACAACATTAATGACCATACTATTAGAATATATTATTTCCAACAATACTCCTTCATGAAACCCCCATAAATAGTGTGCAAACTTTTTAGGTTTTCACACAATAAAAAAACGCAAAGTATTTTCACTCCGTGATTTTTGAAACTAGTGTTATTGGTGATAGAGGAAGACGAGGTTACAGTTCGCTGATCACTGCAGACGTGTTACTGTTGTGTTCATACTGTTGTTGTACCCTGGAGATGGTCGTCTAATGTTTCTTAAGCACCATAGGAGTGGACGAATCTGCCTTAAAAAAACTGTAATTTCACATGCCTCAACAAATCTGATCATCCGAACTGCTGTCCGAATACAAGTAAACAGTTTCAATTCTGTTATTCATATTTTGACTTTTCCTTCGAATTTTCCTTTCCTTTCCTTTTCTGTTCGATCTCTGTAATAAACTCTGTATTTATTTTTAATGATTTTATTATTTCTTGGATTATTACTCCTATAATTCTAACATTTAATGTCTCTCCACCTTGATTCCGTGAAATTGCTAGATTTAGCTATTTCAGCATAAACACTGCTTTTGAAATACAAGTCTCCAGGTTCTTGGTCGTTCACTTCAAACTCTTCTTCTCCATCGTTGAAAACTGTGATCTACCCCTTGCCTACATCATGGATCACATTCAATCAAAACCACTTTTTGTATAGATTGGTGTCCTCCAAGTTGTACCGGTAATACCGCATGTTGCCATCGTAAATCCGTAGTTGCAGCATCGTCACTCCTTCGGTGGCACCATGGATTTGCATTATGGTCAACCCGAACTCCGGAGGTCCCTTTCGGGACGAAAGCGTAGCCTTCGAATTGCCAAATTCCAGACGAATGTTCATGTCCCTAAAACATATGACCATACACCACAGTTCAGTCAGATTAATGCACTTTGGTCTTTACTCTTTACCATGTGTCAAGACCTGTTCATTTTTTGTTCATGAGCTTATGTTACCTTTATGCAATTTCCGTGCGAGGACTAGTTCCGCTGTCAGATTTAAAGGGCTTATAGTTATTCTAGACTAACAGAAATCTGCTGCCCGGTACTCCTATATATGCTCTAATATTAAAAAATAAATTTAAGGTAGGATTAAAGTTTAAAGTTAGAGTTAGAGTGTAGATTGTAGAGGGTAGAGTTTATTTTAAGATTTTGAGTTTAGTTTTTTTAGTGTATGAACATAGATAGAGACATTGAAAAGGGCTGGAGATTTTTGTTCGTTATAGATCTAGAAACTCCGAAACAAAAATCATTTGTCCCTTTTTGGTCTTTTTATGCCAACACTAACAAATCAAATCCTAACATTTAACACTAAATCCTAAATCTAAATCATAAAACCTAAAAATATATTTTGGTTTTAGTTTGTTTTTCGGATTATCATTTGCTGCAAGCCATTAAAAAAGAATTGGAGGACCTTTATCCTGTTCTTTTTTCTCCTTAAAGTTGATGCTATTCGCATTATGTCTGCTTCTCCAATGAATGATATTTTTATACATTCAATTTTGCTTATATTTTGAAAATTTATATTTTTGCGAGTTTTTTTTTTAGAAATCTATTTATCATGTTCCTGTTAATATATCCTTGTATATGTATATAATTACTTAATGAAAAACTATTTCATTAATAACTTAGGAAGAACAAGAAACTCCACCCTTAAACCATTTGCAGGCAACAAGAGTACCCATAAACCTTGATAAAATTTATTCATGAACGACTAAACAGTAAACACAAGTGTTATTTCCACTCAAGGAAGCAGACCATTCACCGGAACAACCTCGCCGGCCTTCACAGACAGCGGAGAATGAACTGACTTGGAAGTTTCATGGTCGCAGTATCCTTCAAGTATGTCACCTTCTTCCGCCGTATACCCTAGGGTTTCAAGCATGTCCGGCCAACATTGATGGCTAATGGTATGAATAGCGTGGCAACATGCATCGCTGAGGTAAGTTTCACCGTTGAGGAAGAACGAGATGACTTCTCCGGTACATGATTGAATCTGGGTCAATGTTTCCCAGCAAGTCGGTGAATCGGCGTCCAATTTCAGGCGAGCTTCGAGGGTTAGCTTCGGGGTTGCCAGTGGCCGTGCATGGGCTGACGACGCCATTGCTAGGGCTAGAAGAAGGACGTTGAGGGCTGAGAAAAGCTGGAAAGTGTTGGCCATTGTTAGAAGTGTGATGATGATGTTGTGGAACAGTGATCGATGAGGATTGGGTGGAAGATATGGTCGGTTTTTATAGATTGAACTTCATGGACTGTTACATGCATGCAAAAGATAATGAAAAGGTGATATGATTAATTATTTGTGTTGGTAATACTATCATTATTATAGAAGTTGAAGGGATTTTGCGTCAGTAGAGGGATGGCTGATAATTATTGGGGTTTAAAATCTCCATTAAAACCATTGTTAAAGCCAGCTTTGCTTACTAAGTATTTAATTAGGTGTAGTAGATGAAGAGTTAAGTTCGATTATAGAATTGTCCGACTCTAACATTAATACTATGGGTGTACAAAAATATCTTATCCGACCGATTTGATATCCGTTAATTCGATTTAAAAATTTGGATATCCGATTCGATTTTTAATTTTTTGAATTGGATACAGCAATATTTCAAGTTTTAGATTATCCGAATATTCAAAATTTCATGAATATGAATCTTGTTATATTTAGCAATTTAATACTTATTATACCCGAAAATTCAAAAAACGAAATTTCTATAGATGTGAATCTTGTTATATTAAGCAATTTGTTGCTTGTTATATTTGAAATTCCGAAATTTTCATAAATACGATTATCAAATTTGAAAAAATACTTAAATAAAATTATATATTCGGATATACATGTATTTGATTCGAATATCTAATATGCAGATATTCGATTTTTTACGAGCCGTTATTTTGCAGATCCAAAATTTTGGATATCCAAAATTTTTGATCAGATCCGATATCCGAAAATAAACACCTCTAATTAATGGAACTCGTTTGCCTTTTTTATGCATGTTAAAACAATAAGTTTAAGGTTTATGATTTTGGTTTAGTGAATTGGGGTATTATATATTTTTAAGGTTTAAAGTTTAAATTTTAAGATTTAGAATTTAGGATTAAGACTTAAAATTTAATTTTTATAGTTTTGGGTATAGAAAAAGGTACAGAGAATGAACATAGGATTTTTGTTCCGCTAACATAGTTGGTGTAAGGTGATGCTTAGATTTTGGATAATTTTGTGGTTAATGCATAATATTTTAAAGGAAAAACTTTAATACACAGGGCGTGTAGGGCGTGTAAACTTTAGTTTACACGTGCCTTTTAGTTTTAGGGCTTAGGGTTTAGGGGTTTAGGCTGTATAATTTAGAATTTAAGGTTAGTGTTTATAATTCAGTGTATAGGGTTTAAGGTTTAGGGTTTAGTTTTTTCATGTTAGAGTTAGGAATTTAGGATTTGGGTTTTTATAGTGTAAATACACAGACTTGTGTAAAATTAATTTTACGCAGATTGTATATCAAAGTTTTACCCATATTTTAATTCTCTTAAAAAGACTGATTGGGTTGTTCGATTTTTAAAAAAATATATATTATTTTTAAAATTATTTTCATTAATTTAAATATGAAATATTTATTTTTATAATTAAAAATATATATTTTTTGACAAATTTTAATTCTGGTGGGTCTAGAAGACTACAACTGTGAGAAAGCAGCCATGGTGACCGGAGATAATGACGAACGACAATGAAGATTGATAAACCTATTTAATTTTGATATAACTTAATGAAAAATGTTAAAGGACTTAAACTAATTTGCAAAAATATTTCAAAAGTCCATAAACTTGAAAACATTAAAAATATGTTTGAAATGTTTTCAAAGGGTTTTTGACAAGTTTCAAATGATTTTAAATGGCCAAAGTGTAAAAAACTGGCCCTGAATACTGGTACGTATGTGCCCGTACCGATCACAAGAATGCTCATACCGGTACGAATTTTTAAGTACCGATACGCCCATTTATCCACAATTTTTGATAAATTTCAGTAGCCAATATCAGTACCGATACGACTTAGATTGTATAGATATGTGAGGGTGCGTACCGATATGTTTGTATAGCGTACTGATACCCTTGTGTTAAAATTACTCCAACGGCTATTTTTTCTCAAGAATAGGTACCGATACCAGTCCCTGCGTACCGATACAAAAGAGTCCAGAACTGTATTTATTGCGGGAAATAAAGACCTCAACGACTCCAAACCAACCCCAACGACTCCAAACTAACCCCAATGGCTAGTAACGATCATGAACACATTAGAGGGTATAAAAGACTCAATCAAACAACCATGTAACAACAAGAAACATCTAGCCAACATTCATGTATTGAGAAATTGTGTTTGAGCTTAAAATTGTCATAATTCTTGTAGAAAACACTAGTGAGCCAAATTGTCACACTTGCTCAATTGTTTAGGATTTTGGGTGGGAGCTTAATTGTGCAAACATACTTGCCTAGGGAGGGTTTTCAGTTGTTTGCTAATTTGTATTCTCTTGTAAGAAAGTGTTTTCTAGACTTTGGGGTATAAGTCTAGGTTTGTGAGGGTTATCTCCTTGATCCCGAAAAAAAGAAAGACAAATTAGTGAATTTGTAGAAAATCCTTAGTGTGGATAGCTAAGATAGTGGAGGTAGACTTGGTTTAGAAGTCGAACCACTTTATATCATCGTGTCTCAATTTTTATAGCTTAGCCTTTCATCCATCAAGTAAAAATCCAATTCACCCCCTCTTAGCTACTCGATTGATCGTACGAGCCTTTCAACAAAGTTGTAAATGTGAAGTGATGAGTGGCTAGGGCATTAAATAAAAAAAATTGGATATCTAATTTTTATTCAAAATGAATTTGATTAGAGTGATCTGCCAATACATGAGTATAGCTTAGATAGCCCAATATCTAAAGGTTATAACCAACACAACAATACTAACAAATTTATAACAACCTACTAACTAATTACACTTAATTTTCTACTAATTATATTTTATATTCTAACATTCACTCTTTTTTCTTCTTTCTGAACTTCAACCTGTTGAGATGCTAAAACAACAATGAGCTGATTCTTCGAACAAATGAACAATCACAATGAGCTGATAGAGTTGGTACATGAAAAGAGAAAAAAAAAAGCTTTCTTCAATCACCATTATTTCATCCGGAATTCCTTCAGAAACAAAACTCGTATTTTTTACTTGGTGGTTTATTAAGAATCAAAAGTGTTTTTCATCCTTTCGTTTTTCTTAACTCACCTTTTTGTATTACAATTTTCTTTTCATCCGAAATTTCTTCAAAAACCTGACAGTAACTGAACCATCCTGTAGCACTAGTGACCAGTATTCAACAGCAACACCAACTGAGAACCAGTTACCACATAACTCAACAGTAGTCTCATAGCTTCTAATAACAGGTGGAGACAAAAAGCAAAATACTCCACTAACTAAGCAAGCAGAAGGATCCAACAACAACAATAGACATGAATTAATCAGAGAATGCGTGTAACCAGTAGCTCACATGAGCGCAAGAAGAATCAGTGACCAAGACATGTGATTATCCAGTGATTCACAAGAGCAAGAATAGTAGCCATATCACAATTCGAGCAGCAACATACGCCCCAACTCCACGGGGAAAAAAAAAAAAAGAAACTCATAGTAATTAATCACCTTATCAATAACTCAACCAATGAACCACAATTCAACACCATGCCAAACTCCCACCTAATCTAACTTTTAACGAATAGTATCAATAGGATTTCTTCGAACTTAAACCACCATGACAACAATTTTCCAGTATTAACCATGTTTTCTTGCACAACAATTATCACTAATTATACATTATTACAGCAGAGTAAATTGATTCTAAATTATTAGATTGATCGGTGAACTAACAAGTTTAAATTTATGGATCCTCCCCTGCATGCAAGAGCGAAAAACGAATCTGAATATAATAAACCAGATACAAACAGTGAACGAAGCTTCGATCTGATTGAAGTTGAGAGCGACACAAAAAATCATCAAATATGAGATCTGAAGCAACTAGATCGTCGATCTGAATATACGACCCGTCAACAACGGTGGTGACGACAGAATCACAGAAAAACAACGATGGTTGCATAAGAAGAGATATGATCTAAGGAATCAGAATCGATGAATGAATGATATTGAATTAATAAAATAAAATTGCAGCAACGTCATTAACGACGGTTTCACCAGGCGGATCGAGAGGCTCAAATACCATGTGAGAAAGTAGCCATGGTGGCCGGAGATAGTGACGAACGGTTGTGAAGTTGTAAATGTGAAGTGATGAGTGGCTAGTGTTAAAGAGATAAGAAAATTACAGAGAAAAATTGGATATCTATTTTTTATTCAAAATGGACTTGATTAAGTGATCAGCTCAATACATGAGTATGGCTTATATAGCCCAATATCTAAAGGTTATAACCAACACAACAATACTAACAAATTTATAACAACCTGCTAACTAATTACACTTAATTTTCTACTAATTATATTCTATATTCTAACAATAACTTATGACCTAAAGAAATATCAGTGAACAAAGATGAGCAGTTTAACTAACCGGCCAATTATACTTACTCAATAAATTTTTAAATTTAATACAATTAAATTTAGTTCCATTCCATTTAATTAGTTATGAATTAAAAACCAAACAAAACTAAATAAACTCAAGTAATATTTGAATTGAACAAAGCTCGGTTCTCACCGTGTAAGTCATGTGTGGGCAGAGAGGTGAGTAAAATTTGATTCAACACAAAAAAAAAATATTTTTAAACTTTAAGTGAGTTAATTCAACTCAAATTAGTGGTCAGTTTTTAATTTTGAGTCAAATTCGATAAATTAAATTCCTTGTTTTGCAATTTGATCTATAATTTCTTTATTTTTTTAGTTTTTCATTCGTTTTAATCAAATTTCGACTAAATTTTAACTACATGCTCATTAACCATAGTAAAAAATTTATGTAACTTCAAATTTTGAGTCGAATTCGGATTTCTTTACAAGTATGGACCTATCCATTTACAAATATAATAAACGCCAAAGAAAAACAAAATATTTCATATTTTAAGTCAAATTGAATTAAAACAAATATACTCACGAATCACGATATAAATAAAGTGAACTATTATATATAAATAAATATATATATATATAATTTATTCAACTAACGATTATAGAGATAATATTTTTATATCAATAGTCACATGTTCGATCCCTAAATAATTATTAATAAAAAATTAAAATATTTTTCCACTCACAACTCATACTAACTTTTTTTAATAGAAACTCAAACAAACTTTTAAATAGTAATATAATATATATATACACACACATAACAGGCTTAAACATGTTTGAGCCCTGTTAGTTCTAGTCCACATTAACCCAAGACTTTGGACTCTTAATATGAAAGCCCAATGAAAAAGGAGAGTCCCATTTCGTTATGTTATGAAAATTAATATATTTAAGCATTTGTTTATAAAAGGAAGCAGCTAGGGTTTTAGACATCTAGGGTGTTTAGCAGCAGCCAGCCACACTTTTCGCCGCACGGCAGCAGTCTCAGTTCGCCTCTCCTTATTCTGTCTAATCCCTCCATCTTCATCTCTTTCAGCTACATTTGCGTTGAAATTGGTGTAAATTGAAAGAAAATATTAACTGTTTTCTCAGTTTTTTTTGTAAGAATAAGACTCAGTGTCCTGAAAATCTTTTTGTTTTGTCTCTGGTTATGTCCCTTTTATTTGGTGTTACGGGATCATTTATTCATTTATTTTTTATGGTGATGAAGGTGGGGAAGAATGTCTCACAGGAAATTTGAACACCCAAGACATGGTTCACTTGGATTTCTCCCAAGGAAGCGAGCTTCTCGTCACGGAGGGAAAGGTAAATTATCTTTTATTTTTGTTAATTGTTCAAAATTTAGCTGTAGAAAACTATAGTTTTTGTTATCTGAATATGTAGTAATGAAATTATTATGTGTTTGTTGGTGTTGCTTTGGGTTGGTACAGTGAAGGCATTTCCTAAGGATGATCCAAGCAAACCTTGCAAGCTCACTGCCTTTTTGGGTTAATAGGCTGGCATGACACACATTGTTCGAGAGGTCGAAAAGCCCGGATCTAGTAAGATCATTTTGATTAACTTGCAACTTATTTCAATTGTTTAATATCTAGTTGGTTAACTAGATAATCCTTTTTTTAGCTTTATAAATTCTTGCTTCAAGATGTGTTGAGCATTTTTTTAAAATGTTGATGCATTGGTTAAATTGATATTTAAGGAAATTTCCTAGTGCACTGCAAGTAAAAGATTAACATGGAACTTGTGTTTATCGGTATTGGTTATTTGAGGGTCAAAAAATATAAATTTATTATGATTTAGTTCCTGTAAATCAATTGAATTTTCAAGCTAATTTGTGTTCTTTGTTTTTGTATAGAACTTCACAAGAAAGAGACATGTGAAGCTGTCACGATCATTGAAACCCCTCCAATGGTGATTGTTGGGGTTGTTGGATATGTCAAGACGCCCCGTGGTCTCCCCGCAGCTTGAACACTGTATGGGCACAGCATTTGAGTGAGGAGGTCAAGCGGAGGTTCTACAAGCATTGGTGCAAGTCCAAGAAGAAGGCGTTCACCAAGTACACAAAGCAGTATGAGACTGAAGAAGGGAAGAAGAGTATCGAGGCTCAGTTGGAAAAGATCAAGAAATATGCAACTGTTGTTAGGGTTTTGGCCCACACTCAGGTTATAACAATATTTGATTTAATCAGTGTTGTGGTTTTGTATTTTTTTTACTGTTCGTAAGTGTTAATTTCAAATGCTTAGTTTTGAGATTTATAGTTTCTGGAAAATTTGCACTGTTACAGATTAGAAAATTGAAGGGATTGAGGCAGAAGAAAGCACACCTAATGGAGATCCAAGTCAATGGCGGAACAGTTGCTGACAAGGTTGATTTCGCTTACAAGTTCTTCGAGAAGCAAGTCCCCATCGACGCCATTTTTCAGAAGGATGAAATGATTGACATCATTGGTGTCACTAAGGGTAAAGGTTATGAAGGTGTCGTCACTCGTTGGGGTGTCACACGTCTACCCCGTAAGACCCACAGAGGTCTGCGTAAGGTTGCTTGTATCGGTGCCTGGCATCCTGCTAGAGTCTCGTTTACAGTTGCCAGGGCAGGTCAGAATGGATACCATCATCGTACTGAGATGAACAAGAAGATTTACCGGCTTGGCAAGGTTGGTGATGAGACCCACTCTGCCATTACAGACTATGACAGGTTAGGGGAATACATTAAACTTTTAACTTTCATCAATTGGGAGTGTTTTGAAGACTTTCAAAGGATTTTATTTATTTTGATTGATACGATTGTTGAATGTGTACTGACATCAGGACCGAGAAAGATATCACCCCCATTGGTGGCTTCCCTCACTATGGTGTTGTAAAGAGTGATTATCTGATTATCAAAGGGGGCTGTGTCGGACCTAAGAAGAGGGTAGTAACACTTTGCCGGTCTCTGATTAACCAGACATCTCGTGTGGCACTGGAGGAAATCAAACTCAAGTTCATAGACACCTCCTCGAAGTTTGGGCACGGGCGTTTCCAGACAACACAAGAAAAACAGAAATTCTATGGCCGGCTCAAGGCTTAATTTCACAAAGTGGTCAGGAGTTTTGGCTATCATATGTTTTAGGTTTTGTTATTCCTTGAGTTTAATTTATCGTGGTTCTGTATTCTGTTTTGAAATTGCATCAGTTGGATTAATTTTGCTTTTATCAATTTTGAGTTGAACGTCTGAACTGCTGAAGATTTGGAACAGGTTTTCCCAAACCAAATCATACCCAATGTTATACGTTAGTTGTTGTCCTTTTTCTGTAGCAGTCTTTGCACTTTGATCTTCTAGTCTGTTATTATTGAGCATTGAGATCGTGCTAATTGAACCGGTAATATTGTTGTGGTTTGTTTCGATCTTCAAAAGTGCAAGCAAGCAAGCAATGACCTTTAAACTGAAATTAGAGTTTGAAACTGCAAGGAATTGTTTATTACATTTCTTGCAGGCAACTCGAAACAATCAAGAAATATACTTTTTGTTGTAAGTTTCTTCATGGATTTTGGGATTTCTTCAGTCTTGCTACAATGCTGAGACTAGAGATATGTTGAATCTTGTTTATCCATTTACTATAGTGCAAATTATTGGTTTTGTTTTTGCATTTGAATTGCATGTTCATATTACTGTCTATGTTCGGCGTGCAAGACTATCCCTCTCAACAATGTGTTATCCAATGTTTGAATTCGCGTCTTCTTAACAATTTTTTAGAATACAGAGTACCTTACCAATGCACTTAACCCTTGTTTATATGTTAAAATCAAACTTTAAAATATGTAAATATTAAAAACTTACTACATTATCATACTAATTAAAAAAAACACGTCGTCATTCCATTAACTATTTTCCAAAAATTTTAGACATTCATCCAACTGTTTATGAGCCGGAGTAGCTATGGATTCATATTTTTTTTTTTAAATCATGGTCCTGGATTTCCAACTCAATTCACCCATTTTACTATCATGAAGTTAATAAAATACTAATTTTTTTATTGTTATTTATATAATTGTATGAATAAAGTTAAATAAAAATATTTAGTTTAATGAATAAAATGCTAACATGAACCGAGCGAACTTGAAGTAAATATCACTGTGCTTAAACTCTGGTGTACTAAAGATGACCTTTGGATAGGTATACATCATCAGTTATATGAAACCTTTTTCAAGAATTCCCAACGAAAAAAAAATGAGAACAATGAAATTGGTAAACACAAGTTCTCATTCCTAAGGGGAAAATTTTTCCCTCGATGGATAGGTTTCATTCTTAAATCAGTTAAACCTCCCCTTCAAAGTAAAAACACTATCCAAAAGAATGCAATGGCTACTATAAAAGTTACCCAAATCATTAGCCAGCTTCTTCTGCTGTAACTGTGGAGTCGGTACGCAAATCGGTTACAATTTCCGGACTACCACTTCCATTTCCACGACTTGTGGGTACATGATCCGTTTGAATCATAGAAGCTTGATGATCTAGAGCCATAATAGATTCAACACCCAAGGTGATATGGGGAGGATCATTGCCCTCCATGCTATTAATGTCCTTGTCATTTTCCTCATCATCATGTCGTTCGGATATCTTCGATAGGTCTTCACCTGCCTCGATAATACACGGCTGGGGTATCTTTAATAGAAGATCATCAGAGTCCTCTATTTCAGCGTCAACCTTTGAACGCGGCTCTCCACCTGGATCTTCTGCTTTTGCTTCCTCAGTACTTGGTAAAGTAGGCCTTGATACCTCCTCTTGGACGAACGCCCGGAAATTATTCTTGGAGGGGTTTACCTTTGTGCAAAATACTTCATGAAAATTACTTGAGCAACCATGATCGTAAATATTGATTCTGTTGTCAGCCCTATGTCGAAAGTTCTCATAGGTAGTCTGGGAGATATGAAGGTATATTAGTTAAACTCCGAAATAAACTTGCTGAATTTAACAAAAAATTGATCTTTGTTCCCTGCAACACAATGCAAATCAAGGCCTAAAACTTGTATTCGTCGGTGGATTCTTTTTCCCATATTGAGTTATCAAACTCTCACAAGTTAGGAGGCATAAAATCCATATCAGACTTCGGTCACTTCTTATGATACTTAAACAAAGATTTTGTAAATGCCTTTAGAAAATAAATTCAAGCTCCATGATTAGAAATATTGGAGATCAAGCCCAACTTAAATCATCACATGGCAAAGAGAGGTCAAGAGAAAACACACCTGGTTTGTTCCGATGAGGTACAAGTGAAACCCAGTGAGTCCACCAACAAACCACAGAGCAACGAAACAATAGGCCATTAGTGTGACAGAAGGAGGGGATTCCTTCATTGCTTCCCAGACTGTTCTATGGTTATCATCCATCAGAACCTTAATGTAGAATGCTGACATAGAGAACACATAGATGCAGAGAAGAGTTGCCGAAGTAACAAACATAAAGAAGAACCAGTAATTGCGCTGCTCGTATAGAGAATAGTCAGCTACTAAACATAACAGTGCTCAAGTGAAGCAAGAAACATCTGGACTCGTATGAATATATAGATTTATCAGATAAAACGTACCACTCCAATGCATTGCCCCACCCAAGGGCAGTGGTGATCGAAACGCTCAACACAGTTGTTGCAAATGGAACAGTGGGAGCAACGGGGAGGTCGATAAAGCATGCATGTGTTACAATACTTCACTCGCACCATAATTCCGTTAACCATAACTTCTTTAGTTCGAGGGAACTGACGGCCGGGTGTTTGTCGATTCCCACCCTCAGCTGATACAGAAGAATCATGGTGAGGCTCCTCGTCTGGGGGTCGTGAATTGCGAGGAATGATTCCTGGGTCCCGGGCTGATGTGATGAAAAGAATAATCAACACCTATCAAAATAAACTGTGCTATTAAATTCAATAGCAACTTAGACGACCCAAAATAGAAAGTCAACAAAAAATAAAGGGTTAAATACATATTTGACCACTGAACTTGTATATTTAACTCTATTTGTACACCGTCAACTTATTAAAAATTGTCAACCTTTGAACTTGGCAACTAGAAGGGGCTATGGCTATCCAAGGCGAAACTCCTACGAGAAATTCATTTCTAGTAAAAACTCGGCAACTAATATCAAATGAAACGGTTCCTCTATATGTTAAGCCAAACAAATACTTTGAAATTTAAAAGATCATTTATCTTTAGGATTTTAAACATAAAAGTTCGACCATGATGACCATGAAAATTTATGACAAAAACGTAACTGTTAAAAATTGTCACTTAGTCTTATCCATAACTTACAATTCATAAAAGTTCTTACAGAGTTTTTAACACTGTTGGCAGCTAGGGTGATCAATGATCATTTCAACAGTAATTGTTCTAAAACCTCAAGAAATAATTCAATCAACGAGTAAAGGGAGAAGATACTTACATTGACTGTAAAGACAACTGCTACAACCATAACTGCATATCCGGCATTATATGGATAAAATGCATGTCGAAGATGCCTTGCAACAAATATGCAAAAGACAATAGCAGGAGCGCTTATCAGCAGAAAGGTAACTGGCAAAGATCTAACATCCGGTCCAAATACTAGCCTACCACCGAGGAAAAATTTCTGCAAAATATATATAGAGGAATTAAATGCCGAATGAAATTCATGGATAATTTGTTCGGACTGGAGACATCAAAAGATAAAATGAAGAACATCAGATTGTGCTATAGCATTTCCATATTTTACCATATTCTAAAGCTATCAGTCTCTATATTTTTCAAAATTTGCACACCTTTTATTAAATTTTGGTCCTAATTATCATATAGCCAACCATTCTAAAATACTCTTAAAATTTGAACTTTGGTATACCTCTAACCTAAGCCTCATCTACAAATCATATTATTGCAAATAGTATACACAAGAATTTCTCTTGATATCACATCCAACTAAATAGTGAATGCATCAAAGACATACCAAGATTTTTATGGTTACATTATTTCAAAATCTATTTGTCTTGTTATTTTATGGGAGGTGGGAAGAGGGATTATTAGGGGATTGAAAATATTACATTGCACTTCCAACAAATGCGATCATTCATCTAAATCTTAACCACAATCTATTACCTCTAACCTAAGGCATTCCTTCGATCCAAAGATATGGCATGCTAGTAGAATAGCAAGTACATCCACATAATCACCAAACTCAGCAAAGCAGTGTATTTATTATTTTGGCTTTGAATTGAACCAAATTTGTGAAATTGTAATTACCATTCTTTGATGGGGAATAAGATCATACTATTAATAAAGCTCACAACAGTATCACCAGATTTCTCATAATTGATACAAAGTTCCTTTGAAAAAAACACACACATAGAACTATTAAAACAAAAATATACATAGCCCTACTTTCATCAAAGTAATTTAGCACAAAAGCACTCAAATTCTACCTAAAAACTGTAAGGTTATACATTGGAACTTTACTCTACAATCCATAACTGGTTTTCTTTGAAGCCCAAAGCTTTATCCATGGCGCCACAAAAGTAAATAACGTATGTTTCATTAACCTTAGCCATAACTCTCTTTTTAACGTCGAGAACGCAAAACAAATCAATGAACAGTAAAAAAACCAAAAGAAATTTATTATTTTATCCATGATTTTCCCCTTTATATCGTAGCAAGATAAAAGGCAATCAGAAAGACAATTTAATAAAAACCAAAGCCAAAAAATCATACTATACCAATCAAAACCAAACTCATTTTCCCACAAACCAAACAAATCTATCAATACTCAGATACCTATCCTAGCAAAGTAGCAATTTCGTGGGAAAAAATAACGTAAAAAAGAAGAATTGAAATCCTTACATTACTTCCTTTCCAAACTTCGTAAACACGCTTTTCCATGAAAGAAATTCCCGCGCCCACTCTTCCCCTGTTATAGCTTTATTCGACTACGTCGGAACTGAGTCTATGATTTGAAACTTTTGCCAGAATTTCATTTTATTAAGAAACGAAATCGTAACACCTTCCAATGCAAGAACTTTGCCACCCAACTGAAAATCTTACTCAATCGAAAACCGATTAAATATTAAGTGCCAGAGTTCGGCCCTGGTTTCTTTCTTGGGTATTATTGTTTTAAATAAAAAACAAAAGAGGAATTATTGTAGAAGAGAAGTGCGTGTGTCGAGGTGATCTTAGCGATGGCGATTGGCGCTCTGTTTGTGAGCGGAATGGGAATTCTGAGGGTATTTTTTTCTCTTTTTGTTTAAAAAGAAAGATTGTATGTCCTTTAATCTTTTCTACACGGGAATAAACTGAAATATGTTGTTAAAGTTTAGGGATATTATCATAAAAAGACCTTAAGATCTATCAAATTCATCAATGTGAGAATTTTAATTTCAAAATATTTAATTTAATACTTATACTATCGAACCGCTCCCAGCATTGGAGCGATTATGATCTTACCTACATATTGCATAACTCAATTTATTTACAATTTATCATAGTGATTATAAAATACTATATGTTCGAATATATTCTTAACAATTTAAAAATAAGCATTCACTTTGTAGACAAAACGATTTGAATATTTGTCTTTTAGGATGAACATCATCCGTTTTTTTACTGGGATATTTATTAGGTTTAGTTGCCATTTTTTGAGTCAAAATGTATTTGAAATAAGGGTTATATTTTGATACACAAGCTGCGTAGAAAAAATTACACAACCTTTCTATAAAATTTAAAATATAAATCTCAAAACCTAACACCCTAAAACCTAAACTTAAATCTTAAACCTTAAACTCTAAGTTCTAACCATAAACTCTAAGTTCTAACTATAAAATTTAAATTCTACACCTTAAACCCCTAAACTCTAACCTAAAATTCTAAACTGTAAATCTTAAACCTAAAATTGAAGGCCTCAAAGTATTTTTCTTGAAATCAAGTTGTTTTCAATTTAGGATTGAAAGTTAATCTTATACTTTCAAAGAAAAAATTGCATGCATATTTTCTAATTAAAAGGAAAAATATTTAAAATTATAAGATATTTATTTTATTACAATATTTATAATTGATAAAGGAAATGACATTCATGCTTCACTTTAATTTTTTAAAATCTAGAAATTTATTGATTTAAATATTTGGTAATAATATTTTTTAACACAATAATGATATTATTTAATTGAACTCGTGGAGTGGTTTTAGTGGTAAAGAATGATGTATTTCATCTAGGTTATCCGGGTTCGAGCATTATGTGTGCACGGCGTATACACGTTATTAAAATGCTAAAAAATTTAAAAAGATACTACCTTATAATCACACCAGCATATTAAAAAATAATATTATTATTATTTAATTAATATTACATATATTTGTTTTTTATAATCATCTTATAACCTTGTTCGGACCCAGATTATCGAAAAGAAATGAATTACTTTATTCTAATAAAAACAAAATATATAATAGAATTAAGTTGTAGACATTAGACAATACATAACATGTCAAAATTTAAGATAAAACAAGATAACATAATTATTTGAGTATTTTATATTATTTTGAAAAAAATAATTACTTACCCCTTTACCTCTCTTGTAGGTTTTAAATAATTATAACATTCTAATTTTTAAAATTACACTTAAAATTATATGCACATCCATACACTAGTAACTAATCAATACAATATAAAAATAAAATTATAAATCCAATAAATACATCTATATAACTAGTATTAAAATCAAATGTTCATCCAATGAGACTTGGGTTTAATGCTTTGCTCGTAAGTTGTGTGCGCATTATCAAAGGGTTAAAAATATATGAATAAATATAATATTCTAATCACCTTTAAACTAATAATAAAAATGTTACAAAGCACAAGCGAATGGACTAACAATAAGAATATATTCAAATCTTTCTCAAAATAACTTTGGACATGGCCTATACTTAATGATACTTAAACTATAGTAAATACGAACTAAATTTTTTAACATATTACTTATTTTTGGGTAAACGTCAATGTATCCACCGCCAATAGCAATGATTAAAATTTCTAACATATTATTTAAACATTATAAAACTTAAATTTAGAATTCCTCGGATTCAAAACCTCGACTTTTACCAAACATGTTAAAAAAATTTATTGGTATTTTATCAACTTTTTTAAACACTCACATTGATAGTGCCCCATAATACAATAATACTTAAGTTTAGTAATATATATATATATAACCTTATTCAAAATAAAATAATTGTGTAAATCAATTATAATATTCTAAAATATCAACATTTGACCCGCGATTATAATTATACATCTGATCTGTTTGATTTTGTAATATTTTTGAAGTTTTTTAAATTATCCAAGATAATTTCGATTTCGTTTTTTATTTTAACCTTTATAACAAAATAACAATTTTGTTTTATATTTTTTAACATTATCGGTTAACTTTTCAAAAAAATCGCAAATATGGTTTGAAAATAAACTTTAATTAATAAAAAACAATCAATAATTTTTGTATAATTTTTTTCTATTTATTTTAAACATTTTAAATATAAAATGTTTGATAGAAAAGTCACATTTGATACTTATACTTTGTTAAAATGTTCAATATAATATATATACTTTTAAAACGTCTAATGTGTATGTTCACAAAATGTCTAATACAATATCCATATTGAATAAAATATTTAATATAATACTTAGATTATCATTTTATGTATTTATTACAAAAGTTTAATACTCAATACACATGTGGTGAAAATAAAAAGTTTTCATAAACGCTTTAATTTTAGGGTATAAAATTATAATTTAAGGTTTGTAGTTAAAATTCACATGTTAAGATTTAGAATTTATAGTAATCTAATTAGAAATCTTAAATTCTAAATCATTAAACATTAAAATCTAACTTAAATCATTAAATTCTAAATTCTAATTCAAATCTTAAAATTTAAATCACTAAACATTAAGACTTAACCTTAAATCTTAAAATTAAAATTATTTTTTTAAATTTTTATCGTCATGCACGGAATAATTAGCCTTATAAATTTTTATGCCGATTTGATGTCCACGATCCCTTCATTCTCCAACTATTTTTTTTAACATTTATAACAACAACAAAACGCATTCCCCCTCTCTTTATTTTGTCTCCAGCTCTCTAGGGATCCAAACAGAATAATTAAGCCCTCCTCGCTCAGTTTACACTTACCGTCCTCATCATTTCCAAACAGTCTTTTCCCTTTACGATTCCCTTCATTTTCCTCCCTCTTTCCATCTATCTCTTACGACGTCTGCCTTTCCAAAACGGTACGATGGCCCGTCGTTTTCATTTCCCTTTCGATGCGTTAGATCTGTTATTTCCAGCGAGGCCAACTTATTTTGTCCATATCTAGAACGAATATATATAAATAAAAGAATGGGTGTAAAGAGATTTTTATGCAAAATATTATCAATCTATCTTATCGATAGTTCTTCTTTCTCCTATTTCTATCATTCTTTCTCTCTATCTCTCTTTTCTTCTTGCAGTATTTCTTCTGTTAGGATTATTCCTAACATTGGTGCTTTCATTGAGAGATTTCGGAGCTAATATGAATCACACAGAATCGATTAAAGCACTGCAAATCACTTCAGCGCGCCATGAGTAGATGTTGACTTCGCTGCAATTTCACTTCGAAGAGCAGAAGCAGAAGCAAGTGAACAACATATTTCAACAGACACTTCAAAATATAGCGCATCAGTTGGCTGTTATATCGTCACACTTGGGACTGCCGTCCAAGGTATACCTCGAAAATGAAGAATCGAAGGACTCAATCACAAAGCCCCTTCAGGTGTTAAAAAATGTGATAAAAGAATTTGATGATCAGCAGATTTAGTCGATTCGGGACATAGAAGGATTCGATACTCATAAAGATGAAGCAACAATGCAGGATCGATTTGAGGAGAGACCTCCATTCTTGTTCACTACCCATAAACCAATGGTCGAACCATGTAAGCTTATAGAAATCGCCGAAGTGGTGGAGATTGCTATTGTGGGTGGACCTAGAACAATACCGGCATACTTTGTAAGTAATTCTGCATCCACAAATTGTTTAGATAGATGGTTGAAGAAAGTGTTTAATGAGACGCAAATAGTTAAGGTGGATGATCCCTTGTTATTTCGACTTTTGGTGATGGGCAAGTCTATGAATCATCTCAGTAGAGGTATAGCCGAAAATGGTATCATTTTCATTTCTAAATGGTTTAGTCTTGGGAAGTTTATAGCTTTCTGTGATAGCAACTACATTTCGATTGATGATAGTGCATTGGGTGCCAAGAAAGTGGACGTTACTAGGAAAACCAAAATGAAAATGGTGTCAACTGAAAACAAAGACCAGCACACTTATGCTAAAAGATTAGTTGTTATTGGTGTTGATGTAAGAGAACTCGCGACAATTTGCAAGTTGGAATCACAAGGTTTCCATGGTCCGGTCCTTGAAGCCGAAAGAAGAGCTGGAGGGAAGTTGAGAAGTATCTCGAGGGAGAGTTTGATACAGAATGAAGGACTTGTCGATATGTTCTCTGTACACAACGTGGAGCTTGTTCTAGATCTCTATGATGAAATTTTGGAATCAGTGACAGGAGATTCTACCAGAGTTGTTCAAGCTTTTGCAAATTTAAAAAGCATTTCCATCAAGTTCACATCATCAAGTTATATCAAACTGCGTGGATGGCGTGAAAATTCCAATGTGTCTAGTGATTTTGAGAAATTTTCTGCCGATCAAAAGAAACTATTGAAGTGGAAGCATCATGGAAACCAAAAGAAGAAGGCTGGCAAGAGAGAACAAAATTGTTCATTGGTTCGAAGTTGATGGCATTGACAATGGTATTGATCCAAGCAAATGGAAACTCATGTTTGATCGCTTTGAGCAAGATGGTCCTTCAACAACATGGACGCATGGTGACACAATTGTTCTTATAGTTGAACCTAGGAATAAGCTCATGATGGTTGTTAATTACAAAGGCGAAGAAAAGCAATTTGCTGCTGAAGAAATATCATTCATAGTGTTAATTAAGATGCGTGAAATGGTTGAGGCTTACCTTGGACCAACTCTCAAGAACACCGTCATTACTGTGTCGGCTTACTGCAATGATTCTCAAAGGCAAGCCACCAAGGGTACTGAAATCATTGCCAAACTTAATGTTACGAGAATCCTCAATGAGCCCACAGTTGTTATTGCTTATGGTCTTGATAAGAAAGCCACTAGTGTTGGTGGAAAGAATGTTTTGATCTTTGATATAGGTGGTGGCAGTTTTAATGAGTTTTTGCTTACTATTGAAGAGCGTAGTTTTGAAGTTAAAGCCACTGACAGCTATACACAATTGGATGGTGAGGACTTGGACAAACGAGTGGTGAACCATTTTTTTTCAGGAGTTCAAGGGGACGAACAAGAAAGATATCAGTGAGATTTTCCCAACATTGAGAAGATTGAGGATTGCTTGTGAGAGAGTGAAGAGGATTCCTAAGATGCAACAATTGTGGCATGATTTTTTCAACGAAAAAGAGCATTGCAAGAGCAATAATCCGGGTGAGGCTGTTGCACTTGGTGCTGCGGTTCAAGATGTGATTTTTAGTGGTGTAGGGAATGAGAAGGATCAGGAGTTGCTGCTTTTGGATGTTGCGTCATTGTCTCTCGGGTTGAAAACAACTTGTGCAAACAAGGTTGTTGATGTAAACATGAAGATACCCTATATTCTTGCCCTTTTCAGGCCAGCCAAATTGGAGATTAATGCCAAAGCTGCAGACAAATTAGATTCAGATTTCCCCTCCTTCAACCTTGAGGACAAGGTTCCGTTTCCAGGGGACGGTAATGTTATGGAAAGTATGAATAGGGGGACACGTCGGCAGTATGAAATTGCAACACCAGCCACCTATTTCCAGCGACGCCAACTTATTTTGTCCACATCTAGAACGAATATATATAAATAAGAGAATGGGTGTAAGGGGATTTTTATGCAAAATATTATTAATCTATCTTATCGATAGTTCTTCTTTCTCCTATTTCTATCATTCTTTCTCTCTATCTCTCTTTCCTTCTTGCAGTATTTCTTCTGTTAGGATTATTCCTAACACTTTCTCCATTGATTTTAATTATGAGATCCAACGTTGTTGTTTTTTTGTTAGATCTAATTTCCATTGTTGTCATTCTTTTTCATATTTACCTGATCTGGATCTGTGACGTGATTGAATTTTTGTTGTTATTTTTAGTGTTAAAACAGTTCAATGTAATTCTCTGCCTTTTCTGATTGATCACTCAAGGAACCTAAGGTAAAATAGAGTTAAATTAACAGTTCAAGTGTTAATTTCTTACTATGCTATGTGTTTAACTAATGTGGAATTGCAGTACATCTATCTTTGATGGGGGGATCCAAATGTATAACTAGATGTATACTTTCTGCATGACTTTGTGTTTTGAATTTGATCCAAACAGGGAGAACGTTAACTATTGTTTGTGTAGAACTCAGAAATCATAAGTTGTAGTTGAATTCATGTGTAGTGCTGGCCATAGTCATCATGATCTAATGAGCACGTTGATTTTTTTGAGTCTATGGAAGTGGTTTGCACTCAATGCTGATACATAGTAAGTAGCAAATCTGGTGTCTTTTCGAGATTCATATGGATTTTCAGGTAGCTCTACTTTAATGATTATAAGATCTGTTGTCGAAGGGCTAATGCCTCCGAGGCAGAAGATTTTTAGTCAAAGTCTAGGCATTGAGTTGGACACATAGGTATCTTGATTGTATAGTGCTGAAACTGATTTTGAAAATTTTGGTTTAACATTTGATGCCGAAATTTTAGCCAAATAACTTGTCTTACACAGGGAAAACCAAAGTGATTTGGACCTTTTGCCAGGTTTTATTTATTTATTTATTTCTTATTTGTTGCTATATTTTTTTGTAGGACTGATTGCTGAGGTTGTTGAAAACTCTTGAACACCATATCCACAAGGATGGATTACTTAAAGAACGTTGAGTGATACAGGATTTAGGGTTGTCACTTGCAACAAAACATAAAATGGCTCCAACTAATAAGGCTGATAGAAAAGCAGTTGTAGATGCGTCTGCCTGGATGTTCAATGTTGTAACTTCTGTTGGGATTATTATGGTCAATAAAGCTTTAATGGCTACTTATGGTTTCAATCTTGGTAATTTCCTTTTTAACTTTTTTGCTTGCTCCCCCACCCCCAATGTGTGTGTGTGTGTGTGCCACAACCTGTTAATGATGTTAGCTAGATATTATAGTTCAATTGAATTGTAACAGTTGTCATCATTCTCTTGGAAAACGAAATCAGCAGGAGGAATAGTTCAAAATGTTTGGAAATTGAGATTGTGGAGTGTTAAGATGGAGAGATGATAACTGATCATGTGAAAAGCTATACAATATGCCTCATTGTATGTAGAAATGAGCTTTATTTACGGTTTAATGATGGAGAAAGTAAAGTTCATGGTTTTAATTCACCTCCCCACCTATCTCTTTCCTTTTTACCTGTTGTAGAAGGAAAGGAAATGGGTTGAAAGCTGTGGAAAGCAATTGAAAAATAAAATAATAAAAGGAGGAGGTTACTGTAAGTAGAGATGAAGAGGCAGCCTTGACATGGAAATTGGAAGTAGTTGATATTAAGTGTAGGACAATTGTAATGCTAATATATGTACAAATAAGCTAAAGATTCTGGTTTTTGTTACTCAATGAATATGTCTAGATTATGCTTGACTGCAATAAGTATGTTATAAACCGTCACTAATTCCTTTGTATTTGATTGCAAATTGTTGCAGCCACTACATTAACTGGCCTGCATTTTGCTACCACAACCTTAATGACAGCTGTTCTAAGATGGTTAGGATACATTCAATCTTCTCATCTACCCTTGGGAGAGCTTTTGAAATTTGTTTTGTTTGCAAACTTCTCTATTGTTGGAATGAATGTTAGTCTGATGTGGAACTCTGTGGGATTTTATCAGGTGAAGTATATTAATTCCTAGATTTTACTAGTAATGCTTTTTAAGTGATTTTTAAATCACAAATTCTCTAATCCAGTGGCAGATTGCAAAGCTTAGTATGATTCCTGTATCCTGTTTTTTGGAAGTTGTATGGACAAGATCCGGTACTCCAGAGATACAAAGCTGAGCATAGCTGTAGTTCTTGTCGGTGTTGGTGTCTGTACTGTAACAGATGTGAGTGTTAATACGAAAGGTTTTGTAGCTGCCTTCATTGCAGTTTGGAGCACTTCTCTGCAGCAGTATGTAAGTTTTAAATTCTTGTACATACAAATTGAATCTTCTATATAACCATTGCAATATCGTTTGCAGATCTTAAAATAATAAATGTATTGATTTATTTATTCTTGTGCTTATTTGTGCAGTATGTACATCACCTTCAGCGGAGGTACAATCTTAGTTCCTTCAACCTACTGGGACACACTGCCCCTGCCCAGGCTGGAACTCTTCTGCT
Organism: Hibiscus mutabilis; assembly: GCA_019671005.1. Taxonomy (NCBI): domain Eukaryota; kingdom Viridiplantae; phylum Streptophyta; class Magnoliopsida; order Malvales; family Malvaceae; genus Hibiscus; species Hibiscus mutabilis. The sequence goes on along the minus strand of CM033752.1, from coordinate 41,271,620 downwards.
ATTAGGTCCATTTGTGGATTACTGGTTGACGAGCAAGAGAGTTGATGCCTATAGTTATAACCTAGTATCTATCGTAAGTGTTCTATCTGTATATATACTTTGCTTTATGAGGTTTGTGCATCATGGTGATTGTTGACATCGGTTTAGAATGAGGTTAATTAGTTGTTTCAAAGTTGCTGTAATCATGCTTACGAATAAAATTGCATGTGTTTGTGTATGTGCATACTGTAATTCATGCAGTTACTTGTATTTCTTGCGACCTACAGTTATATTTAATTTGCATTGCATATTATGTTGCAATCTGCATGCATCTCCTGCTTACTTGCCATATGGTGGCATGGTGCCTAACATATCTTAAAGCATCTATCCACTAAATGATTTTAGGCTTACCGGAAGTATATGTGTTCAGTCTATTCTGATTGAAGAAAAGCATTTACTTTTCGGTGCGTTTTATAATTTTGTTACTCGAACATGGGTGTAAGGCATGCTGATAGCATGCAGCACATTATAACAGATATACAGATTCTCCTCTCTCTCTTTAGTTTCTTTATAAAATAGACCCATTGATAATGTAATATTTGAGGTACAACACTTTGATACATTTTTATGTGGTTTGGCTGCTGCAAACTGTTGGTGTCTGCCTTTTCCTTTTTGCGGTTTTGCATAGGGTTATAAAGTATGCGAGTTGTGTGCAATTCCAGTTATAGTTTTTTCCTGACTTTTAGATTTTACAAGATTAGTCACATCATTTTGCTTCTTGGTTGATGCAGATGTTTATCATACTTTCATGTACCATAGCAGTAGGAACGAACCTCAGCCAGTTCATCTGCATCGGCAGATTTACTGCCGTGTCATTTCGAGTACTTGGCCATATGAAGACGATCCTTGTGTTGATTATGGGATTCTTTTTCTTCGGAAAAGAGGGTCTCAATCTACATGTGGTTCTGGGGATGATCATAGCTGTGGCCGGAATGATTTGGTAAGGAAATGCTTCATCTAAGCCCGGTGGGAAAGAGCGCCGGAGCCTGTCTCTCCCTACGAGCCGGCAACAGAAGCCTGGTAGCTTATCAGATTCTAATGAACACGACACAAAAGTCTAATTCTAATTCTCCGTGTAGGTAAGTTAAAAGTTGCTGATTTTTCAGCAAGTTATTGATTTACCCATATGCTTAGGATGGGGGAAAAAAGAAACAGCCTTAGTTTTAATGATTTTTATTCTTGTTATTCTTTTGCATTGGGTTCACTCTGAGAGAAGGGAAAGTTTTCGGATAGGATTAGATGCTTTTTATATTTCAGGAATATAATTTATAATTTTTTCTTGCTTTTTTGGGTTTCATTTTCTTCATGTTGGATTCTACCATTTGAAGTGATTTTAAATTGAATTTTGAATTTTATAGTCCATCGATTTGATATCCAAAAGGAATGTTCATAGTTGAGTACTAAATTTTATATCTGTCGACCAATTCAATCCAGAAGCTTAAATCGTTGCGTAAAATAAGTCACGTGCTAGATCAATATCACATCAGCTTTAGAAAATTATTTAACACGTGGTTAATCATGGCACATCATATTACGGTATTAGTCTATTGAGATTATATATTTCCGGTTAGCGTGGAATTTTCTTTACTGTGTTAAAAGGGATGATTAGTGGAGATTGCAAAGGTAAAACTTCTAACACATCACTAAATCAAAATTTATGATACCTATTACGATGTTCAATGGTCAGAAATCGTGATCAACATGCACAAAGCTTATTTTACCATTAAAGGGGTTAACCCAAAGCTTATTAAACTATAAACACCAAAATATGCACAAAGTTTATTTTTATGAGTTGCAGGAAACAATAGGAGTTAGTAGTGTACTAACCTCGAATTAGAGCTGAGAAAGAAGCCTTCAAAGACCATTCCCGATCATCAACGCTAACCCCACCAAAATCTCAATCTCCACCATAACTAGGCATCCTTACCTTGATTGGTAGATTTCTCAAAGCTGAACAAGCTTCCCTTCTTGCCTCAAACGAGATTCTTACTTAAACTCTCAAAGATTTAACTTTTAACAGGAAAAAGTTTGAGTGATAGATAGGAATGGGAGAGAGAGGAAACAAGGGGACCAAGATGATCTCACTCCCTCTATTTTCTGCAGACATAATACACACACGTCTCCTTATTCACTGTGTTGTTTTCACACTAATCATAGTGCAAGAATTCTGATTTGAAATGTATCAATTTATTCACCGGCATTAAAAGATAAAAAATTGATTTTCTTCTTGGAGTCACTTTGACTTTGTTATATACTATCACCGAGAATCCATCATTTCTCCTTAGAATGGAAATTTTAATATGCTTATATTCTACCTGTTATAGGATATCAGAGAGCATTTTTGGAATTTGTGAAGTTCACTTTTTCTTCAGTTTAGGATGCAATTTCTGCAGAATTTTGAGCATAAAGAACCTGGATTACCTTGAAGAAATTAATCATAATTCTGTTTTCCTTTATTTACAAACCTGTTTTGGTTAGTAGACCGCTTATTACTTTGCAGCAATCTCTTTAGAAAAGTGGAAATGTGATTTCGATATGCTTAACGTTCTTTCCAGATTTTCTTACATCGTATCCACACTTCAATTTATGGATCTCCTTTGTACCAAACAGCAATTGCTTTTGATATGCCTGGATTTCATTCTCTTTTGAGAGATTCATTACAACAGTATCCATTCAGCTTGTGCTTATGTTGGTTTTAATTGGCATTTCTCCTATGATTTGTGTTAACAAAATACTCATTCTCGCTGCTTTTATAAAATTTTGACACAATCAAATAATCTGGTTGTCTCGACTTGTAGCTTCTTTTAATAGCTTGTTTCTTGGTTTCCCTGATCATGACAGGTTCAAACTGGCAGGGCTTTTGCTGATTATCATCGGTTACTAGTTCCAGGAGAGAGATATGAAGGTATGAAAATTCTTTAGTCACAGTATGCAAGGTTCTTTTTGGTTATTGTTAATAATGCTAGTAACACATCGGGACTCTTGGTGATCGCATAAGAATGATTAGATAGGAAAAATGTTTAGTTGGTTGAATCACACGAATAGCAACGTGCAGCTGAAGAGGTGTTAAATAATGCTTGCACTTGGTTTCCAGAGTTGGTTGAATAACGACCTTCATGTTATGAACTGATGAACGTGCTTGCAGTTATGGCTAATGTGCCAGGGTACAAATCAAAAGCCACAAGTATCTAGTTCAAAGAAGATGAAGCCACGAATGTAGACTTTATTCTTGATCCAGAAGCCACTTTGGAGGGAACTTTACTACGCAGTATTTGTGATTGCGATTGTAGCAGAAAAGGCTGGCTCCTTTCGAGAGGGTATTTCTGGGGAATTCACTTTGAAGTTTACCTAGTCTTGATTGTTGTCCTTGCATTTCTATGCTTTTTTCTGGGGTGCGAATAAAATTTAACCTTTTAAAACACCGACATTCACGTAGAAGGTCAGTATCAGTATGACCTTTCGTATAACATGTAACGCAATCATAAATTAAATAGAATATTTTTTCTGCTTGAACGTGCTGCTAGTAATAGTATAATGCTTCTTTGAGTTTACGATGAACCATATTCCTTCGTTGCTTGTATATTGCAATTTTCTACATGTATAGACAATGATAAGCACTGTGAATTTCCCGAGGAGGAAATGTATTATTGAAGTAGATCCAATTTTGTGCTATTTTGCAATGATGTAATGTCTCAAGCAAGAATTGAGTTCCCATGAATGCTTAGCCAACCCATTATTACTCTTGACTTTGTGGGTATCCGTTCGACATGGGAATCTTTAGTTTTTCTTTTCCCAACATTTTGGTGTATTCCGAAGGTTGTTAGATCATATCCTCGTACCTTTTTATGCGTATGTGTTGGTGCCGGACACATGTATTTCAAGAAAAATAGATTCAAGTAACATAATAGTCAATTGTGTCCTAGTTCATTATTATGTATGTTTAATCATTTGCTTCAATTCAAGAGTCATTTGCTTCTTTTATTTAGGGATAAACTTCTCTCCTACATTAACAAGTGGTTGAGAATTCGATCCTTGTCTAAGCATGAAACAATTTTAAAATTTGTTTTCGACTTCTATCATTATTTGAGCCAATAGAACCTAAAATAATTAGTTATTGAACATGCTCTAGTGGTTACCTTGAGAGAAAAAAAAACTAATAAAATTCACAAAAATATGTTTAACCATATGCTTCAATGACAAAATTCAAGACAAGTTAAAAGAGTAGAAAGCAAGGGATCTAAAAAAACTCTCTTACACCTTGCAGTTATTATAAAACACCATCTTGATAAATTAATTAAGTCAATAACAACAACGTTAAAAGGAAGTTGTCCAATTCGATAAGAAAAAGAAGTTATCCAAATCAATAATACAGCTGTCGAGATTTTATTGGTGGGAATGATTTGACTTGGACAGGTTGAATTTTTTTTAATAGAGACAGTTTGAAGAACCAACGAATCAAAATTCACATTCGAAAGCCTGTGAAAGTCCAAAATTAACGTCAAAATTTGCACGTTATCAAATTTTAGAATTTATTTCTAAAATAATTAATATTTGATCATTTAATCGATTAATTATTTATTACAAAAATACTTATCATGTTTCTAACTTGGTTATAAATAAATTTCAAGTTAGATTATTTCTGAGACATAGTTATATTTTATCGTTTAGTACACACTTTTAATAAAACAGTTGATATGATCATTTTCTTTGTCGTTAACCGACAGGGTCAAGTCTTTTGTATAGCTTGAATTTTCCATCCCCATGACACCCTGAAAACGAGAGCTGAGCTTTATTCATTCCTCAAAGAAGAAGTTAACCAACTCTTTGTTATTTCCCTCTTTAAATAAACCAAACACACTTTCCATTCGTTTAGCCTTTCTATTTTTCCTTTCTAAATTTATAAAATCTTGAGCTTAAATACTTGAAAACAACAAAAGCTTTTCTGTGTCAGCTTTCAACTTTACCGGAAATAATCTCCATCTGGTGAGTGCTTTAGTGTTGTTTTTCTTTCTGGGTGAATTCAGTGTTCTTTGCTGGTTTTCTCGATTTTTGGAATGCTTTTTTCTCCCCTGAAATGGGGGGTTTGATTTTCTTACATGCATGGTGTCGGTTGAAATGAACTCCTTTTTCAGAATATATTTTAAAGTGTAAACTTTTGATATGAATTATGATCACATAATTAGTATTATGCAGAATTTAAAACATTCATTTGTATGCCGGTATTGTGTAATCATGTCGTGTTCAATATTGTCGGTCTACTCTCAAAGAAATAAACTTTTGTAGGTGTTTTGATATAGAAATGGCCATAAAGAAAAACGGGTTCATTCCAAGTTCTGCACCAGAAGAACTGAAGAAAGTTTTGAAAGAAGTGGCAGTCGGATGGGGAGATGCGATGCGATGCGATACAAGATATACAAGTGTTTGATGCAATTCCCCAGAAGAGAGCAATGACTAACGAGGTCTTTCAGATAAACTGGCCTACAAATCATGGTGATCTTCTTCACAAAGTGTTGGTCCGGATTTACGGTGAAGGTGTATAAGTGTTTTTCAATAGGGATGATGAGATTAGGACCTTTGAGTGCATGTCCAAGCATGGTCAAGGGCCTAGGCTTCTTGGCCGGTTTTCGGATGGAAGGATTGAGGAGTTCATTCATGCCAGGGTATATACAATTTTCATTCATCTTTGATGCTTAATTCTCACAATATTGCACTATGTGTTAGAATAACTGAATCTTAAGTCTTAACTAGAATTCATGGATGATGTTCAATTACGAGTCGATTCTTTCTTTGCTTAATGAATTCCGAAAGTCGATTATTGCTCTAGAGCCATTAGAAGAAGACTAGATCAGGGTCATGTAAATGAGTACCTGTAATGTCGGTCTTCTTCTTCCTCCTCGATTTGGTAATGGTCTACAATTGTTCTTTTGGCATCAACTATCAATTTGTTTAGTTTTTTATTCATGCATACGTGGTCAGCTCCTATAACCGGTTTTAGCAGGCATCAACTGGTACATCCAAGTGATGAATTTTTGGTGGTTTTGTTTCAGGCTTCAAGTCAAGGCTTTTATCTCATGTCTTGTCTTGCCCCTTTCACTTAACATTGTTTTCTTGATTTACCAGACACTTTCTGCAGCTGATCTCCGGGACCCTGAAATATCTTCCCTTATAGCAGCTAAATTGAGAGAGTTCCACAATCTTGACATGCCTGGTCCGAAGAATGTACTACTCTGGGAGCGATTGAGGTACTAATATGCATTTGTGATATCAGTTCTTTTATCTTTCGAGTTGAATGTATCTTATCCCTTTTTTCTTGTTACAGGACTTGGCTTAGTCGGGCGAAGAAGATCTGTTCCCCGAGAACTGCTGAAGAATTCGGCTTGGATGTTCTCGGAGAGGAAATCAGCATCCTCGAGAAAGAGTTAACACAGGGATATCAAGAGATTGGGTTTTGTCGCAATGATTTGCAATAAGGTAACATAATGATGGATGAAGAGACGAGAGCAATTACTCTAATTGTAAGTTTTCGGGTTCCCTTCTTATCAGTATACAGTGCTTCCAGTTCTAAACTCAGCTCTAACATTTTCTTTAGCTTCAACTTCCCCTGAAATAATTAGTTGAACATGCATTTGCAACTATTTCTCCAATATACATATCCGAAAGTTGTTTTATTCGACTAAAACTGTTTCATCTGTGGACTGCTCTCGGAGTATATTAATGGTCAGCCATATCAGAATAAGTCAATTGAGCTGTTTATCCACGTCTTTAAGCTTAAATTCATGTTCCATCGTTTACTGAAGTGTTCATATCAATATAACAAGTTAGTGTGTATACATATATGTTTGTGTATATGTATGTAACATGTTTATATAGTATATATATCTTAAAATATTGTTTATTTTCTAGATTTTTGAGAACTGAAATTGCAGATGAGGTCTGTATGGATACCACATTTATAAGAAATTGCAGCTGAAGCTTCAACTTCAGTATATGAGAAGCCAAGGGACTAGTTCAGCCTCTTTCCTGAGGTTCCTATTTTTCTCTTGATAAGCCTATTTGTAAGATATGGATTTCATATTTTTTTAGCCTTTGACTATGTGGCGATTAGACCGGTTCAAGGGTTGGGTTATCCATCTAAGCTCGAGTGCCCATTATTTCCAATGTTAAATGGCTTAGGTTAGTCATATATAAATTTGAGTGGGTTTGAACTTAGCCCCCTTAATATGGTATCGTTTTCAATTATTGTTATCATGAATTTTAGGTGCTCTTTTTTCATACTATTTTTTTTTCCTGATTCATTCTCTTTTGCATTACCTGAGACATGTTCTTTGTTGCAATGAATCCACACGGTTTTCGCTTGCAGTTTATGTCTCACTTCACTTTACAAGTAAAAACCGCAATTCCAAGATAGAGAAATGAATGTTACAAGGAATTAATTACTACCATTTTGCAGGACTATGAGTATGCAAGTTACAATCCTGTCGCTTATGACCTTGAGAATCACTTCCGCGAGATGGCGGCAAATTATCATTCTGAGATACCGCATATTTTGGACTACTGCATATACCCCGGTGAGTAACTCTTGTAATCTTAGAAACATCTTTGTCATTGGTTTCGAAAAACATCATGCATGTTTGGGTTGAAATTTGAATCATACCTGTTTCTTTTGCCATTGAACAACCGATATGGAGGAGCGCCGAAGATTCATCTCCGCGTATCTGGCACCTTCGGGTTAGTTATCATTCTCTGCAAACTGTATATAAATAGAAAAGAGTCTTAATACTATAGTGAAGTATGTCATTTGTTTAAACAGAGTCTGATTTTCTGGCATAAATATAGCATTCTCTGCACTTAATATGTCCTGTTTGGCTGGATTGCATGCATGCAGGAAATGAACGCAGTGATGCCGAAGTGGAGCAGCTACTCGTCGACGTCGAGAAATACACTCTTGCTACTCATATGTTTTGGGGCTTATGGGGAATCATCTCGGTAGGTTTTTCTGCACACCATCTTTCACTGATTTCCCCTTAGCTATAGGGAGAAAGATATTTTGGACCAATCAGCATATCGATTATACAGGGCCATGTAAACACAATAGACTTCGACTACTTGGAGTATTCGCCGCAGAGGATTCGACGATACTGGTTAACAAAGCCATTGCTCTTGGGTTCTTGACTCGAGGCATTGTAGCATTAAAATGCAACCATAGATTTGTACAGGTTACGCAGTAGTGGTAGTAGCGGTATAAAACCAAGCCTGGTGATGGTGTACTATCGCTAAGTTACTTGGACTCAGGTGTGTTAAATTTGTTCTTATTCTAACGCTTTTTCATGCGCTCCGAGAGTTCGTAATTAAAAGATTATATTTTCATTTTTATGTCTGAATATGTGTCTAATACAAGTGCCGGACACATATAATAAATGGAAAAGTACGAGTACGAGCTACATAGCGTTGTAAATTAATAAAGCTTTAAGGATAGTTTGGACCCAAGTGTGAAATTGTAGGGCTTTTATCTGCTTTCAAGAGTGGTTAATTTTGTTGTTCAAATTCTTTTAAGAGTTCAAATCTTCACAAAAGTTCAGGGGAATGTAGTTTGGAATGCATGTAGAATTTGATCCTTTGGCCTTTTTAAATATATATATATATATATATATATATATATATATATTATTTGATTAAAGGTATCCATCGCCGATAGCAATGAATAATCCCCTCGTTAAGGATGCTCTTACTAAGAGGTAAACGGCTGGCTATGAAATGTACTTCATTCCCATGGATAAGAATCAAACACCTTATTAAAAAATATATATATATTTGTATAAAATATATATCTTAACATTATTAATTAAGTTTAGTAGTTTGATTAAATGATTATATTTTCATTCCTAATGTAATTATATAAAAAAAACAGCATGGACGTAGGAGAATTTGATTCTTCCAGCACGATGTCGAGTTCAAGTCGTCACAACATCGTTTTGACCTCTACGCAGTCCACCTGAATGAAACGAACAATATTTTACTTCTCTAACTGTTAGAGAGATTTTTAGCAATAGGCATATCCTTGACTGCTAGACCTTATACCCTTATATAACATTCAAAAACCTAATCTCAATTAAATTCGGATCCATTAAATATACAATATATTTAACCGAATATAATTAAATATGTAGAATCTAATTCTACTTTAATTAGGTTCCTGTATGGATATATCTATTTTAATAGTATTTGATAATTACAATAATTATCTAGTATTAAAATATATAATAAAAAATATCTATATAATTACAATAATTATAATAATTTCGGTTTTAACTAATTTCGTGTACTACAAGTTTGCACACATGCTATCTAGTCGATATTTGTTCGTTTCAATCATAGGATGTGATCATTGTAGGTTCATGTAACGTTAGCAGTAATATCTAGAACAATTTTAATATTACAATCAACGAGTGACATCTAGCAATACATCATTGCTACCTAAGTTACAGGAAGTCGTGGTTCGACATAACCTCTTCGTGATTAACTCTTTTTCATGTATTACATCCTTTTGTCCTTTATATCTAGATTGGACACAAGTCATGGAATAGTCACATTTGTATAGTCCATCTAATATTTCTTGATATCTTGAGCAGACTATTATAAACGAATAACTATGATATCTCATATCAATTTATCCGAGCATGGCCATGCATTTCTAGTCTCACTCAATCAAGTGGCCTATGCTATTACTCCTATTATGTAGGATGGACAAATCATATCTTGATCAACCATATCTCGCTACATAGATTGTGACATATCCAATATCAGTTTTTATAGTGTAGTCAGTTACGACACACGTTTGACTGTATCAAAATATGTCACTCACAATATTGAAATAATGATGATCTCAAGTCTGAGGATCATACATGTAGTAATCACTATAAGCAATGTTGTGACTGTCACATAATAACTCAAGAAACATGTTCATAGCAGGTCAGTCCAATATGTCGTTCTCTAACATATACTTATGTATTGATTTTGACATCTCTATGTCTATAACAACAATCTGTCATCAATCAACTACATATTAGTCTTAATATATTATTGTTGTTCATGCCCACAATAATACTCGACTAAGGACATTCAAAAATAACCATATTATTCTAAGGACTTTATTATAATTCAGTATATTTATTTATGCGCAAAATAATGACTAAAATAATAATAATGACTTTATATTAATAAACAAGATAAAATAAATATGTCTTTTACAATCATCTTATGATTGATGTTTGGGCATACTCCATCATAGATCGTCATTATTTATTCACTTTCAAAATGTACACTTTATTATTAACAAATGTTAATAAATTAATATATTCATAAATTGTTCAATTTATTTAATACACTTTATTTAATATCGATTTGAAAGAAAATTTATATATTTTTATAGTTAGTTACGTAAACTATTAATTCATTTATTAATAAAGTAAATAATTTATCAATCCATGTATTTAACTTCAATGAAAAGGAAAAATGTACAACGTGTTGTCATTTATTAACAAATTATTTACTTAAACAATTATTATTATTATTATTATTATTATTATTATTATATATCAAGAGGGATCAATTTGCTCAATTTTAAAACTTATAAGGAGTTAAAGGGTGTTTAAACCAAAATATTTAAGCCAACTATCAATTTTAGTGTTTTGGACCCAAAGGATGAGTTATCAAACATACAAGGACTAAAATGTTCATTTTTATGGTTGAGGAAATGTTAACTTATCAAACATACGAGGACTAAAGTGTTCTTTTTTTATAGTAGAGGGACTAATATGAACTTTTAGGTATAGTACAAGGATTAAAATGAATTTTAAAGCAGAGTAAAAGGACTAAAATATTTATTTTTATAGTAGAAGGACTAAAATGCACATTTAGGTATTTCTACTATACTTTAACCTCTCTTCAGAATAACTTTATTTTAAGCAGACCGTTTTATTTCGATTGTTATGAATTGATTTTTTTTATTATAAATGAAATTTTATAATTAAGAAAATCTTAAATTTTGGATATTTTAACCGCATTATCATTAAAATTTATCGAATATTGTGTTGATTAGCATGAATGGAGCTCCCTTGGAAGGGTCCCGACCCCTGTTATAAAATTAAATATTTGATAGATTTTAATTTAATTATAATTTGACCTATGTAAAAATAAAGTTTTTAATTAAAAAATACAAGAGTTTATTAAATATATAATCAAGTAATGATTGAATTAAAGAAGAATGAGTTCGCATTATCAATTTTTTTGTCTAATATCAATTTAAGTCTTTATAAGTTTAAATATTAGATAAATTAGATATTACCCCATAAATTTTATATTTTAAATACTTAATAAACCTTTATATTTTTAAAATTCAATATTTTAGCCCCTGCAAATATTTAATCATGGCTCCGTCCCTGTTGATTAGTTTTGTTCATATAATTCAATCCAATAGGTTTATTTTCATGAATATTACAATAAATAATAATGGTCATGGTTGTAATTTCATTAAAAATGATGGTCTGAAACATTTGCTAATGATGTTGCCCACCTCATCCTTGAGATATGTTCCTTTCCTTTGTCTTCTTCATGCATGTTTTCTTCTTTGGTGTCTCTGCTTTGGTTTGCATTTATGAATAAATACACACATTATAAAATGAATACGTAGAATCTAGTTGTTGCCATGCCCTACTTTTATAGGGTTTTGGGGCTCTATGAATCCATAAAGACAAATTATTGTATACAAATTAATTAAATTAAATTTATTCACTTATCTATTCTTTAAAATATCGTTTGATGAAATTAAGATTCGAATTTTAAGGTAAATTATAATTGAATATAAATTGTTTGCACTTTTTTAGTGTCTCTATTTATGCCATAACACTAAAAAATTAGGTTTACAGTTAAAGTTTAAGGTTAGATATTAAAGAATTACGGATATGGTGTACTTTTTAGAGTTTATGGTAAATTTTCATTCGGTTTTTTTTTAGTGTTGAAACATAGAAAGCGGCACCGAAAGGGAAGAAGATTTTTGTCCACTATCCTTTTATCTATATTACGGACACAAATCGTTTGTCCCTTTTCGGTGTCTTTTTTTTATACCTCAATATTAAAAAATAAATTTTAAGCCATAACGTTATATCTTAAACTATAAATCTTAAACACTAAAAAATACACCATAACCTTAATTCCTGACACTCTAACTTAAACCTAAACTTTTAATATGAGGCATAGAAACGGACACCGTAAATGAAAAAAAAAAATCTTACAACCATTTAAAGGTTAGATTTGGCTTGTGGTGCCAACTGTCCAGCTTCATTTTTGGTTTTATAAATTTAAGCGTTGAATTTTCGTAATTGGTAAGGTGTGCATGGCTTATTATTGACTGGAAAAGATTTAACGTTGATTCTTGGGTAATTTATATTTTAGATCATTGAACTTAATAATTATTTTCATTTACACTATAAATATATAATTTAATCAAATTACATCATTCAATTTTTATTATTAATAAACTAAATTATTTATGTCAACATCGTTAAATGATTTTAACAAAAAAAAACTAAAATTTCTACTTTTACTTAACATATTTTTTACATATCATCGTTATATAATGTTTAATTGATAATTTTAATAATATTCTGTGAGAATTTTCTGAAACATTTCATTTAAATAAATTAAAAAATAACTAAATTTCTTATGAATCCTAACAAAAACATTTAAATTACTAATTAAACATATCATTTAAACATTGTTTACTAATATGTGAAAAATATGTTAAATAAAAATATCAATTTTAATTTTTTCATTAGAATTATTTAATGGTTTCAATATAAGTGACTTAATTTATAAATAATAAAAGTAGAATGATGTAATTTGATTAAATTAAAAATTTGTGATGTAAATGAAGTGGATGTTAAGTTTAGTGATCTAAAATGTAAATTGCCCTAAATTTTTCGGTTGAATTTTAAAAAACACATTTTTAAATAAATAAAGAAAAATATGAAAACAAATCCATAAGTTAAATAGAAGTGTTTAATATTATTGTTGACAATGTCATGAAAAGTAAAAATATTTATTTTAGACATACGAGATTAGAAAAGTTAAAAAAATAATTTAAATGATAATTTGATATTTTTTATTCAAAATCAAAAAAGCAATTTTTTAGTTTTTCAAACAGTTGATTTGAAAAAGTAGTTTTTTAACCTTGTTTTTAATATTTTTGAGTTAATTGCACCACACGTCCTCAAACTAGTCCTTTTTTCTAAATTGGTCCTTAAACTTTTAAACATTTTAATTTTATCCTTAAACTATGACTCTCATTCTAAATTGGTCCACAAACTTTTTGAATGTGCTATTCCCCAAATTGTTAGTATATGCTAATCATATCTTATGTTAAGAAAATTGTTAATTGTCATGAAACATTGATGAGTATTATGAAATAATATTTTGTGCTATAAACGATAAATTCTGACCCGTTTTAATCTTACAGGGGAAGATTTATTTTGGAAAATCGATTTTTTTAATAAAAATTGGGATTTAGTTCATGCAATATTTTCTCGTCTTGGTATATTTACTGAACATTATAAGATTATATTGTTCAATGGACCAAGATTGGTGTAACAGGAGAAACATGCCTAGTAATTTTTCAACTAGAGAAAGAGGTTGTTGTCTTGGAGGTCATAAAAGAAACCTGGGGAGAAGGTTAGCGTTATTGGGCTTGTGATGAAAATTCGAGCTTAATTATTATCTGTTTCGACTCCAAAAACCCAAACACAAGTACAGTCCGGGTGTTAAATTGATTGAGATTTCAGCAAAATAACTACAAATTCCAAAATATACCCATGACATTTTGATTTCAACAAGGGTAAAAATGTCACTGCATACGAAATTAATTTATTATATGCTTTGAAATCTTCCCCAAAAAAATAATGACAGCCTTTAAAACTATTTTTAGAGTTCCCAAAACCCCTAAATTAAAACTTTAATTGAAAACAGAGCCCTAATTTATTCATCAAAAGCTCCATTTCTCAAGACTAAGCAAGTTTTTTTTAATATTAAAATTTGCTAGGTTGCTTCAATAACAGCCTTTAAAACTTATCATATATTATCAATTCACATAATGGGTTATAAATGAGGAATACAATTGTAATTTGTTGTTATAAAATTTCACGAGTACCGTTAGAGCATTTTTTACATTATTAATTTGTTATAAATTTAGCGAAAACAGGTTTGGTGTTTTGAGTAAAATTTTGGTTCCAATTATTATGAATGGAAAAAATATAATAAGATTTCTTTTGTTTAAGGTTCAATCTATTATACTCGACTCATAAATAATCAGTAGACACTGCTATCGCGACGTGCATTGCTATGTAAGTTTGTCACGTCATTTTAAGTTGTTTATCATTAGTTTATTAACAATTTTCATCTTTAGAGCGGCTATTTTGACAAATAAAAAATGTTATGGTTAAATTAGTACATAAAAAAGAATAGAAACTAAAATGACTATTCACTCGAACGTTATGAGCATTTTTTGACATTATGCTAAACAACACAATGGTGAAATTTGTATATTTATCACTTCCATCTCTCTACATGTGAAGTGAGACTTCCACAGATTACAGTATAAGTTTGGTCTAAGGTTGTAAATGAGACGAGATAGATAGCGAACTACTCGAGCTCAGCTCGGTCAAAACTCGACTTGAGCTCGAACTCGGCTCGAATTCTTAACGAGCCGAGCCGAGCCGAGCTACTTGATACCCGACTCGAAAATATAATATACTAAATTTTTTATTTTTTATAATTTAAAATCTAAATTCCTAAACTTAAAACTCTAAAATATAAACCCTAAACATAAGTCTTAAACCCTAAAATCTAAATATTAAATTTTAAACCCAACAACCTAACACCCCAAACCCCAAACCCCAAACCCCAAGCTAACACCCTAAAGCCTAAAATTAACAAGCTTGAGTTTACACAACTTGTGTATCAAAGTTTTTTCTTAATAGGGTTTTAAATGAGACGTGACAAATGGCGAGCTACTCGAGTTCGACACGGTCAAAGATCGGTCAACACTTGACTCAATTGGGCACGAATTAAGCTAAAACTCGAATCAAATTCTTAAGGAGTCGAGTTGAGCTTAGATTTTTCAGGCTCGTTAAAAATTACTCAAACTCGACTCAAAATCTTAACGAGCCGAGTCGAGCTCAACACTACTCAAACTTGAACTCGGCTCGTTTACGCCCTAGTTTGGTCTGCCCCGCTCCCAAAGCAAACCCACCACCTTCCCCTCGTTAATCAAACACATCTTATTTATATCCTTACTTAATTTCACCCAACAGTAGTTTTTCACTAAACTCAATTATTATTATTATTATTATTATTTTATTTACTTGGCCTGTGATTCAGAAAAAAAATTATCGAGTTTAATTTGATCGGCGGATCATAGTGCGATAGTTTATAGGGGCTTAATCAAAATTTTTAAAACCTTTGAAAGTCTAAATTTTTTTTAAGGATTTAATAAGATTTTTTTTAAAAAATTGAGGGTTTAATTAAATTTTTCAAAATTTTTGGAAAACTTAATGAAAATTTTAACAATATGAGGATCTTAATTTAAAAAATTAAAAAAAATTAATGAGAATTTTTAATAAATTTAAGGTGTATAATTAAAATTTCTAAAATATGTAAAGGTATAATTTAAATTTCCAGATTCCTTCAGGCTCTATATACAATTCACCTCTGATTTGATCCGTATAGTTATTACTTATTAAAATTTATTTTTTATATATTTTGTTTTACTAACTATACTGATCAAATTGAACTCGATAATTCTTTTTCCTTTTCTGAATCACGGGCCAAGTAAATAATAATAATAATTGAGTTTAGAGAAAAATTACTGTTGGGTGAAATTAAGTAAGGATTAAATAAGATGGGTTTGATTACCGAGGGGAAGGTGGTGGGTTTGCTTTGGGAGCGGGGCAGACCAAACTTATCACCATTGTGTTTTATTTTTACAGTACCATTAGTCCATTATATTTTCAATTTATTTTTTATCCTATCATGTTATATAAAAAGAGTCATTTAACAATTAATAATATTAAATATAATTCATGTTGAACCTAAAAGAGTTTGAGTAATTTTGTCACTAAAGTGCGTGTCTTATTAAAGGGTTAAAAAATGAGTAAAACTTTGATAAACAAATTGTGTAAAATTTACACAAGCCTGTGTATTTACACTATAAAAAATCTAAATTCTAAATTCCTAACCCTAACCTTAAAAAACTAAACCCCACACTCTAAACTATAAACCCTAAATTCTAAACCCTATAACCTAAACCCCTAAACCTTAAACCTTAAACTAAAACCCTAACCACTAAAACTAAAAGGCACGTGTAAACAAAAGTTTACACGGCCTATGTATCAAAGTTTTTTCCTAAAAATTACGAATGTATTATTTTGTAATCACTTTAAGACTATTCAAAAAAGATAATTAATAATTACTTTTGTAATTTTCAAAAGTATTAAAAATTAACTTTAAAGTTTTTATCTAAATTTCTTTAGTATTTAATAGTTACAGTAAGACATGATTATTTATGAGTGGAGTAGAATAGATAGAACCTTAAACAAAAGAAATCTTATTATATTTTTTCCATTCATAATAATTGGAACCAAAATTTTACTCAAAACACCAAACCTGTTTTCACTAAATTTATAACCAATTAATTATGCAAAAAATGCTCTAACGGTACTCGTGAAATTTTATAAGAACAAATTACAATTTTATTCCTCATTTATAACCCATTATGTGAATTGATAATATATGATAAGTTTTAAAGGCTGTTATTGAAGCAACCTAGCAAATTTTATTATTAAAAAAACTTGCTTAGTCTTGAGAATTGGAGCTTTAGTGAATAAATTAGGGCACTGGTTTCAATTAAAGTTTTAATTTAGGGGTTTTGGGAACTCTAAAAATATTTTCACTTGCCCGAGACATAATGTCAATATGTCATAAAAGTTTTTGAAGATTTCAAAGCAAAAAATAAATTAATTTCGTGTCGAGTGACATTTTTACCCTTGTAAATTCAAAATGTCATCCCCCATAAGCATTTTGCAGAGTAAAAATGGGGTCTTCCAAAACCACCATGGCTGCCACCACCCACAGTGTAATCTCCGGAAGATATCAACCTTTTAAAAAGACTCTCACCGAGCACCATTGGTCGTAACTTTTTCCTTTACTATTCAAGATTTATGAAACTTATATTTTTTTTTCTCTTTCTTTGATGCCCACATGCATGGTTTCATCAAACTAAATGGATGTTCAACAGTTTTTGTGTGAAGTGTAAGCAAAGCTTTCACCTCCAATGACACCCTTATCTCTAACATGCATGTTGTCTCCTGGAAGTGTCACGTTTCACAGCTTCCATTGAAACCTAAAGAAAACCCACTCTTTCTTTCAACTCTGCAACCTGGTTTTTCCTTGGTTTCCACCTTGGGTTAATGGCTAGCCTATTTGCAGGTACCCATTTCTTGTTCTATTTGTTCCTTTTTAGAACACTCTTTGTCACCTCTATCTCACCTGATGGAGAGGTTCTTCTCTCTCTTTTATCAGCTGTTGACTCGTCTGCAAAAGCTTCCTCCTCGGTGCTCTCTTCATGGAACCCAAAGAGCCCGACGCCATGTTTATGGCAAGGAATAACATGTTCCCCTCAAGATAGGGTTATCTCCCTTTCACTGACTGACACATTCCTCAATCTCTCGTCTTTGCCCCCACAACTTTCATCTCTTTCTTCCCTGCAGCTTCTTAATCTCTCTTCCACCAATATTTCAGGCACCATTCCTTCTTCTTTTGGCAAACTGGTTGACCTTCGCCTTTTGGACCTGTCCTCTAACTCTCTCACCGGTTCCATTCCTCAGGAGCTCGGCTACCTTTCTTCACTACAGTTTCTTTTCCTGAACTCAAATAGATTAAGTGGTGGGATCCCTCCACAGCTAGGGAACCTCACTTCATTGCAAGTCCTTTGTCTACAAGATAATCTCCTCAATGGCTCGATACCATCTCAAATGGGTTCAATGGCTTCTCTCCAGCAGTTTAGAATAGGAGGCAATCCTTATCTGACAGGTGAAATCCCTTCACAGTTGGGCTTACTTACAAACTTTACCACATTTGGGGCAGCCGCCACTGGTCTTTCTGGTGTGATTCCAGCAACTTTTGGGAACTTGGTGAACCTTCAAACTCTGTCAATATATGATACTGAGGTGTCTGGTTCTATACCACCTGAACTGGGGTTATGTTCGGAGTTGAGGAATCTGTATTTGCATATGAACAAGCTGACTGGTACTATTCCACCTCAATTGGGCAATCTTCAGAAAGTTACTAGCTTGCTTTTATGGGGTAATGCTTTGACAGGTTCAATCCCGGCTGAGTTATCCAATTGTTCTTCACTTGTTGTGCTTGATGCGTCGGCTAATGATCTTTCTGGTGAAATACCTGGTGATATTGGAAAGCTTGGTGTTCTTGAGCAGCTTTACTTGTCTGATAATTCGTTAACAGGGTTGATTCCTTGGGAGTTAAGCAACTGTTTGAGTTTGACTACGATTCAACTCGACAAGAATCAATTATCTGGTTCAATCCCATGGCAGATTGGTAACTTGAAAAACCTGCAGAGTTTCTTTTTGTGGGGAAATTTGGTTTCCGGGACAATCCCATCATCTTTTGGCAACTGCACTGAACTTTACGCCATTGATCTTTCAAGGAACAAGCTTACGGGTTCAATACCAGAAGAGATTTTCAGTTTGAAGAAGCTTAGCAAGCTTTTGCTTCTTGGAAACTCGTTATCAGGAGAGTTGCCTAAAAGTGTTTCAAATTGTCAGTCATTGGTGAGGTTAAGGCTTGGGGAAAACCGACTTTCGGGGCAGATTCCGAAGGAGATCGGCCAACTGCAGAACTTAGTGTTCCTCGACTTATATATGAATCATTTCACAGGTATTCTTCCTTCTGAGATTGCAAACATCACAGTTCTTGAGCTATTGGATGTTCACAACAACCACATTAATGGAGAAATCCCATCTCAGCTTGGGGAGCTTGTGAATTTAGAGCAGCTTGATCTTAGTCGAAACAGCTTCACTGGAGGAATTCCTTCTAGTTTCGGTAGTTTTAATTACTTGAACAAGCTGATTCTCAACAACAATTTACTAACAGGGTCTATCCCGAACTCAGTTCGGAATCTGAAGAAACTTACACTGCTTGATTTCAGCTTCAACAATCTCTCCGGTGAAATTCCTTCTGAAATTGGTTATTTGACAAGCTTAATAATCGGTCTGGACTTGAGGTCCAATATGTTTAGCGGTGAAATACCAGAATCAATGTCTGGTTTGAGACAGTTACAGTCACTTGATCTGTCGCATAACATGTTACACGGAAAAATAAAGGTTTTAGGTTCCCTTACTAGTCTTGCTTCTTTGAATATCTCATTCAATAATTTCTCAGGTCCTATACCAGTAACGCCTTTCTTTAAGACTCTTTCTTCCAATTCTTATCTGCAAAACCCGAACCTATGCGAATCTGTCGATGGTTCCACTTGTTCTTCAAGTCTAACACGAAAAACCCGATTAAGATCAGTCAAAACTGTCGCTTTCGTCTCTGTGATCATTGCCTCGGTTGCTATTGCAGTCATTGCTTTGTGGCTTTTAGTAACAAGGAATCATAGGTATATGACAGAGAAATCTGCAGGAGCTTCATCATCTTCACCGGGAACCGAAGATTTCTCTTATCCATGGACCTTCATTCCATTTCAAAAGCTCGGTTTCACCGTCGATATCATCTTGGACTGTCTCAAAGACGAGAATGTGATAGGAAAAGGCTGTTCAGGGGTTGTTTACAGAGCAGAAATGCCCAACGGGGAATCGATTGCGGTGAAAAAGCTTTGGAAAACAAAGCAAGATGAAGAGCCAGCAGTGGACTCATTTGCAGCAGAAATTCAGATTCTCGGACACATTCGCCATAGGAACATTGTGAAGCTCTTAGGTTATTGTTCCAATAAAAGTGTTAAGCTCCTATTATACAATTACATTCCCAATGGTAATCTGCTACAGCTTTTGCGAAGCAATCAGAACTTGGATTGGGAAACAAGGTACAAGATTGCCGTCGGATCAGCTCAAGGTTTAGCTTATCTTCACCATGATTGCAGACCAGCAATTCTTCACAGAGATGTGAAATGCAATAACATACTTTTAGATTCAAAGTTCGAGGCTTATTTAGCAGATTTCGGGTTGGCAAAACTGATGAACTCTCCTAATTATCACCACGCAATGTCCAGAGTTGCCGGTTCTTACGGTTATATTGCCCCAGGTAAGTTCCCTGATTAACTTTTATATGATCAATTTGAGTAGAATATTCATGCCTGCATGTTCATGCATAGTTCGACCTGCACGGTTATGTCCGTAGAAGAGCCTTACAAATTGAAACATAATGTCTACATTTATATCCTGATCATATTCTAGCATAGCTGATGAACGTTTATTAATTTGAATGCAGAATATGGATACACAATGAACATAACAGAGAAAAGTGATGTCTACAGTTACGGGGTGGTCCTGCTCGAGATACTAACGGGACGTAGTGCGGTCGAATCACAGGTGGGGGACGGATTGCACATTGTGGAGTGGGTGAAGAAGAAAATGGGGAGTTTCGAACCGGCTGCATCGATCCTCGATGCGAAGCTTCAAGGATTGCCGGACCAACTGGTTCAGGAAATGCTTCAAACACTTGGCATCGCCATGTTTTGTGTGAATTCTTCTCCCGCCGAGCGTCCAACGATGAAAGAAGTGGTGGCATTGTTGATGGAGGTTAAAACACAACCCGAAGAATGGGGAAAGACTTCTCAACCTCTAATAAAGCAGTCATCAAATTAGAGTTAATTTTTGTTTACTTTAAATTGCAAGAACATCAATGATAAAGTGGAGATATTGTTGGATTTGGATGATGAACTTGGCTTAGTGTACAGTTTTAGAGACATCAAAATCTCTTGATCTGCTATCTTACTGCCTTTTCTTTTGGATCATGTTTCACTATATCACTTATTACGAGGTCATTATTATATTTTAAAGTAAATGTACACTTTAAAATGATATCGTGTAATTTTTATTACTTAAAAAGTGAGCCAAACAAATAAATTCAAAAATAATAACAAAGAAATAAAAAACCGAAAAGAAAAAATAAAATAACTTTCCTTTCTCGAAAGAAGTAGAAGATACTCTCAAACATGACACATGCGTATAGTGACAGTAGGCCCAATGATGCAACAGAAAAGCAGACAGGCAAAACATAGCCCATGCTTCCTCACATACCTACCATACCACACAATACATTTTTGTCTCGCTTTTCAGCTCTTCACATTGGTGTATCAATCTTGTTGAATTTTAATGATTTTAATCAACAAGTTAAAGTGTTGTCTGTACCGAGCATGACACTGCCAAAGGAAAATAAGCATGTATGATGTATCTACTATGACTTGTTTTCTTTTGTCCATAGCTTAAACGTTAGACGGCAATCAAGCCGAACAAACTTCAACTAGTAAGAAATTTGAGCTCTAACTTCAAACTTCAATTTAAAATTTGGTCTGAGTTTTAATTATTTTATTTTAGATGTATGAGTTTGAACCCAGATAAACTTCAATTTATTTATTTTATTAACATAAATATACATAAAATAAATATTTAGCGTCGATAGTCAAATATAACATGAAAAGAACATTATAGCACATTTATTATTAGTTTTGTCGCAACTCAAGCATGCATTACATATTTGACGTGACTGCAAACATCTATCACAATAAGAAAATCAGCATAAATGATCCAAAACAACAAACAAAACAACAAAAAGAACTGAACATCCATCAAACTGAAGAGCATGACAATAAATCCAATCCTAAAAACAACTGCATAATCAAATTTATTACATCTATATGACAAGACAAAAATTGTTCTTGTTTTTTTCTGGCATAAAGTTAAAAAAATACCCTCAACGTTTGATTGAATAGTCATTTCGACCTCTATTCTCTTTTTTGAGCAATTCAACCCTTAACATTTTATTTTGGGTCAAAATAGCCAATCTGCAGATGAAAACTGTCAGTCAACTAACGGTAAATAGATTGAAATGGCAGGACAAACCTATATGACAGTGCATGCTGACATAGAAGTATTATATTGACAAAGGTGTTGACTTAAAGAGCGTTACATCAATCAAAAAATAATTTGATAAAATTATATAAAATATAAAATATTTTTTCTGCTCTCATATTATTCTGTCAAGTCATTTCAAATTGTTTACAGTCAGTTTTCTAACAGTTTCCATATGTAGAGGGGCCATTTTGACCCAAAATAAAACGTTGAAGGTTGAATTGCTCTAAAAAAGAATAAAGACCAAAATGACTATTCAATCAAATGTCGGAGTATTTTTTTTTGACTTTATGCATTTTTTTAACATTAGTGTAATGTCTATACTACTCAAATTCCCGTCTACAAGTTGAAAGAGCTTAAATATATTCAATCTTACATTCTCATTAATATTATACCAGCGATAATACCAATTAAACTATACTCAATTGTAAAACTCCACTTTTTTTATATAAACAAACTTGTTCAATGAAGGAAAACAACCCAAGTGTCTGCCCATCAGAGCCTGCAAAGACAACAAAGGTGTCCACAAAACGTATTGCAAATTAAAGAGAGGGGAGGTGCACATAGGAGAAATACCATGGAGATTGGAGATGATGGAGGACGACTGCCGCCGACCGACAGCCGCTCACTTAACATCGAAAAAGATTAAAAATCAATTAAAATTATTAATGATAGTTAGAAGGATTTATTTTCTTAATTGCTAACTACAAATAATAAAAATACACATTAAAAAATCTGTTAAAACTCATGAGCCTAATGTTAACATACTCGAATCACAATTTATCAACTTAAACTACTTAAGCTGATTTCGAATATTTCCATTTAATTTTTCTGTATCAAATTTGAATAGTTATATTTAATTTTTGAACTTAAACTACTTAAGATCAACAAGAATGGACTTGTATTGTTGAACGGACAACTGACGATCACACAGCCGATCGGCAACTTCAAATTCCGACAGAACAAAGGGTGGTTGGTTACATTTAATTTTTTTGAGGAAAAGATAATTTTATATATTAGCCATAGGAGGCATCATAAATAACAGAATGCGAGATACAAGACAGAAAATCATTATAAAACCAAATAAGTGACCGACAAGAAAGAGCCCAATGCGCTAACTTTTGCGCCGCCTGATTCGCTTCGCGTCTCACATATTGAACCCAGAATCTGATGTATCTAAGTTAGACAAGGAATCAAACACTGGTATTTATAATATAATAAGCCTTTACTCATCATCATTATTCATTTATTGTGATCAATATATATGTATATATAGATAGGATTGAGATTAAAATGGTTTTAACACCGAGGATATGGAACTCCACAAGCGCTAGCGATCTGTCTAGTGTTGGGTTTATCATCAAACTGTCTTAAAGCAGGGTCGTTAAGGTACCCACAAAAGCATGTCGACTGCTCCCTCAGCCTGCTGCAACAGCTTTACGGTGGAGGAGTCGACGACGTGATCGCCGGCAAGCATGCGCTGAGTTCTTTGGGATTGCATGTCACTTGTGCCTCCGCCCGGCGTGTTTCACCTGAAAACGCCACCGCCAAGCACCACCACTACTAGTGCCGCCGCGCTTAAGGCAACATGTGAAAACCTCTTCATCTTTGTGTTCTCCCTCTCAAATTGTGAGGCTAAGGACCCTGATTTATGGGTGTGAGATTGTGATGGCTCAAGTTCTTTGGGGCGTTACGTCACACTATTTGAGACCCCAAACTAAAATCAATTTCTGGTCAAATTGTGGGGTTTAAGTGGTTGGCATCTCTCTCTGTGTGAACAAAATAAACAAAGGAATCTATATTAGCTCCTCATGTTTTAGGGTTAAATTCATCTAAATTTAGTTCGAATCAAATGAATAAATCAACCTCAAATTAGCCATAGATATATGACTAGCTGTTAATTTTGTCATAATTTTATGAGATATTTTTAACGTCAATGGAAATTTTTTGATGCCACATCACATGTGATATACAGCGTGACACAAAATTTCACTAGAAAATGCCTCATGATATCAATAAAAGTTAATTTAATATCTATTAATAAAATAAATACATATTAAAGAAGGAAAATACTTTGATACACAAGTTTGTATAAATTAAAATTTACACAAGCCTTTTAATTTTAGGATTTAGGGTTTAGGTTAGGATCTAAGTTTTAGAGGTTTAGGCTATCGAAGGTAGAATTTAGGATTTATGATTAGAATTTAGAGTTTAAGGTTTAGGGTCTAGGTGTTAGGGTTAAGAACTTAGGTTTTAAATTTTATAATTTAAATATGAAATGTTCTATAATTTTTTTTACCCAGTTTGTGTATCAAAATATAACCTATTAAAAAAATTAAAAAAGATGGAAGTCCGAAGAATAATTATTATTGTTTATAAACTAAATTATTTTTTTTCATCTGTAACCAGTAGTTTCTTGAGTTTTGTTTTTGGTTTGATACTTTTGATTGAACATGTCTAGATTTTATTAGGGCTGAGTGTTCAATTCAATTAAATGAAGAAATTTTGAACAACCTAATTTATCATGTTATCTTCATTTAATAAAATTTTTTAATTAAGGTCGAGTAAAATGAAATAGTCTAGTCGAATCAAATCAAATAAATTTATTCAAATTAAATTAAAGAAGCAAATCAAATTAAAATGTTATTGAATATATAAAAAAATTACTATCATTTTGAAAAGAAAATTTTGTAGAATTTATAGAATAATCCAACTCAAATTAACTTTGACCAAACCAAGTCAACCTATAAAATTTATCAAATGCACTCTTTATTAATATTCTTCATAGTTATAACTCCACTGCATTCGAATTCAAATACATATCCCACTAATTGATTTTAATTTCCAACTACAGTACACAATATAACAACTAAATAGCTAATCTCACCGTAATCAATCTCCATACTCATTCAAATGGACCTTAAACTGGTATGAGTTCGAATCTCGGTATTTACCTTAGGAATATAAATATCTCTCTACTTAATAAAGAAATGAACCCTAAACTGACCAAAATCAAGAGTTAGCTTCAAACCGAAAATTTAAATAGTTACATTCATTGTTTTAAATTTCATGGAGATAAAGGTTTAAATATGGCGAAAAAACTATCTTTCATTGGTGAGATTCCAGGTTTGCACCCAAAAGAGTTTGTCCATCGGAACAGGATGAAATCGCACCCAAACTGACCTGGAATACTACAAAGTTCACCCCTTAAAGTTCACCTCTCTACCAACCAAAAACAAAACAAAAGCAATGGCAAGTAATGCATCGATCAAAGGGTGTTTAGAATGCAACGTATACCAAAAAAATGGTTAAGAACGATGAAACCAGAAAACATGGAAGCATCGGGCAATCACCAATAATAAGAGTTTGGCTTGTAATCAACATGCACAACCGCTTCTTTGCTCGGTCTCAGTCACAGCCTCTGGGATGCCCTGGAAATAACTGGAATCATACACAGGAAAATCAGTTGAAGGAAAAGAATTTGTACCGTATAGCCTGGTCATTGGTCAACTATCTTATAAACATCTTACACTATGTTAAGACGAAGTACGTAGAAGCCAAATATATTAAGGCAGAAGTGGAAGAAAAAACAGTTTCACTGTAATAACAAATGAAACAAAAATTGCTCATGAAATCAAATTTTTAACCATAATGATCACATGCCAACAGCAGAAACATAAAATCCATATCATGCTAATCTATACTGCAACTTTTTTCTATATAAATTACTCAAGAAACGTCGAAGCCTGTGTTAAGCATAGCAGAAGAGCACCATGGAATGCAAGTTAGTGCACATCCATACACAACCAAATAATAAGAAAACTATAACAGAAGAAGTAGGTTGTGCGTAACAGTAAGACCTATGATCATCATTCTAAGATCTGGATGGCTAAGTCTTTTCTAATATGTTGTAACCTATTTTTATCCGGGTTAGATCCAAAATAAGCTCAATATCCATACCCATTATGCCCAATTAATAAACACTTTATCCAGTTCAAGCTGCCGCATTTGCATACTCGAAAAGCAAGAAAAAAGACGTTATCACCCGAAGATTTTCTATATGTAAAATTAATATATTCACTTTTTTTTAGGTATTTAATACCCAAAATTTTTGTATAAAAGAACTTATAGAATGAAATATAAAAAAAATAAAAAAGAGAGGGAAATTCACGTGGCTCAAATGAGCCACGTCTCTCATCCCCACCCCCTCAAGGTTATAAATAGCCAAGAGGGCAGCCACAACCAGCACAAAATAATTTCAATTTGAAATTGGCCACAATCGGCTCACAAAATTGGGAGCGTGGCCGACCGAAAGGCTCGCCAGGGTTGGTGCAGTGCCTCGTCCCAGTTGGTTCGATCTAATATTTGATTAAAGTCCCTTTCTTAGTCCGATTTAATTAAACTTTTAGGCCATGTTGGGGTGGCATCGAGATCTTAGTGGGGGTCGGTCAAGTTTTTTCATTTGAGCTCTTAGTGGGGTAAAATTCGGTCTTTATTTTTGTATTTATTTA
Source organism: Hibiscus mutabilis (assembly GCA_019671005.1). NCBI lineage: Eukaryota > Viridiplantae > Streptophyta > Magnoliopsida > Malvales > Malvaceae > Hibiscus > Hibiscus mutabilis. The sequence continues at coordinate 41,244,874 of CM033752.1, read as the reverse complement.
TATAATAATATATAGTTCTGTTGATTACGTTTTCATATTGGTATATTTTTTTATATTTTTGCATCGTTTTTTTATTTTCTTTATTTTCAGTTTTTTTTCGTATTCGATGTATTTTATTTTATTTGTGTATTTTTTATATATATGGTATTATTATGTATATGTATATATAATATGTGTAATATATATTATACTTATATTATGTATATAGTATAATATTTGTTTTATATATTATTTGTATAATATGTATATTTATATATAAGATATGTATAAAATATTATTTATGTATTTATGTTTACATGAATATATTACGATATATTTTATACAATATTTTATTTATTTTTATTTTATTACTTTATATTTACATTATTTATATTAACTTTATGTTATTTATTATTTTACATAAATATCGTATATAGTATTTTGTCTCATTGTTCCGATATTTCTATTGGGAGTGTCATCTCGGCTATCCGGGTGTCATCTCCTTTGAATGTCGTGAATACCAAGGCAGATTTAAATTGTTGTGCATGCATTTTGGGAATTAAACTATTAAATTAAATCTAATTTTCATTCTCCTTAATAAAAATAATGCGAATCTTTATATACCAATTTTGGGCGTAGTGAGAGTGCTAATCTTTCCCCACTCGTAACCAACTCTCGAACCCATCTCTAGTTTACTTTTCTGGTGTCCGGTCTACCTTATCCAAATGGCCGGTGGCTACTCCATTTTTTACTATATTTTTTATTATTTAAATCGTGGCTTCCCACCCGAGAACGGGCCTCTAAGAAAAGGCCCAGACGAAAAAGTCGCTACAGCATGGCGACTCCGCTGGGGAACTTATTTTGTTTTCAAAAACAAAAGAAGAGTTAAACCTTAGTCAGGGTCTGCATTGTAATTATTAAGGAAATTTTAATTTAATTTAATTTTTAATTTTTGTTTGATATGAACTGTCATCATACGTTAGTGTTAGAACCCTTAAGTGGGAGGGAGTATTTCGCTCCGTGGAGTTTTCACCTCCGTATAGTGTTGTATCTCGCTTCCGAAGTACTGATCCTTATATTTCATGGGTTTTCACCCCCCCGTATGGTATAAGGGTCATATTCCCCCGAATCAATGCCTTCACGACAGTTCGGGTACCCTTACTCTAGAACCAAACCGCAAATAATGAACCGTAGTGTCCACCCCTTGATCACACCGTTACTATACCCATTTAGGATTGACCTTTTTTAGGTTTTGCTTTGTTTGTTTATATTCCCTGTATATTTTAACTTCACTAACTTGTTTTCTCTGTTGTTTTTATTTTTTGCATTGCATATCATATCATACCATAAGTGTTGATTTGAGAATAATCCAATTTAGAGGGTATACCCATATAAGAGAGAAGTCTGTGATACAAGAGTGATAATGCAAATAGTATCGGGTTAGGGTGAATAAAGACCAACGAAAAAGATGACTCGACTGTGAGATACAAAGCGAACGAAGAGACAATGCAGTTTAGGCACGCTATATGAGACCTGACTCATTTACATCCAAGTCTACCAAAGAAGAGACCTTTGCCTACATTCTCCATGCATAGGCTAGCAATCTCTTAAAAAAAACCCTCAAGTGCATAGATTACGCTGCCATAGGACTTTGAACAATAGAAGAAGAAAATGATGTGACCGTCCCTCAAACCGAGGACAATGCTAAGACGTAGAATGCGAATCGTACTTTACAAAATCAAGATATCAAGACAAGAAGCTACCCATTATCTGTAGTTCATTTCAGCTTCTTGACCGACATCTTCTCCTAGCGGAAGCCTTTCTAAGGATTACTTGCGAATCAATACTTCATTCCCATTCATTTTGGTATGACATTTAAATATTTAGTTGTACATTATAATTTGCATGCATTATTAAAGATAATTGGGTTAATTGTATAAATACCATGAGAAAATTTAAACTCAAATTACTATCATTCCACATCGATATGGTACTCGCTTGCTGTTACCTCTCCAAAAATATTGTTTTTAATGCCAATCTTACAATGCTTTTGCTTGTTTTTAGGAACATTTAGTTGCATTAGGATGTTAGAATCATGCATTTGCATAAGGAGTTTAGAATTCTGTCTATACCAGTGTAAAGGGTTGTTTTGTTGGCAATTTTGCAGGTTTGGCATAAGATTTGGCCCATAAAAGTAACACAGGAAGGAGCGCCAGAAAGAATGCCGAGTGTTGTTGGCACAGATAGACCAGACAATGCCAAGCACCGGTTGGTAGAGAAGTGAACTTGATGCCATGCCAAGAGGCTGTTGGACCCCGAAAAAATAGAACATGATCAGGCTCCGAAAAGATAGCAATTGGATTAATCTCTGAAAAAATAGCAGATAAGATGGTGCCAAGACTTGTTGGCAGATTCATGCCAAGCTTGGATGCTAAGGCAGCGTCAACAGTATAACGCCAGCCCTAGCTTGATCAGCTGTCATTTAAATTTGGATAAGATGATAATCTCTTATCCCTTGGGCAGTTGAAATTTAAATTCAAATGAGGATCTCATCCTATCCCTTCCCCACATGCCTATTTAAACACCAACTGAGCTAGACTTAAAGGGGGGATCATGAGGAGTTGGTGTGCGACGATTGACAACCGACTGCACCTTGGAAGGGTGGTTCGACCAACTTGGTCGAGAAGCTTGGATCTTGAAGGGTTGTATCGAGAGACCCCTTCTAGCCCATTCTCTCTTTCTAGTTATTTTATTTCGTTTTTAATGATGATGTATTGTGAAAACGTCTGTGGGTTGTTGGTTAAATCCTTCACCATGAACTAATTTAATAGTTGGTGGGGGATGTTTGCGTTGAACGCTATTTTTATGTTTTAGTTTTTAATAATAAATATGCCTTGGCAATGTTTCCACTATTCGACATACTTTAATATTTCCTAAATACTATGCCAAGCGAGAGCTGGCACTGTTGGCCTATTGCTCCTCAATATCTTAATAGACTTGGGGTGGCAATGATTGAGTTGCATAATACTAAGGAGAGAAGCTTCGAGAGAAGTCGTTCAAGTAGATGAACTTACTTCGAGAGTGAAATCTACCCCTTAGGAGTATAGATTGGATCTTAATCAAATTTGTTTATTTAAAAGCAAGCACTATAGAGATATAAGGGTTTTTACATGATCAATTTAGGGCAATGACCATCGAGAGAGGCTTTGCTAATTTTGAATATGCTCGGCAAACAATGCCAAGACAGGTTGTTGTTAAAGGTTAACACGACATGAATAGCGTGAAAACTAGGCATTCCCTGCCAACGCTCATCATTCATTAAAACATATTCCTTGCCAACGTCTTTAATTTACTTACATTCTTTTTTTTCCAATTATTTCCAAAACCAATTTCAAAACAACTTTTTCTTAAGGTAAGTAATAATCAAAGCAATTGAATTCCAAGTCAATCTCTGTGGGATCGATACTCAGCATACCAGCTGTATTACTTGCAAACCGTGTATGCTTGCACGCAAAAGACTCATCTTGGCACTGTTTTATACTTTTCCAACACATACATTTGCCACTTTTGCCAGCATTCACCAAGAGAGTCTACAAGTTTTTGGCGTCATTGCTGGGGATTGCAACGGAGTTGATTGTTTTTAAATTTTTACTTATCTTCTTTATATTTTTATTTTTAATTTTGTTTTTACCTTTTGTTTTTGTCGATGTATGACCAGAAGCCATCATGTGGTAGACGAGTGTCCATACGATCTGGAAATTGAGAAACCTTGCTGAGGTTAAAAAGAAGATTTCGAGAGATGCAAAACCAAGGTAATGGAGGGAATGTTATGGTGAACAATGGAGGAAATCCACTTAACGATGAGATACCACCACCACCTGCTGTCCCAGTTATTAATGAGAGACATATTAGAGAACATTCGGCACCAACCATTGATAATTTGATGCCAGGACTTGTTGGCACAGAGGTAAACGCTGTCAATTTTGAACTTAAGCTGGTAATGATTCAAACTCTTTTGAATGTAGGTCAGTTTGATGGAGCATTCACTAGAGATCCGAGGCAACATCTAAAGCAGTTCATGGAGATTTGCCAGTTATTTCAACAAAATGGAGTACCTGAAGATACCGTGAAGCTGAAGTTATTTACTTTCTCTTTGAGAGACAGAGCAAAGGCTTGGCTTAACTCCTTGCCACCTGGATCAGTTACTTCATGGGCAGACCTATGCCAGAAGTTCTTGACAAGATTCCAGCCGCCAACACTCACTGCCAACCTGCGAAGTGAGATTATTACTTTTAGGCAGGCTGTGGATGAGACCTTATATGATGCCTGGGAAAGATTTAAAGACTTGTTGAGGAGGTGTCCTATGCATAGATTCCCAAATTAGACCCAGATACAAACATTTTACAATAGATTGAATGCACAAACAAGGACTGTTGTCGATGCTTCAGTAGTTGGTTCGTTGCTTGACAAGACGTACACCGAGGTTGTTGACATTTTAAAGAAGATTACAATCAATGATTTTGAATATCCTATTGCGAGACTTGGGACCGGAACTAAAACCAATGGGAAATTTTAGGTTGACAAACTAACGTCCATTCATGCCGAGATTTCCAACCTTACTAGCATGGTAAGAACGTTGCAAAAGAACAATAAGTCACAGGAAGTCAAAGCATTAGACCCTTTCTGTACAATCTGTGGAGAGAATCATCATGTGGATGAATGCCCTGCAAACCCTGAATTGGTACACTTTGTTAGCAATGTTAATCGTTACTATAATCCTAACTCCAATACTTATAATGCAGGTTGGAGACAACACCCTAGTTTAGTATGGGGAAATCAAAGAGGTAACCAGTACAATGCCCAACGCCAAAATACCCAGAGGCAGAATAACAATGACATACCAGCATTATATCAGAATGCCATGCCACATAAAGCCCAAACAATTTTCAGCAAGGGCATAGACTCAACCACGGAGGCACTCTCACATAGTACATGGAGAGGAATGATGCCACAGTCCAGAGTTTGACTGCATCAATGAGAAATTTGAAAGTCCAGCTTGGGCAGATTGCTAGTGCATTCATCAATCGACCCTAAGAAACATTGCCAAATGACACAAAAGATGCTTGGCACAAAGAAAATGAGCAATGTAAAGCCATAACTCTTCGGAGCAGTAAGTAGTGTGAGGAGGAGAAGGCTGCCAAGCAGCCAGTTAATTGCCAAGTTGAGAAGCTTGTGCCAGCAGATAATCCCAGAAAAGTAGAGAAAGAGGAAGTAAAAACAGATGATGCCAGAACCGATGTTAGACAGTATACCGATGCCAAACACATTGATGCCAGTACTGCATTGGCAAAGCCAGCAGCGTCAGCATATGTTTATCCGCCACCACTATTTCCAGCAAGGCTTCAAAAGCATAAGCAAGACCAGCAGTTTAAGCGCTTCTTGGAGGTTCTTAAGCAATTGCAAATCAACATTCTATTGGTGAAATTTCCCAACTATGTCAAATTTATGAAGGACATTCTATCTAAAAAGAGAAAGTTGGGAGACTTTGAAACTATTACTCTGACCGAATGATATAGTGCCATAATCCTAAACCGATTGCCACCAAAGCTGAAAGATCCAGGAAGTTTTACTATTCCCTACACCATTGGCAACAAATTCATGGGCAAGACACTGTATGACCTAGGAGCTATCATCAATTTGATGCTAATATCAGTCTTCCAGAAGCTTGGCATAGAAGCAAGACCCACCATGGTGACACTTTAACTGGTAGACCGATCATATGCTCATTCTAAGGGTAAGATTGAGGATGTGTTGGCAAAGGTAGACAAATTTATTTTTTCAGCTGATTTTATCATTTTGGATTATGAGGCTGATATTAATGTCCCGATTATTTTGGGGAGACCTTTTCTTGCCACGGATAGAGCTTTGATTGGCGTTCATAAAGGGGGAACTAACAATGCACATAAATGATCAACAAGTTACATTTAATGTGTTTCAAGCTTTGAAATGTGCAGATGAACCTGATGAGTGCCAAATGGAGGAGATGATAGAGTCTATTTACACTTTGGACACGGCACAGTTATGCCAGGATACAGAATTTGATGCTAGCGACTTTGATGGCATAGCTGAACTGTTTGAGGAACCAGAAGAATTAGTCTTGGAGGCTGAGGAGGCGAGTTATTTTGAGCCACTACAGTTGGCCGACAGAGAAATCAAGGCACCTAGACTATCAATTGATGAGCCACCAGCGTTGGAACTGAAACCACTGCAGATCACTTGAAGTATGCTTACTTAGGTGAACATACAACTCTGTCGGTGATCATGGCCACTGGTCTCACTAATGATCAGGAGGAAAGATTGTTGGCAATATTACATGACCATAAGCGAGCATTAGGCTAGACCTTGGCAGACATCAGAGGTATTAGCCCAACCATTTGCATGCACAAGACTATCTTGGAGGAGTACCATGGCAAGACCATTGAAGGCCAAAGAAAGATAAACCCAATCATGAAATAGGTGGTGAAGAAAGAGATCATAAAATGGCTTGATGCCAGGATTATATATCCCATTTCCGATAGCTCTTGGGTTAGCCCGGTGCAATACATGCCGAATAAGGGTGGCATGACCGTGGTAAAAAACAGTGAAGCTGAGTTAATCCCCTCCAGAACTATCACATGATGGAGAGTGTGCATGTACTATAGGAGGCTGAACAACGCCACGAGGAAGGGCCACTTCCCATTACCATTCATTGACCAAATGCTAGACAGGTTGGTAGGTAAAGCTTTCTATTTTTTTTGGATGGTTATTCAGGTTATAACCAGATTGCCATCGCCCCTGATGATCAAGAGGAGACTACGTTCACGTGCTCATATGGGACGTTTGCGTTCAGAAGGATGCCATTCGGCCTATGTAATGCACCGGTAACGTTTCAACATTGTATGATGTCCATTTTCTTTGATATGATCGAGCATAACATGGAAGTGTTCATAGATGATTTCTCAGTGTTTGGCAAAACATTTGAAGAATGTATTCAGAGTTTGGAGCAAGTCTTGAAGAGATGCATAGAGACAAACATAGTGTTAAACTGGGAGAAATGCCACTTCATGGTGAAGGAGGGCATTGTTCTCGGGCATAAGGTAACTGAGAGAGGGTTAGAGGTTGATCAAGCAAAAGTTGAGGTAATTAAGTAGCTACCACCTCCAACGAGTGTTAAAGGTATAAGAAGCTTTTAGGACACGCCGATTTTTACCGACGTTTTATTAAAGATTTTTCAAAAATTGCAAAACCTTTATGCTTGTTGTTAAAACATAATGCCACTTTTGCATTTGACGATTCTTGTTTGAGAGCATTTCATGAACTTAAAGAAAAGTTGATCAATGCCCCTATAGTTGTGGCACCAGATTGGAATGAGCCCTTCAAGCTCATGTGCGATGCCAGCGACTATGCCGTTGGAGCAGTCTTGGGACAAAGGCATGACAAGGTTTTCCATGCCATATACTATGCCAGCCGAACCTTGAACGAAGCACAACTAAATTACTCTACGACCGAGAAAGAATTTCTTGCCAACGATTTCGTTGTTAAACTACCTTTTGTAGTAACATTATTCATAATTTCGTTGTTAAACTACCTTTTGTAGTAACACTATTCATAATTTCTTGTTTGTTGCAGATACATCATATCAGCTACAAGTGGATTACCTGGGTTTATACCTCATCCGTATACTAAACGTTGTTGCCAATGAAACAATGGTGCTCGCCATTGCGCAACATAGTTTCACGATCGTCGGACGAAACGCGGCATATGCCCGGTGCTTATTCTTAAGTTCCCTGACATTAGCCCCGGAGCAGAAGCTCGACATCTTGCTCAGCGCGAACCAAAACGTTGGCCAATATTATATCACTGCTTGGCCATCTTCCGGTAGACTTAATACCACCGGAATTATACATTATACCACCAGCACAGGTGGTTTAGTTTAATTACTTGGATTTTTTGAATGTCATTGTTAGTTGTCATACTCATAGGTTTGTTTTTCAAATAAGACATTCAGTAGGGCAGACCGCTATGTATAATAATATCAATGCCCTACTAAATCCATGCTAGCTGTGGATATAACTTGTGTTCTTTTCATTGATATGTTGTTTATCAGCTGTGATTTGTATTTGTTTTTGTTAATTTTTATTATATATATATTTTTAAAGAAGAAAAATATATTGAATTGTATTCGAAGTGAAAATGATTACAAAAGGATCACACCACAACTATTGAAAATTCGATGTGAAAAATAAATTCAAAGGGTGTGAAAGACATGATAAGCAAAACTCATCACTTTACAGAAAAATTTGCACGGTTTTTTACATGAAATCCAGCAACGATAAACTTTAACCAAAAAACTCTATGAATTAAGCATTTTTCTTCTGCAAGTTCTTGGCACATCGGCAAACTACCATAAAATAATAAAAAATACCAAACAGTCGATCGTCTTGTGACTAGTAACGCTCGATAATTCTTATTATCTGAAAACTAAATTGACATAATAGCAAATAATACTGTTACAAAGACATACAAACCTGCAAAAATGCAGACAAACAAACTGTCATACAAGCAGACGAAAACAGGCCGAAAAGTAGATGTAGAATAACTTTGACAAAACAAAATAAAAAAAAAAACAAAACTTAAAAAGAATAAACGATTTTTCATCAAAGGAGAAAAATCTTATTTTATGCAATTAACATGAAATTAAAAATTAGTTGATGACATAAAAACCGTCGCTAAAAACAACTTCAACAAAAAAGAACTCAAGATTTTTTTAAAATAACTTTATTGTAAAATGTTATATATATATATTTTTTAATTATTACTTATATTCTGAAAACGTTTACCGTTACAAAATGTCTAAATTAAGTCGTATCTCTTATTTTTAATTTAAATATTTTTAAATCTGCTAAATTTAAAATTAGAAAAACAACTACTCTTAGAAAAAAACTTGGTCTTGTTTATATTCAATCCAGTTCGGGCCTAACCCTAATCAACCATCCTGACATGTACTTTATGTTAATATTTTTTATCAGCAATGTATAATTTTATTAATAAGATAAATCGTACAAAAACATTACCATATATCTTACTAAAAGCCCTTAAATAAAAAATATTTAAAAAAAGCCTTTAAACATAATTGGAGAAAAAATACAAACATACCAATAAAATAAACAATATGCCTCGAACAAAATAGACTATATGAGAACCACCCGTCAACCACCAACGCAACCTACGCAGAAAACAACAATGTTGCATAGCATAGAACATGTTAATATTAGTATAAAATATATGTCACGTCAATAAATAATTTAAAAATATTTTTAAAAAATATATATTGAATTATATTCAAAGTAAAAAGATTATAAATAAATCACACCACAAAAATTAAAAATTTAATCCGTTAAAATAAATATAATAAAATTATAAGGGTGTGAAAGGCATTAAAATATAAAACCTATCACTTTCAAAAATACTTGAACAATCTTCTGAATGAAATCCAACAAACAACTAGCTTGACTAGAGCGCTCTAGGAAGAAAGCACATTCTTTCGCTACTTGTTCTTTATATATCGGCAAAACTACAAAAGAGAATAAAAAATATCACAGACCACCGACATTCGTTGCTATGATTGCTCGATTGATATTCGTCATACGAACGTTAAATTACTAAAAAATAGGCAACACTGTCACAAAGACGGACTAAAACTACCATAAAAGCATACGAATAAATTATCATAAAAATAGACAAAAAAACTGCAAAAAAACATATATAATATGAATATGTCAAAACAAATAAAAAACAATAAAATAAACTTAAAAAATGTGAAAAGAGTATTCATCAACCAGTACAAATTTTTATTTATTTACAAACAAAAGCGCAACAAACGGCTAAAATCGTCGTCGACAACAACAAAAAATTTCTTTAAAAGTTTTTTAAAAACTGCCAAAAATTGCTGTAGAGAAAAAATGAAAAAAAGTATAAAAAACATGAAATAACTATATTTAATAAGTAGAGAGCAAAATTAACTAAATAAAGAATAAGAGTCAAATTAATAGAAAATATAAATGATAATGGTTAAATTTGTCATGATGTCGAAAAATAAAATATCGATCACTGGCTCCAATAAAATTAAATGATATCTTTAAGCGTATTAAACCATTAATTAAAACCGTTCGAACAATAATAACGGGATCAAAATTAGCCAATAAATTTGTCCTATCCTATGTCATTTTTTTACAAAAGTTTTTTTAATAGTCTAAAATAATTATAAAATAGTATCAGTTTATACATATTTTTAATTTTTGACAATACACACATCTTTTAGATAAAACGGTTTAAACTTAAATCTTCTAAGGTGAATATTGTAACGACCCGAATTTTAGGATTCGATGATCAATTTTAACCCATAGATGGAGTCGTGTATTTGGGCCTTGAGCTGGGCCTTTGAAGCCTGAGTGGGCTTTTCCATGAAATATTGAGCTTGAGCTTTGGGTGGCCCATGTATCGAAGGATAGAAGGGTAACTTTACCCATAATTATTAAAGAAAAGGGTGGTTAATTGGTGCAGAGATTGATGATCTCATTCTTCTTCTTTCACCATTTTCTTCTTTTTCTTTTTTTCTCTTCAAAAGCTTAACTTTTTGGGGAGCAAATCTTAATCTTTTGAGTGTAAAACTTAGATTTTGAGTTGATGGGAGTGTGCTTAGCATCCAATGATCTATATTTTAAGGTAGGGATCAAGTAAAATGGTGGTACGAAGGGTTTTGGTGGGGGTTATGGAGGATGAACGAGAATGGTAATTTTGATACAATTATTGTTATGAAACCTTCCTTTTTCGTGTCTCGATCTTCGAGCAATGTTGCAACATGATTTACAACCTATGATGTATTGAAACTTTATTTTGTATTTCGGTATTTTAGTCGAAAGCTTTTATTATGTATTTTAAATGGAGCTCCATGAAATTGTTTAAAACGGTTTATTATAATATTTGAATTTTAAACTTAATGACTCTTTATGATATTATTGTGGTATGGGCTAAACCAAGTCAAAAATATTACTGTACGAGTTTGAACTTGAGGCCCAATCATGATACTCGGGTAAGGGGTGTTACAAATATCATCATTTTTTTACCACTTACTAGTGTTTTTTTTTTTTAAGTTGATGTAGAGCAGGTCGATGGTAATTGGTAAATATGAAATATAATTTTATCTGTTATTTTTATAGAGTACTTGTGATTCAAACTGGTAAAGATCATATATTTTTTATATCATCAGTTTACTTAAAAAAATCAAGTAACCACTTATTTGTTAACAATCTTTAGAGCAAGTTGTTAAAATTTTCAGTTGACATCCTCTCCTTTTTCTTAGGTTATGGGTTCCTAACCCGTTAGGAGTAAATTTCCCTTCCCCTCCTCTAAGTAGAAATTGTTAAAAAAAAGTAATCACTTATTTTATGTTTACTCGGAAAAAATAGAGATTTAACTTTAAAAAGCAATGACATAGAAGGAAAAGTTGAAATAGGTGACTTTCATTGACCGAGACTATAGATGATGTGGTGGTAGAATATGGTCAACATAATTTTTTGTATATATAATCATGTGCCATTTTATTTGTTTTGTATTATAAAAAATACATAATGCACTTGTAGTGAAAACTTTTTTGTTTTCACAAACGCCGTAATTTTAAGAGTTAAAGATCTAGTTTAGGTTAAGGGTTTAGAGGTTTAAATTTAGGAGTTTTGAATTTAATGACTGTGGTTATAATTTAGTGTTCATGTTTAGAATATAGGGTTTAAAGGTTAGGGTTTATGTTTTGAGGTAATAAGTTAGGAATTTAGGTTTTAACCTATAAATCTAAATTCTAACTCTAAACGCTAAATTCAAATCACCATCCCTAAATTATAAGCGCATAAACCTAAAACCTTAGATTATAAACCCTACACTGGATCTCTAACCATGAGCGCTTGTGGAAACAAAAATTCACCGCCAATGCATAGTCTAATTACCTTTATATTATTATTTTTTGAAAATTCATTTTAAATGAAAATATTAAAATAATAATAATTAGAAAATTGAAAATTCAACGAATATTTTCATACATTTAAAAAATATATATTTCGTGTTTTTTCCCCTTGAATTATATATTTTATCTTGAATATTTCATTTTTCAAATTTAAGAATTTAAAAAGAAAAAATAAATTAAAATTAGCCTCCCACTTTAAAGGAGGAGAATAAGTACTGGACTTAAAAATATATAGATCATGTACATTTTAACTTTTCAAAATAAAATATTAAAAGTCACTTAATCAAAAATAAAAAATAAGTAACGAGAATCAATAAGAAATAATTTTTTTTAAATCCAATCATATAATACTAAAGTCAGAATTTCTCTTGTAATATTATTCAAAGTGCAATAAAAAAATATGAACTCTCCCTGAAAATAGTAATTTAGCAACAGCAGCAGCAACAACAATAACCAAAAGAGGACTGTCTAAAATTCATTCGTTTCTTTCCTCTCTTTTGATTCATTGGCTGGGTTAATACACAGTGAATTAGTTCTAGGTTTAAATAACAGCATTCAACAAATATAGATTAAGGGTATGATCGAGTCTTGCAATTTCGACTCAAAAACTTGTGACTTGAAAGTTAAAAACTTGAGACTCTCAGATCGAATCAGTTTGAGTTCACTCAAATTTTATTTTTAAATTTTGAATTTAATTTGAAATAAATATTAATAATTAAGTTTAAGTAGAGTTATTTGAATTGAAAATTTTTAACGCTAAATAAAAAAAATCTAGACTGCACTCGCGGATTGTTCGAATAAAATATTGAAATACTGAAATTCAACTCGAAATGATAAAACCAAACTCAGACGCCAGACTAACACCGTGGACATATCCCTTAAAACGTAGACAAGCAAATTAAATTGAAGAAATTCCCGACTCCCAAACTCCTAAAGAAAGGAAAAAGAATGTTGTTGATGATTAACCCATCCATTGAATCTAAAAACAAGAAAGCAAAGGAGCTTCTTTCGATTTTCTAAGGAGGAAATTGACAAAGTCTTTCTTAATGGAAATGGGTATATATAATATATGTAATGTAACAGAACATTAATTAAAATTACAAATTATGTCGACATTTTCTTTGTACATGAGGAAATTATGTCGACATGTTTTGTCTTTTTCTTTTGTACATGGTAATATGTAAAATTAGAACATAACAAAAAACAACAGCTAGCAGATGATAGCCAAGGCCATGTCCACAAGTGTACACGTGGGCTGCTTGCAAGGCCATGTCATTTTTTATAGGTATGAGCTTCACTATGAATCTTGGAGCGTTGTTTGGTTGGATTATATTAGTCATTGTCCATTTTTAACAAAAGAGATTGGCGTTTAAGCATGTTTTAATCCCTAAATTCTCTCAACCTATTCCTTCACTTGACATATTTTACCCGGCACGGTTACGGTCGATGTCACAGTTACGGAAGAACCCAGAGAATTAGTGTTGGGGGCAAAATAAATTTATAAAGTTTTGAGAGGAAAAGTTTACTTCAAAAGAGTTTAAATTGGATAACTAAATTTTGAAAAGGACTAAATTATTATCATTCCATTAAACTAAGGTTGCACTTAGTATTGTATGACGTAATGAGCATATACTTTATATTATAAGAGGGGATTACCGTGTTTACTCTTTAGTATTGAGAATAAGGATGATTATACGTCGGGTTTTTGTCTAACCTGTTCGAAAATTTAATACCGACACCCTAATTTCTGATATTTTATGATGTTTAACCGATCCGAATTTTAGAGTAAACACTCAATTTGATCTGACTCGACATATTTTTTTATTGGATAAAATAGGAAGTCAATTGAATAAAATACAAATAGAGAGGGGCATTATAATAATTATTCTATTTTTATTAGGCAGAATAAGGGATAATTGAAAAAACATATAAATAGAGGGGACTTATATCAATTATACCTAAATATTTAAAATAAAATAAAATTATTATCAATATTTTAGGTCAGATTGGGTTGAATATTTTTTACCTTAAACCCAAATCAACCTCATCATCGAAAAAAGTTACATGGCATAAACTTAATTTCTTTTAAAAATTTGACTTTATAAGATTAGATCGGATCAAAACCTGTTGATGTGTCAAATGACCATCCCTAATTGAGAATGCATCCTCCAAAGTCATCATCATTAATTCTAATGCATCGACACCAAGCCAAGGAAATCTTTTACATAAAGTTTGGGGGTTGGCATAAAATTAAAAAATACCCTCAATGTTTGACTGAATAATTATTTTAGTCCATATTCTTTTTTTGGAGCAATTCAACTATCAACGTTTCATCATGCCCGTTTATGAGATTTTAATGGCCCTAGGGCGAACAAAAAAATTGAGCCCCTAATTAGACATTTAAATTACGGTTGTGTTCGCATTTTCGGCCACGTTGTGTTTATCGCAATTGCGGACATAACGATTGCTATTGCGAGAATTTTTTTTAATAGTGTATGCTATTGTAGACATAACGATTGCGGATATCGCGTTTCGGACGATGTCGTTACCGCTATAAAACGGTCGTTGTTGCTGTTGCGGGCCGTTATTTAAATCCTTGTCCCTATTAACAAGTATCGAAAAAAATTAAATTTTAAGAGTAAGTCCATAATAAATAAGCATTGAAAGAATTTAGGCCTCTAATAACAAATATTGAAAAAAAATAGAGTATGCATAATAACAAATATTGAAAAATAAAATGGGCCCTTAATAACAAGTATTGAAAAGAATTTGACCTTTAATAACAAGTATTAGAAAAGAAAATTGAATTTTAAGAGTATGCCCTAATAACAAATATTGAACAAAAATAACAAGTATTAGAAAAAAGTTAAATTTTAAGAGTATGTCTGTAATAATAAATATTGAGAAAAATTGAGGACCTTAATAATAAATATTGGGACAAAATTAAGCTTATAATAATAAATATTGAGAAAAAATTAGAACCATAATAACAGATATCAAAAAAATTGGACCCTATAATTAATATAAAAATATTTTTTTATAAGTATAAACGACTATAAAAATTTCGGACCCTGGGCAGTTGCCCTTTCTACCCATGTCCAGATACGACTGTGCGTTTCATTTTGGGTCAAAATAACCTCTCTACAAATAAAAATTGTTAGAAAACTGAAATTAAAGAGTTTGAAATGACTTGTCAGAATAATAAGTCACTAGAAAAAATTATTTTATATTTCATATAATTTTATAAAATTATTTTTTGATTGATGTAACGTTTTTCAAGTCAACATATTTTACAATATGATACTATCATGTCAGCGTACACTGCCATATAGGTTTGTCAAGTCATTTACCGTCAGTTGACTGACAGTTTTTATTTGCATAGGAGGCATTTTGACCTAAAATAAAATGTTGAGGGTTGAATTATTCCAAAAAAAAATAAAGACCAAATTAACTATTTAATCAAACGTTTGAGGGTATTTTTTTGTGTGGCTTTTATGCCTTTTTTGATCAAATATGAAACTTCTTCATTGATAGAAAAGATTCATACAAACATGGCATAGAAAGCCAAGAACAAGCATCCGAGAATATAACAAACTATGGCACTAGGTAAGCCCGGAACAAAGAAACAAAGATAGGAGCCGTTATACTATTGAACAGAGGGAGGAGAAACAAGTTGCAATGGCCATCTAAAGAGAGTAAAAAAATTCAAACTTCGGCATCCACAAAGGGAATACAACAGCTTGGCGACGGGTACCGGTGACACCGACTAGAAATCCAAGGGCCGGGTTGACCAAGACGGCGGATGAGGCGCCATTCGAATGAAAAGTTCAAAGGAGAACCCAACACAGCAGCAGGATTCAAAGGCCACTAGCAAAGAGAACATCATCAAGAAGAGTAGCTAGAGCCACCACCGCCACGAACATCCCTTAACCCTGCAAAATCAGAAAATGGAAAAATAGAACCAACAAAAATGAAGACACATACAAAAATGACCGGTAAACACCAGATCTCTCCACCCCATTTTTCTCGTTTCGAGCCGACAGAACTGACCGATCATTCCTCTTCTAAAAACAGGGCCTAAACTTGAACCGAGATGACCGTGGACAATAAAATTCATCGAGAATGTTAAAAATAAGGAATAAAACCAAAAAAAAAAGTCAACAAAGAATGAAAGAAAAAAGAAAAAGAAGAGAGAGGCCAATTGTTAGGGACCAACAGCTGGCCGCCGTCGATACCTCAGATCTGGTTTGAATTTGAGCGGCAAAAAAATGGGGTAGACCTTGTTTTGGGGCGATTGCGGAGCCGCTAGGGCTTATTTTTAGACCAATGGAGTTGTACAACATAAAGTTCCGGGCTTAAAAGATGGTTTGAGCTTAGAATCAATCGAAGCCCAAAATTGTTTATTGATTTTATTTGGATTGAGCTTATAAAAAGTTTATGGTTTTAGTTGCCCATACAAAATATAATGAATTTTTTAATAAAAATATAATAAATTGGATATTAATAGTTAAAATATATATATATATATAATAAATTATCCTCACCGCATCATATCAATTAAAACTATTCACTTCAAATTTTTTTATTATTGTTATTTTTTATGATTATGTTTTCATTTATTTTTGGCTTAAGGGCACTAAAGGCCCTTAAACTTAAAAAAAATAATTAAATCCTTAAACTATTTTTACACTCAATTAAACTTTTAAACTTTAAATTCTCATTAATGTGCCTTTTGACTAACGAAATTTGTTAGTCCCGTTTAAAATGATGACATGTCTCATTAAAAGTGCCACATCACACCATTTATATCAGCCATGACATGCCCACATGGCACTAAAATCATTTAATACAAAATTATGGATTAATAATTAATAAAAATTTAAATCATAGAACCCCAACCCATTGATCTCAAAATTCTCAAATCAGATTCGTCTTTCTATTCTTTGTTTTCGTTCCTCCATTAGTTGGCGTCGCTGAAGTCACCCTCTCTATTCCTCTGTGAGTCAACGTCGAGTTAGTCGTATTCTGTATTATAATCCATTATTTTCTTACTTGATCGCTTCATCTAAATTATTTACAAATTGTTTATAGAACACTTCATTCGATGAAATCGAGTATTTTGACAGTTTCAGTTGCCTCTAAACATGTGTAAAAATCTACTTAAGAATGTGTTGGAGTTAAAAATCGATTTCAAGGAACCCTAAAACAAATTAAACCAGTTTAATATAAGCAATAATTAAAGCCAAACAAAAGGACATTTTATCAAAATATAAAGAACTTGTACAATTTCATTTTAGAGGCTCTATATTATCAAGATATACAAACCACTAGTATTTCAGTTCTAGGAAGTATGCCAAAAACAAATAGATACAAGGGATAAACACTGCAGTTTAAACACTGTAACTGGGCCATATTCAGACACATAAGGTAAACTTGATTCGAAGTGGTAAAGTTAGCATAGTTAAACCTCATAAAAGATATTAACAGCAAGAAAAATAATATAATATAAAAAGGGGATTGACTTTAATATTTGAATATTAAATAATTAGCAGAAAAAAAAAAACTTATAACAGTGATTAAAATAATGAAAACGAAACATGAACGAAACTTAATTATAAGCAGTTAAAGAAGAAAAGAATGAAGAATAACAAAATATACAATTAACCTGACGTTGACTCACAGAGGAATAGAGAGGGTGAATTCAGCAACGACAAGTAATGGAGGAACGGAAACGAGAAATAGAAGGACGAATTTGATTTTGGAATTTTGGGATTAGTGGGTTAGGGTTCTCTGATTTAAAATTTCATTAATTATTTATCCATAGTTTTGTATTAAATGATTTTAGTGCCATGTCAGTATGTCAGGGCAGATATAAATGGCGTGACGTGGCATTTTTAATGGGACAAATCATCATATTTAACCGGACTAACGAATTTCGTTAGACAAATGGGTACATTGATGAGAATTTAGAGTTAAATGGCTTAATTGAATGTAAAAATAGTTTAAGGACTTAATTAATTTTTTAAAAGTTCAAGAGCTTTTAGTATCCTTAAGCCTTTATTTTCTTCATGTAATGAGAAAAGTTTAAGATAAACAATTAATTTTATCTTTAAATAAGTCTACTAATTAAAACTTAATTCGATGTATTTTTCAAAGTTCCGTTACCGACACTTGAGCCGTTGCTGGTCCATATTAGTATTCGAAAAACAATAAAGTATACATTTTCAGTAGTAGTATTTATATATTTTTATGGTTATTATAATTAAATTAAAATAGTGGATGATGTTTATCCTATGATACTAAAATTCAATCGCTTTGTTTGTAAGGTGTGTATATTGTGAAAGAGTTTAAATTATTAAGAAAGAAGATGTATTCCAAAACCCGACCGGTATTAACCGAGTCTACGAACCCTTTGAGTATATGATTCCAAGCGATATGGGAACAACGAGCAGAGTGTCACGGCCATGCCGTCTAGGCCCGATCGGCAAACCGTGCGGCACTTGAAAAGGGACCCAACCTAGACAAGTCAGCCTTCAACAAGCCCTTTATCCAAGGACTCAACTCGGAAGCGTCGTCTCATGATCCATCAGGCAACATGTGCGTCGAATATCGTATCCCGCGGGGCCTAGCGAATGCTAGCGACCAACCCCGACTCTCGCGACGAAGCGCGATATGGGGCCCCGTGGCCCCAAACCGTCCCTAAGAGATCCTCCTAGAGAGACATCGTGCCATCCGCTTGGCTCCAATGCCCGCACACCCTAAGCCCTACGTGGGCCTAGGAGAAGGTCACTTACACAAAAAGGCAGGCTCGGCTGCTAACGCTTAGCGAGGAGGATGGTGGAGACCCAACACCAAACCACTTCCCCTAAAGAGCTAAATAAACTTACCAAGTATGACGCGAGTAGACGTTGCTTCGTCCCAAACGAGGACACTTTCTGAACAGGGCCTTCATCGCCTTCCCAAAGCATCATAACTTACATCCTTGACTTGGTCGCTCTTTAGGCATTGCTCATATCATCGCTCGGTCCGCCTTTGCTCGGTCCCGAACAGCTTGTCAAGGCAGGATCGTAATATAATAAGAGACAGCCTTGACACTCTCCCACACTTCCTATTATCGATGTCCTCATCGATACTGACACTCATTCTTCATCACCTGATGAGTTGATATGGACATCGAAGGCAGTTCCTCTTTGATCTATGCTTGACTTAATACACTTCTCTAGTCACATCATCCGAACATTCAAGCAAATAACTCAAGCCTCGATCCCGGGTTCTTTTGATTCCCTTATGATCCAGCTTTTGCTCCTTCAATGTCAAGTGCTAGATTCATGCTCCCACACTTTTTCTCTGATTTTGGTTCGAGCGAAACACTTGTGGCAAATCATTGACTCAACTAACGCATGTCTTGTAGTGTCTTTGAGTCTCACAACTAGCCATAGACCTACAAAACAAAAATAGCATACCTGCTGCCCATATGCAAGAGAACTAAGACCCGCCACACAATTGGTTTGCTCTTTGGCACTAAGCCCATTCGCTAATTGTGTCCCACCGAATAGTGAGATCTTCAAGCAATGAATGCGTCACCATCTGGTTAATATCCAAGCGGGCAGGTACAGGTTCACCTTGCACTTAATTGCTTAATGATGTAAAATGATCTCTGGTTACCAACACGATACAAGCGAGTACTTGTCTCTTTGTCTTTCTTTATATGGCATGTACTATAAGACATACAAGCACATACATTAGTGATAACCTATTTACACAAGTCTCGAACGATACCTGGTTGGTAAATATTGCCTTACGCATTCACAATTTGCCAAATGAATGTACATCTATTCCCACTCGAGCAACCTTGCTCTCATGAACTCATGCATCTAGGCTTTCCAGCGGCTAATAACACTTTTCCCACACGCCAACTGCCTTTAAGGTTATCCAACGTAACGTATAACTTGTCTCGCTTCTCTCTGCATCATCTTGTCGACGTCCTCGTCGACTGAACAAAAGAATTCCTTCGCTAGTTAGAGGTACCATTGTAACCTGCAAATACTAACTTTCCATTGACCAAGTGATGCACTATTGTGCCACAAGCCCAACCACATTATTCTTTTCAACACAACAAGCGCCTCTGCGCTAAACATAAACGAGCCCCATAAAGGGTTACTTTCCACATGACATCATGTAAGGATAATCATTTTTGGTTAACGACAGGCACCTCTGTGCACTGTTTGCTATATGATTTCCAGGCATGCATCAACGATTCACAAGTAGTCGACTTCTCAATACTGAGGTAACCATAGTGATTAACGTCAGACACCTCTTGTGTACTGATTTCACTATGACGACCCAGCTAAGACTTTAAGACATATTGAGTGCCTCAGCACAAAACAACCATAGTGCGTAACGTCAGTCACCTCCGTAAACTGATGACACTATGTTTGAACTCGTTTGCACCTCTGTGCGATAAACGATAAGTGCCTCTTGCACTGAAACAACCATAGTGGTTACCGTCAGTCACCTCCGTGTACTGATCCCACCAGGTCCAACTCATTAGCACCTCTGTGCAGCAAGAAATAAGTGCCTCTTGCACTGAAACAACCATGGTGGTTAGCGTCAGTCACCTCCGTGTACTGATCCCACCAGGTCCAACTCATTAGCACCTCTGTGCAGCAAGAAATAAGTGCCTCTTGCACTGAAACAACCATGGTGGTTAGCGTCAGTCACCTCCGTGTACTGATCCCACCAGGTCCAACTCATTAGCACCTCTGTGCAGCAAGAAATAAGTGCCTCTTGCACTGAAACAACCATGGTGGTTAGCGTCAGTCACCTCCGTGTACTGATCCCACCAGGTCCAACTCATTAGCACCTCTGTGCAATATAAAGATCGAGCACCACATATGCTTCGATCGCTATAGTGGTTACCGACATGCACCTTTGTGCGCTGGCTCCACTATAAAACTCACATGCACCTCTGTGCCACAAATTCACAACTAAGCACCACTGTGCCAAAGGAATGAGCGCCACTGCGCGGAGATAATAACCAAGCACCTCTATGCCCAAAACAATAGTCAGGCACCTCCGTGCACTAACCAACCCTCAATTTATTTCACATTACTCAGCTCGAAAGCCTTGCTCTGATACCAACTGTCACGGCCATGCCGTCTAGGCCCGATCGGCAAACCGTGCGGCACTTGAAAAGGGACCCAACCTAGACAAGTCAGCCTTCAACAAGCCCTTTATCGAAGGACTCAACTCGGAAGCGTCGTCTCATGATCCATCAGGCAACATGTGCGTCGAATATCGTATCCCGCGGGGCCTAGCGAATGCTAGCGACCAACCCACGACTCGTGGATTTAGCGCGATATGGGGCCCCGTGGCCCCAAACCGCCCCTAAGAGATCCTCCTAGAGAGACATCGTGCCATCCGCTTGGCTCCAATGCCCGCACACCTAAGCCCTACGTGGGCCTAGGAGAAGGTCACTTACACCAAGGCAGCTCGGCTGCTAACGCTTGGCGAGGAGGATGGTGGAGACCCAACACCAGACCACTTCCCCCTAAAGAGCTAAATAAACTTACCAAGTATGACGCGAGTAGACGTTGCTTCGTCCCAAACGAGGACACTTTCTGAACAGGGCCTTCATCGCCTTCCCAAAGCATCATAACTTGCATCCTTGACTTGGTCGCTCTTTAGGCATTGCTCATATCATCGCTCGGTCCGCCTTTGCTCGGTCCCGAACAGGCTTGTCAAGGCAGGATCGTAATATAATAAGAGACAGCCTTGACACGGAGCACATGGTGAAAGAGTTAAATAGAAAAGGTCAACTACTAGGGACAAATGGCGTTTCAGCATTTCCCCCATAACATGACTTTCTTGGAAACCATAAACAAACTGGTTATCTGCAACCTTACAAATTGCTTTTTGTTGATCCACATGAAAACAGATCAAACTAATTCATTTTTTTCTTCTTTTTTTTTTGCTTAATACTTGTATGGATTCCAGAACTGGGATTTCTAGTACTCATATGGCATATAATTTCAACTGTACACAGCATTGATTTGCAGCCATAGTATAGTGAAGTTGTAAGATAAATGCGGAGCTGAGCTCAACTACACTGATTCACAAGCACATTTTCTACATGTCAGTATCCTCTTAACATACGTAGGCTTATAAGTGTATATACATCTTATTCACAACTCACCAGATCGCTCTCTCTCAGAAGAAGAAGAAGATGAAAACAACACTAATGACCTTGATTTAAACAAAACTCTGATCTCGAAAGCTCAAGCTAATTAATCTGAGGTCCACGGCCTCCGCCTGTCCCCGGCCTTTTAGGAGTGAAGAGAGTAATAAACGGAACGCCGTCGTCTCCCTGCATAAATGAAACAACAAAATACGTGCATCTTAAGGCTTCCGTTTAGTGAACAGCAAAGAAAGTTTAGCAATATATCTTACAGTTGCAGTGGTGGAAGGAGGATCAGCTGGTGGGTCAACCACCGTGCTGGGTGGATCTGAACAACCCGTTGTTGGAGATGGAGCTGAACCTGCTTCTTTCTGAGAAACATGTTGATTGTTATCGACTTTGCCATTACCATCACCTTCTTCCTTGGGGCATGAAATAGGGTTTTGGTGGAACCCAGTTTCGAGTCCCAAACACCTGAGAACAGCCCTTATGACTTGATGGAAAGAGCTTGGGGTGGAAAAGGGAGTTCCATGGGATGTAACTTCCTTTGTTGATGAAGATGAACAATCTTCCATTGTTGTGAGTAAAGATAGCTTCTTCCTTGTACTGTAGGTCGTTTTTATTACCCTTCTTAAATGCTTGCTTCGCTCATCAGTCAGCTCTGGTTTCACCGCTACTTTACAAGCTTACAAGTAGCCCCTTGAGCGTTGATGAAAGTACAAAATTATCCCGTTAGCTTCTAATATATTGTTATTATTTACGCTCCTACATTAAAAAAAATATTATGTTTAAGGTTTAGAGCTAGATTTTTAAGGAGTTGAGGGTATGATGTATTTTTTAGTGTTTAAAATTTATGAAATAGGATTTATAATTTATGATTAGAGCTTAAAATTTATTTTTTAATGTTGAAACATAAAAATAATTTAAAATTTAAAGATTAAAATTTAAAATTTAAGATTAAAAGTTAAACTTTAATTTATCATAACTCCTAAACTTTAGCCTAATTCACACTTTACCTCTATATATTTTTTTCTC
Organism: Hibiscus mutabilis; assembly: GCA_019671005.1. NCBI lineage: Eukaryota > Viridiplantae > Streptophyta > Magnoliopsida > Malvales > Malvaceae > Hibiscus > Hibiscus mutabilis. The sequence continues at coordinate 41,221,628 of CM033752.1, read as the reverse complement.
AATTAACCCTATACTATTATTTTTATTCTAAGCTATATAATGTACAATCATTTTGTCTTGCCCGTCACATTAGTGATATTTTCTGTTTAAAAAAATTATTTAATTCGAATAAGTATATTTGACTGGTTAATCAAGCTGTTCATATTTATTTCCCTGTATTGTTTTAAGTTATACGTTTCAGACCCACTAGGAGTATCTATCTTCCTTTTCCTATGGTCCATCATTCTCCTCTTCTAAGTAAAATTAGAACTAAAATTTGTCAAGAAAATATATTTAATTCAATCAAAACAAGCCGTATGTTATAAAAATAAAAAAAACTCGTAAAAAACAATAGAATATAAAAAAAATAACATATATATATATATATATAAATTCCAGATTTCAAGCGGTATGTTCCATTTTCTTCAAATCTAATGGGTAAGTGAATATTTTTCAAATCATAGAAGGTTGTGAGTATTTACAATAGACCTTAGAGATAAACATCTTTTACCTAAAACAAAATACGAAGTATTTAATCATATTTTAAAATATGAATGAATTGATAATTGAAATGTATTTAAGTGAAATCATATATGGTGAATTGTGATATTTAAAATTTTAAACATAATTACTTGAACATAAAATTTCAGGGTTAAAACTGAATGCTTCCAAATCTGAAATTTTTATCTCAAGAGTTTCTGCTCTGGATTTGGAGGAATTTTATGTTGCAACTGGGTTCAAGATTGGCCTACTCCCTGTGATATATTTGGGGATGCCTCTAGTAACAAGGAGACTCAGTAGAACTGATTGTGCCAGTCTCATTGACAAGATAAAGCTCAGGCTTGATCAGTGGTCGGGGAAAAAGCTTAGTTATGCTGGGCGAGTGCAGCTTATAAGATCGGTGCTTTTTAGTATGGCAAATTTTTGGTATAGACAAGTGATACTACCTAAAGGAGTAGTGAATGAAATTGAACAACTCTGTTGTAGATTTCTGTGGAAGGAAAGTAATGTATCTGCAGCTGGAGCTAGGGTGAGTTGGAAATAAATTTGCTGCCCCAAAAATGAGGGAGGCCTAGGCTTAAAGGATATCCAGTCATGGAATCAGGCTTGTTTGATTCACTTGATGCATAGATTGATCCAGGGGTATCAAGGAAGTGAATCTTTATGGATTGCTTGGATTAGAGAGTATATAATACAAGATGAGGATTTTTGGCATATGGATTGCAGACCCCATTATAGTTGGTGTTTGCGGAAGCTTCTCAAGATGAGGGATGTAGCTTATCCTATCCTTACTATTGGGAACCCCAGACTTACAGTAAGGGAAGTTTGGTCTAACATAAGAGAGGCAAAAGATAGAGTTGCGTGGCATAAAATGGTATGGTTCTCCTTACATGTTCCAAAGCATGCTTTTATTGTTTGGATGACTACCCTGAATAGGCTGCCTACAAAGGATGGATTGATTAAAATGGGAATGTATGTTGATGACTTATGTGAAAATTGCAGAGTTGGATTGGAGTCTAGGTCCCATTTATTCTTTGAATGCTCGTTTTCAAGAGAAGTTTGGGGAGAGATTCTCCGACTTTGTGGACTGACTCGAGCAGTGATGAGTTGGGATGAAGAGCTAAATCGGGCTATTAGAATGTTGAAGGGAAAATCTCTCATTGTGTATATCTTAAAATTGGTTTGGCAAGCTCATATATACTTTGTGCGGGAGGAAATGAATCGAAGGCACTTTTGTAGAATTAGTAGGAGTTGTATATATTTGATGAACTGTATAAAGAATATTGTTTGTACTCGCTTGAAAGGTAGGAATATTCATATGAAAAATGTAAATAAGCGGCTGTGTGAGAATTGGGGTCTCGTTTGTTGACTCTCAAGTGTTTGGATTCTTAAGTTCTTCGTAGCAACTTTTGTTGCTTCTTGGATATGGAATAAAAGAACTGCTTATCTTAAAAAAATCAAAATTAATAAAACCTCAACATTATCATCCATTATATTTAAATATTTTCATATATATCAAATAGTCTAAACGAAAGTTGAAGTGAAAACGGAACTTGAAAGATGAGAGTTTTTATTCCAAACTAACTGCAGCATGGACAAGCACCACTTATTTGAGATCTCAGTAGGGAAGGGAAGAGACAAATTAAAAATCCGAAGTGGAGGAATATTTATCTTTGTGATTTGTTGATAAAACCCTTAATTAAATTAGATTAATATGAGGTTAGGTGGGAAAGACAAGCATAAAACTGCCATGAATTAATCACCTGTCATCTCACATCTCTTCCACCAGCAGCAGCGGTAGGAGTTGGTACCAAATTTGCTCACTGCCTTTAATATAATTAAATACCTCTTATTCCTATTACTTGTTAATTCTAAGTCTTATCTGAACTACATTTAACTCTCTGGTTTCAACTTAGCTCCAGATTTAAAGAATTTCTCATAATCTCTTGGATCTATTTATTAAGTATTTTTATCTGAAATTAAACTTATATACATTATGTTTAAGATGTGATTATATTAGCGTATAATGTAATTTTAAATTTGGTTTAATAATGATCAAAATGATTTTACTAGTAAAAAGATGTGTAATTTTTAATTGAAAGTTATTGAATAAATTAATAAAATAAAAAATATTTCATGCATCGGCGGTGGAAATAAAAAAATTCTACCTTAATTTTAGGGTGTAAGGTTTAAGAGTTTAGAATTTAAAAAGTTTAGTTAGAATTTAGTGATTAAGGTTTATAAATTAGAGTTTAGGCTTAGAGCAATATGATTAGAATTTTAGGATTTAACAAATAAACCTTAAATTATAAATACTTAAATCAAAAATCTTAAATTTTAAACCCTAAACTTGAAACCTTACGCGCTTAACTGGACCCTAAATAAAGAAAGACTTTTCTTCGGCCATCTTATCCCAAGATAAAGAAGTATACTTTGATAAGGTCCAAGCCCAGTCACGGTAAATGCAGACAAACTATACATAACAAGTATATTCTTACATTGTCCGTGGGTAACCGAGCAACCGAGATTGTTAAGCCAAGAACTGACCATTCCCTTTCGCAATTGATACCCCTCTAGGCTCGACCTCAATTATGTTTTGCACGAGCATCGGCCAGCAAAGCCCACCCTACATAACCACCTGATGAACATGAAACACCTCATCAGTCTATACTTGTTTGGGGGACAAGGGTGGGCAATTCGCCTTTTGCATTCCATATATGTCTATACTATGTTCATTTACTCGATCCTCTGCGATGGTGTTTACCCGAGTCGAATCATCAAAACACCCAGCAAAACTAGAATACGATAGTCATTTACTAATTCATTACTCATAACATAAAACAAAACACAGACAAGCAGTTCAATGGGGACAAAGGATAAAGGCTATGGTAAAACAGCGCCGGGCACTGCCATGCACTTTCAAAACCGGTACACAACTGCAAGTATCCAACACTTCCAACAAAAGAGTACAATGTAATTTTATAACCCCATGAATGGGTTTTTTCCCCGACTGCACTCTCTTTAAACCCCACGCCATTTGCTGCAAATTCATGCTTTCCTCGCAGCAGCTTTGGGGAAATCCAGACCTCGTCATATCTTTGATTTTGATCAAGCATTAGTTTGGGTCGACCCTAGTTTAATCAAAGAGGGTGGTAAGGCACATAGCCCAACATGCTCGTTACATTGGTTACGACATCGTTGCACTTTGTCAGAAGGTTTAGCATCTGCTGTGAAATATCCATGCTAGTGGTACTAGCTGGTGGGGTGGTGGTTTGATTATTAAGATTTTGAGCACTTCTGGGAGCCACTTCGGCTGGGGCCTTCCCGAATTGAGAAATGGGGGCATTAACAGGAAAGGAAGACGAAGATTGAGGAATGACCTTTTGAAAGTTCTTAGTTTTAAATTCCATTGCAACAGAAGGTGCAGCAGTATCGGCAAAACCAGGATTGTTGTTGAAGTTGTTTCTATTACCAACCATCAATTGATCTCCCCTACTAGTTTCTTCCCCACCCAACACGAATTTTACACGGGCTGTACCTCTACCTCCGTTACTGCCGGTTGCCTGCACTGCCTCTTCATTTGTTGGCTTCTTCAGGCAGGACTTCAACTGGACTGTTGATTGCAGAATAGTTTGGGGTGCAAGCACTGGTGCTGATCTTTCAACTACAGCATCCTTAACTCGTATGGTTTCACCAGCAGTATCGTCTCCTCGTCCCTTATCAGAGTCTAGTGCTTCCGCTGTAGGAGCTTCCACACTTCGAAGATAGTATCTCACATTCACATTGCCGAATAGGGAATTAGTTCCATTAGCATATCTATATGCTGCCTGTGCATCAATCTTGTATCTGAACACAACACGACACGTTGAGGACTTCCAAAACACACGAATTGCTGACTGATCTAATGAGCCGAAGCGTCCAAATCTTGCCTTCAGTTCTGCAACTGATGGAAGTGATACCTGAGGAGGAAACTTCATAACCAGCATTGTAGGCTCCACAGCCCTAGGTGGAGGCTCCATTTTCCTTGCAGAATCTGGTTTTTTGAGTGGTCTTCCTGGGGGACCTGCAGTTGGCTGTTCTTTAACCTCAACTTTTGGAGCTTCCGAAGTCCTCAGATTGCCCTTCTTCTCTGCAGCTAATGATTTCAAGTGAGTAATTTTTTTCAATCTCTTTGCAGCAATTTCTTCTTGACGATCAGATGGGGGACGCTTCAGTCCAGCTTTTGTCGGATCATCAGATCTTGCAAGGGGTCTCACTGGTTTTGTAGTTGATTCTCTAACATTCTCCTTGCTAAGGTTGTCAGAGGCTTGGAGCAAAGGAGGTTTAGCAGCATGGGGTTCAGCAGGATCTGTCTCAGATGGTGGCGACACAACCAAGCTTTTCTGATAAACAAGTGATCGGGATCGCAAAAAGAATCGCTTAACAATTGTTGGGCTATTCCTTTCCACGCCATGAAAGGGATCAAGGGCCAGAGCATGCAAATCACTCAGTAGTTGTGCAAGTTCAAACCCAGAATTTCCCATACCAACAGTTGTGGAAGCCCCAATATTGAGTGAGGGATGTGTAGGATCAACATCTTTCTTCTGCTGGTTGACCTGAGAGTCGTCTCTAGAACCCAAATCGATCCGGGAAGATTTAGTCCCACCTTTCCCAAGGAGAGAAGGCTTATTTGGTTTATCAGAATTTGTTTCTGAGCCAGCCTCTTTCTTCTTTTTCTTCTTCTTTTTCTCCACTGAAGCTGAGTTCTCGGCACCGATATCTGCTGAAGTTCGTTTTTTCACTTTCTTCAACCCACCCTCAGCATTCATACCACCAGAGCGCTTTATATCAACCGGGTAAGGATGCCCACCAGTGACACCGTCTCGAACTTGATCTAATCCCTGGCCTCCTTCCAGTTTTGCAGTGGAATCCATATCATGTTTCTGAACTCCTTCATATGGGGGCAATTTTCCACCCTCCTCAGGTTTCAGGTCAAATATAACATCACCTTCACGCTGAGAAGATGCCGGCACACCATAAATTTTATTCAAAGATGGCTTTACATCTTCAGCAGCAGCATTGGCTGAAGTCTGGTTTACAGAGGCAACTGCATTTCCAGATAAATCTCCACTTGAACTTGCACCATCCCTTCCCACAACAGTATGCTCTTGCTTTTCTGGAATCTGAGAAACTGGAGCCCTCTTCTGTAGCACATAATCTCCAGCTACAAATGTTGGTGACCCCTCTCTGTAAGCAGATTGCATTGTTGAATTAGCTGCTTCGTCTCTTCGTTTGAATAGGTATCTGTCTTTCTTTGAATGATCCTTAACTTTCATGGATTTCTTAGAACCCTTTCCACCACCCAATGCTTCTGCAATCACCATTGGTCCACTCAAAGGAGCTGGAAATGGCAACAAAGAAAGCAATAGTCTCATAAGAACAGAGACGTGACAATGTTCATGCCCAAACCAATAACCAAGAGGAATGCATGCAAATATTATCACAGGATATCAGGAGGCAGAGGAGCACGGAGACTTCTATCCTTTCAGTGTTGTGTAATACTCAACAAAGATAGTCGACAGATTAATAAACCATAAAGTTGCAAACCTTATACACAACCTTTTTTTCACTATTGGCATTTGTTCATCAAAAAGAGGGTATAAAAGAGAGACCTAAAAATCAATCAGAAAGCTAAAAATCCAAATACAAGTTGTTGCAGAGCCAAGATCACTATTGTGTTCTAACACGGCCCTTCCAGCGAAAAAAGGTTATTAGAAACTCACATCTGGCTATAACCATGCATCATTCAATAAAACAAAAAAATTATATCTAGAGACATACTACAGAGATCCAAAAAAATGAATTAAGAGCCATGAAATTGAATGCAATAGAATACCAGTTTTAGCCATGAGAGGCTTGTAACTGTTTTGGGCAAAATCTCATAAGTGCAGCAATAATACATTCTAAAGCAACACATCATTTGGAATTTAATGCAACACTATAGAAGGCAGAACAGATTGCAAAGAATTCCATTAAATCAAAACCTGAAACAGTTTCCAAGAATCAGCAATAAAAGTAGACAAGTACCTCGGGGTGCCTCCTTAGACGGTCGAACAGGAGCATTAATGACCTGATTGGAAGGTCGCGGTGACCGCACCCCAAAAGCCTGTGCATATGTCTCATCATATTCCTCAAACACAGCCTTCCGTAAAGAAGAAACAGTAGCCTTGTTCTTCAAAAACTCAATGCTTTCCTGGTCACAAGCTACAGCGGCTGATGCCAATTGTTTCAAAAATGAGAGGGTCTCACTGGGTTTAAAACTATTTCTTGCATTCCTAATCTGATTCACTGAATAAATCCCATTTGGTTCATAATCAGGCACATCAACTGCAAAGTACCCTTGGACATTTGTGGGACGAATATTATATGGGTTCCTACATTTACAAGCCAAACCAAGAGCACACCTCCGACTAGCCTCATCTATTGCCTCCTCCACAGCCTTCACAAAAGTCCTAGAGTTTGTCTGCTGTGATTTCTCGAAAAAATAAAGATCAAAGGGGACAAGCTCCGCCGGATCGAACCATCCATAGCTACTATCCCCAAAGAAGGCAACCAACACATGCCCCTCCCTCCTCGTTCGTCGTACAGATGGTGATGCAAAGGCTTCATTAAATATATGACCAGGCCACCATGGATGAGATTTCACTTTTCCCCAAACCATATCACCCACTTCAAACCCATAACTCAATGCCCTTGAAGTCCCTCCACCAATTCTATCATTGGCTACATAATCGTCGAACTCGGATAATAAGGACTTATAGTCCAAACCAGTACTCTTCTCCAGCTTCTCCAAATTTCCTATTCTACCATCCTCATCATTTACCATATCATTTTGTTCATCCACTCGATCATTTACACCAAAACCCCTAGATTCGCCGCTTATTCCCTTATCTACACTATCAGCATTACTCTCCCTAACCTCCTCATATCTGTTATTGTCTGAAACCCTAAAATCCTTCAAATCGTGTTCCGATGGAGAAACCATATCTTCATTAGAAACTCCTAAGCTCAATATATTGTCTTCGTTTCGGCTTTCAATAGCTTCATCGGTAGAAACCCTAGCTTTCTCTTCGATTTTATCCGATATTTTATCAAGTTCAGCGTCGTCGTTCATAACAGATATCATTCTTTCAATAGCTAAAGAAAAATAAATAAGCTAAGTCAAAACCCTGTAAAATTCGAGAGCTGAAATGAGATATATGTAACTGATAAACATACCTTTGTTAGAGAACGATTACAGAAGGTGTTCTTATTTTTCCTGGAAAGTGAGCGAAATTTGGGGAGGAGAGAATTTTTTAGGATAATAATTATAGTAGATACAAATGAAACAGTAGGGATAATAAACCATAGAGGAAGAGGAGTGTTTGGCTGGAAAGAAAATCTGGGGATTTTGCGACTTTCCCTTTCTCTATTGCACTCGTATTTTCCTTCCTTTTTTTTTTTGTTACTTTAAAAAAGTTCGGGGATTATTACGACTGGTTGATTGTATGTTGGGGTTTTATAGGGCACATCAGCTGTGTACAAATGGCTCAGTGCACATCAATCATCCTCCTCTCCCCTTTTATGTGAGCCACCCACCTCATTGATTGATACTTATATGTCGTAAATATAGGGGTGAAAAAATCGATTCGACTTACTAACCACAGTTGAGTGTAATGATAATGCACATTATTTTTTCAAAGAAAATATTTAGGTTCAAACTTTAGAGACAATATTATTGGGAACAAGAATCCCGAATATAAACCATAAAATACACATATCTTTTGTAAAAAAATGATTCGACTTAAAAATAATGAGTTTTATTTGAATTGATTCTTAAAATTTAACTTAGTTCGACTCAAATTTTATAAAATTGATTCAATTCAAAAAAAATTAAATAAAGTTTGAATGATAAAGTAAGATTCGGATAACTAGAGAATGATAAAGTAAGATTCGGATAACTAAAATACCTATGCAGCTTCAATTCTATTTTCTAAAAATGAATTTCCCCTTTTCAATTTAGTCTCTAAATTTTATATTTTATTCAATCTGATCTTCTGACTTCAACTCTTTACAAAAGAAATTTACCATGAGTGACCAAAATGAAAATAAAATATAACTTTAGTGGTTATTTTATAAGTTTTAGAATTTGAGTGACCAAAATCTATCTTTTATAGTTGGATCATCAACAAGTAATTTATCCTCTATATTAAATAGTTATATATTTTTAAAGTTGAATGACATGAAGAAGTCGTTGAATCGAACTCTGGTTTCAGCCCTCAACTCCCTTCGTCTCTCTGGCCCAACCAAACCCTTAAACTTCCATCATAAAACGCGGTTCACCCAAACTCTTCAGAACTGCCACGACCTCATTTTAGCAACCTCAACCCACTCTCTAATCCTTCAATCCGGTATCCTCAACCGCACCGTCATCGCGAATCATCTCATCAACTGCTATGTCAGGTTCCGACGAACATCCCAAGCACACCAACTGTTTGATGAAATGCCTGAACCCAATGTTGTCTCCTACACTTCTCTCATGTCAGGTTATGTCACCCTGGGTAAACCTCGAGTTTGTCTTTGGATCTTTAGAGAAATGCAGAAGGCTACGGTTTTACCCAATGAGTTTACGTTTGCCACCACGGTAAACTCTTGTTCAATACTCGCTGACCTTCGAATAGGGAGACAAGTTCACAGCCTTGTTGAGGTTTTCGGGTTTCGATTTAACCTCGTGGTTTGCTCTTCACTTGTTGATGTGTATGGGAAATGCAACCGAGTCGATTTGGCTTGGCGGGTTTTCGATTCGATGGGCGACAAGAATGTTGTTTCGTGGACTTCAATGAATGCTGCATATGTACAAAAATGGAGGAGGGAATGAAGCATTTTAAGTTTTTAGAGAATTCAATTTCTTAGCTTGGGAGAATCCAAATCAGTTTATGTTGGTTAGCGTTATCAATGCTTGTGCAAGTTCGGGGAAATTGGTTTTGGGAAAGATTGCGCATGGTGCAGTGATCCGACATGGCCACGACTCCAACGATGTAGTTGCTAGCGCATTGGTGGATATGTATGCCAAATGCAGTTGTATTGTTTATGCCAATTTGGTCTTTCGGAGAGTTGGGAATCCTTGTGTGATCCCATATACTTCCATGATCGTAGCTGCTGCAAAACACGGTCTTGAGAAACTGTCTATTGAATTATTTAAGGAAATGATTGATAAAAGAATAAAGCCTAATGATGTCATGCTTGCAGCCATTCCGAACTTATAGACGAAGGCCTCAAGTATCTGAATTCAATATCCCGGAAACATGGGATGGTGCCAGAAGCAAATCATTATACGTGCATTGTTGATATGCTTGGCCGAACTGGTCGCCTTGACGAGGCATATCAGATAGCAAAATCGATTAAAGTGAATCCCGATGAAGGCGCCTCGTTGTGGGGGACACTTCTCTCGGCTAGTAGACTTCACGGGAGGGTAGACATTGTTGTTGAAGCAAGCAAAAAGCAAATAGAGTCCAATCAACAAGTAGATGGTGCTTATGTTACGTTGTCGAATGCTTACGTTTTGGCCGGGGAGTGGGAGAACGCTAACGATCTTCAGATGAAAATGAAACAAATCGGAGTTTACAAGGAACCGGGCTGCAGTTGGATTGAGATTAAGGACTCAACTTAAGTTTTTTATGCCGGAAACATCTAGTTCGAGAGAGGGACCGAGGTATCGAGAACGTTAAAAGAGTTGGAAAGAGAAAAGAAAGAGAAACGGTACGAAGGAAGGAGTCGATGGTTGGTATTTGCTGATGTAGAAGAGGAGCCATGGAAGAAATACATGACCTTTGGGTAGATTTCAATATTAAAAACTACGACCAGGCCGATCAATTGAAGCGGTTTAATCGAAAATGGACAATTCATTTGGTTTAGTATATATCATCCAACCGGAAATTTTGTTTAATCGAAAATGGACAATTCATTTGGTTTAATCGAAAATTGAAGCGGTTTAATCGAAAATATATATTAAAATATATGCAAAAGAATTCAGGGCCTAAAGCCCAAGTATCCAACACAAAGGGTATCTACACCAGCCATTATCACATAACCCAATTGATAGCCCAATGCCCAAATATACCCTAAAACCTCATAGCAAAAGGTTGATTTCGCATGGAAAACCTTGTCATGCTTCATGCAAGACTATCACTGTTAAACCAGGGTCTCATCCTCGGGTTACATTATACTTTAAGCAATTTTGTTCATGAACATGCATCCATTACAAAAAGAAAGCTCAAAAAATGGTGCACGAAACGGCCCTTGCTAATACTTCCCACTCTTGGTCTAAACCCTACTAAACGTGACATTTAATAAATTTAGAGCTCAAAACTCAGAATATAAATGTCATCAACAACAAGTTGATCTAATAGAATGAGGCGATAGATTCCTTAAGCAAGGTTATTGGTTCGAATCATGGTGTTTGTGAGTGAAAAAAAATTGAGTTGGGAGAGTCGACCCCATATTAGATCTCTGTAAAACTCGATCTAAATTAATTGGTCAATAAGTTGAATACCGGTGGTTAAACAAAAAAATCATACTATATATGTTCATGGCTCATCTAAAGAGAGATTAGGAAAGGGAACAGAAGAGAAGAGTTGCATATGGAAGAAGTGAAGCAATAGACTTCATTTAAGTGAAGGGTCTGAATAGGGATTCAAATCACGTACCGCTAATGCGATTGCAGTCGCAAAATAGCGGTCGCGCCACCCTTCGAAACTATTTTTGGAGAATTTTGCTGTGGGCAACGAATTCACGCCGATAGCGTCCTGTCGCGGACGCTATATTCTGCGATAGCGTCTGTAGCGGCAATATCGGATCGTTTTTGTCGAGTTCTGAAAAATCGCATGGTTGCCAGGAGGAGGAAGAAGAAGAGCGGTGGGGTTTAAAATTTTGAAAAAATGGGTAAATTATATAGGGTGACATTGAACTTTTTAAAGTTCTTAGTTTGGCCTTAATACTTTAACCCGCATTCAAATTGATCCCTTAAACTTTCAAAACTTCTTGATTAAGCCTATAAATATCTATTTTATCTTAATTATGTCCTTAAAGATTTATTTTTTGTTAAATATAGTCCTTAAACATTATATTAGTTTTATTTTCCTTTTACTTAATAATAAAATTAGAGACTTAGAGCATATATTGAATATAAATATTGGAAAAGAAAATCAAATAAATGAGAATAAAGACTTATATTTAATGTGGTATAATTGTTTATTAATTTTTATTATTTATTAATATTATTAATTATTTTTTATATTAATATTTTTTATTTTTTGTTTAGGTTTATTCACATGTTTAGTCATTTTATTAGTGCACATTGTTTATTTAGAATATTCATATGATTTTATTATCTAAACTAAACTAAACAAAATCACAATACAATCTAAAATTCTTTAAACAAAATCACTTTCACTTTCAAAATCATATTAATAAAAGTTCATAAGTGTTAAAAAATACTCTAAAAATTATTGAAATTGACTTTTTATATTTATAATTATAATTAGTATATTTTACAATAAATTGTACAAAATTTAAAAAAAAATCACGACCGCAACACTCACAGTAACCGTAATAGTCTCTGTTATATCCGAAAACGTTATAACTGCGACGCGACTAAAAACGTGACCGCGACCGAAATTTAAATCCTTGGGTTTGAAATTCACGTTCACGAACTTTTGGAGGCCGTATCTTTTGCATTCTAGAGATTTTCTCATGACTTTTTTTAATATTATAATTCAAAATTCCCGGTAAGATTCTTATGTGGTTCCTTTTCAATTTAATGTTTTCTGCATCACCATTAATTATTTTACTTTTCACTTTGAAACTTTTACCAATTGAGTAGTCAGAATAAAATTAAATATTGGGCAGATTTTGGCAAATAATTCAAATTCAAATAATATTTTGGGTTATGGGGTGCCTTGGGGTTTATTTTGGGATCTACGATAAAAATTACAATACAAGGTGAAGTCGCCACCTGCAAGTAGCGATTTGGGTGAAGACGCCATCTGCAGGTGACGACTTCCCATTGACTTATAATATTTTAATATTTTTTCTTATCGATTCAAGACAAAATCAAGTAGAAGTCGCCACCTGCAGATGGCAACTTCACCCTGCATTGTAGTTTTTGCCGTAGATTCCTAAATATTCTCTAAGATGCCACAAAACTCAAAATATTGTTTGGGTTTCCCTTTTTTCTCCAAAATAGCTCTAAATATTGGACCAAGTACGACTCAAAGCTTATTTTTTATTTAAAATATATTAAAAATATTAAATGAATTAACCGCTAACTAAATTATATGAAATGGTAAAACTCTCCTATTTTAATCAATGGTCGAGGATTTGATCTGTTGAGAACATGAAAATAAAATAATACAATAACGCACTTCAAAATACACTTACAATTTGGATTACAATTGCTTTGCTTCATCACTTACAATCCTTTATATAGAGATTGTAAGTGACTATTAGAATAGTCAAACTATTCATTACACTTTTTTATCATTATGGTCATATCTATTCATCGTGCATAGGCATATCCATTAATGATGAGCAATCGCATACATTAATCATAAAGGTTGATAAAAAGTAACACTTATTCTTAAAATATTACTTTTAAATTATAATATTCAACATGATCTTTGCCGTGGGAATGGAACATCTTTAAAACTTGTAGTTAACATTTATTCTTAATTTAGACCCAGCAAAAGATTAATTATTGAGTTCGCTCCAAAAAGCTTGGAATACAAAAATATTAAAAGCTGAACTCACTTTTTTACTATTTTCATTTTTGAATATCTCCGTAGATGTTTTTAGATTTTGTTTGAAGTAGTTTTAGGTTTAAATGTTGTTATAAGTATGATATGTATAAATTGTGGGTGACTTACCAAATCATGTGAAACGTCCCTTTGGATGCGATAGCCATGGATATCATGTGGAGGGTATCAGGTGTACCCTTCTCCAACATTTAAGCCCGTCACCAACCTTATATATTACCATACCCTAAAACCCAATACCAAATCTCCTCCCCAAACAATTTATGTTTCTCTGCATGCTCTTTTATGTTCTGTCTTTCCTTAAAAGTAATCAAATTTGTGCATAACGGGGGAACATGAAGAACTCGTCTCTTGGAGTTGTTGGACGTCTAATGCATTTTGTTATCTTGTCCATGTTTTGCCTATTCTCACAAAGTCTCCTGGTGCCATCTCATCATTATGATAAGTGTTGTCTAGACTTATTCCTAACTCATGCCATAGCTCTGATTTTTGAAAATGCATTACTTAAATTTAGATTTGATCAAATTTAAATGTCAAATCTGATCGATCAAAAGGAGTGAAGGAAGAACTAGAGACGGAGTTATACCCGACAGGGTCGAGCTTGTCAGATTGTTCCCATGCCTGTGGACCTTGTTTTTCGTGCAAGAGAGTGATGGTTAGTTTCAAGTGTTCCGTTGCTGAGTCTTGCCCGGTTGTTTACAGTTGCATGTGTAAAGGCAAATACTACCATGTGCCTTCCAACTGACACTCACTACAGCAAATCAGGTTTTTATGCGCCGCTAAGTGCCGCTGAATCGAGCGTCTCAACAGTTAGTCGCGTTTTGAGTGAAAAACGCCGCAAAAGGTCGATATCTATAGTGGCGTTTGATATATAAAATGACTGTTTATATTTTGGAATATAGCGGCGTTTTTTTAAAACAACGCTAATACCTTGTCTTTAGTGGCGTTTTTTCAGAAACGCCGCTATATGTTAGTGACTTTTAGTGGCGCTTTTAGTGACAAACGCCACAATATCCTGACTTTTAGTGGCGTTTTATTTTACCAACACCGCAATAGCCTAACTTTTAGTGGCGTTTTATTTTTCAAAAGCCGCTAATCTTGATTGTAAGGGAAATAAAATTATAATAAAAATTAACTTTCCTTATTTTTTTTCGTCAAAAAATGTAAATTACATATACAAAATATTTGTTAAGTAAAATTTTTATTTCATCCAAAAATTTATTGTCACAATTAACTTAAAATGTTTGTTAAACAAAATATTTATTTAATTACAAAAAGTACAATTTGTCGCAGTTTAATCCCCTCAACATATTTCGTTCCTAAGCCTCTCTTCCCAGATCCACTACCTCTCGATCACCACTACCGCGACTACCATCCCGAATCCCTATACCAAAAAAAGTTAAATACGAGAAGTTAGTAGCAATTTCAGAATATATGTCTATATTACTCGCACTCATAAACAAAATATATGTCTATATTACTCATACTCATAAACAAAAGTGGACATACACCTATGTCAAATTCTCTGATCAGAATCCCAGTAACATAGGTTTCAGAATATTTGAATGTTGAAACTAGAAATCAATGGTAGTGTTTAGTGTATTTTTACCCGGTGATATTGCAAACAAAAGAAGATTACAACTGATAAAACCCTTCCTTCTATATTATTCAACTTTGGATACTAAAGAGAAGATCTCAAACATAACAAAAACACGATAAACTAATGCAGAGTAATATATTCATCAATTTCAACTCTAGATTATCACCAATTAAAGCTTCCTAATATTAACTACGAGTTTGAAGGGAAAATGGAAAAGAAACAAAAAAATTTAGTTAATTTTACCTCTAGATTATCACCAATTAAACTTTCCTACCATAATTTTAAACACAAAAAAAAAAAAACAGAATGCGTGATGCATACAAAGATAAAATGAGAGGAAAATGAAATTACATCTAGTGCTGCCTGGACTGACAAACTTTGAGTTTCTATGACCTGTATCCTTCTCTATCTCCACAAGAGGATAGCTTGGCACAGGAGGATCATTCCCCTCAATGTCAACATCCTCACCAGCCTGGTCATTCCCTGAAAATTCAAAAGACAAACAGAAAACCAATCAGAAAGGAAAATGGACTCTGCTATGAAGTCTACTCATAAACAAAAATGAACATACACCTGTGTCAAATTCTCTGATAAGAATCCCAATAACATAGGTTTCAGAATATTTGAATGTCAAATTGGACA
This sequence comes from Hibiscus mutabilis, assembly GCA_019671005.1. Taxonomy (NCBI): domain Eukaryota; kingdom Viridiplantae; phylum Streptophyta; class Magnoliopsida; order Malvales; family Malvaceae; genus Hibiscus; species Hibiscus mutabilis. The sequence goes on along the minus strand of CM033752.1, from coordinate 41,206,076 downwards.
AGGTGAAGAGTGACTGAGAGAGGGGACACTTTTTACAATCTACAAGGAAGATAATCACTTTTCAGAATTACACTAAAAAGTTAAATTAGACCCAACACTGACATATGAACAAGCTAAAGCCATCTGCAGTGCATTTCTCTTCCATAATTAGTTTATTCCTCAGTGAACGCTTTTCCTTTTCTATGAAAGAGATTGTTTGAACACTGTGCAACAGAGACAAAGTTATAATATTCAAGAAAGCTGGCAGAACATGATTATTGTTTGCACCTTGTTACATGGACGGTGCGTTTGTTTTATTCTTTCTTTTAGCTTGTTCTAGCTAAAGCATCACACACGAATCTAGAAGTAACATCTACTATGACAGTAACACTAACTTGTTCAAACAAAATAACAAGCCACCGCTACTCAATGATTTAATGTCAACTAAAGACGGAGTCTAGCATTCATATTTGAACACCTGAAGAAACTACCTCCACGGAAGCAACGATTGCAGTGGCATGATTTAAGAAGTTAGTAAAAAGTAGGCATCTTGATAGAGAGACAACATACTGGATTTACTTGTACTTCGCACAATCCCTCAATCATCTGCAACAAGAAAATATAAAGATATATCACCACAAGCAAACAGAAACAAGTCTTTAACTTATAAGGTAAAAAAACACAATGAGGAGAAGAACTTTAAGAAGATTCAAGAGTCGGGGCATCGAAATCGAGATTGTTTTCAGTATTACCTGAACAAGCTCTTTAAGAAGTTCAAGTGTTAGAGCAGCAGCCTTATCTGGGAAGAACCTGTACAGATTACCAAACATCAAAATCTACCTCCAACGTATGAATCAAACTTCAGTTTAAAAGTATGAATCAAAGCCACATGACAATATATTCAATCCAAATATCCCTCAATTCCATATTCCATTTTTAATCAGAAATGCAAAATCATCATAGAAATTCAAGAGAAAATCATTAAAAAAAGTCAAAAAAAATAAAATTTCTCCAATAAAGAAGAACCCAATTCACAGAACATGAAATCAAGTGCTATAGTAAGTCAAAAGCATCCACCAACCAACAAAAAACAACGATTAAACAAAAAGTACACCAGACCCCAAAATTAGCTTAAAACACATACAAGTTTAAGAATTCTGAATGGCTCTTTCACAAACTATGTCACATAATTTCCAAGACCAAACAAAATCAGCTCAATGAAAACCCTTCTTATTTTTTTTCCAAAAAGCAAATTTACATTGTTCGATGGCTCTTTCTATGAGTTTGACTACGCACATATGAAGAATTATACAATTAATACAAAATATAAATGAAGCAAATAAAGAAATTGGATGCCTACACTTCCCTCTTGGGCCTGTTTCAAGTACGTGGAAGCACAGGTTCTTGTACTATTTCGTCCAATGAAATAGCTTCATCACCCTCATCATCTTCCTCTGCTTCCTTTACTGCCTGATTTACAGCGAGCTGCAACACAACCATTGCGCAGTTTTATCAAACACCTAATAGGAATTGCAATAACATGCTCCTGACAATCTAAATTTCCTCAACTAACGAAATTGAATAAAAATAACCCATTTCTTAAGCAATACAAATAAGATTTATGCTTTAAGAAAAACTCAATTTCTAAAAAACTAAACATTCAATTAAAAAAAAGTAGGATAATTTGAAAACCCCATGGAAACCCACACGATAACGAGGGGGAAATTTTGATTTTTCAGATGCTTACATCTTCGAGGAAGTGAGAAACAGAGATTTAGGGATTTGGTATTTGGAGATCCCCAAACGTCTGGTGAAGACGCGACCTAATTGACAACTAGAACGACCACCTGCGATGAGAGAGTGGCAAGAGAGAAACAGAGATTTAGGGATTTAGTATTTGGAGATCGTGTCTGAGGAAGAGTAATAGGCAAATGAAAATGGTGAGTTTAACTTTTGCGGCGTTTGTTAAACCAAACGCCACTAAATCGCACACTTTCCCGGCGTTTTTTTTTAAAAAGCCACTTTATATTAGTTTATAGGAGTGTTTTTGTTGTAAACGCCGCAATGTTTGTTATTTTGTGGCGGTTTTTCCTTAAACGCCACGATACGTACAAAATTAGCGGTGTTTAATTTAAAAACGCCGCGAGAAACCAAATTTAGTGTAGTGACTACATGTATGTTTGTTTGCATATATGCATGCAATTTGTGTAGTGATGAAGAGATTGGTGATTAGTTAAGGATTAAATGATGTTTTTAAGTCTAATTGATGCTTTTATTGTTTTAAATGAAGATGAAATTTAGAAAGGGGAAAACTGTAGGTATTGAAGGCTTTTTTTTAACAATGACTTTTAAATTTTATTAAAAATAATAAATTGTATCGTAAACACAACACACTAAAAAGAGATTCTTATTCAAAAATAAGGAAACTCAAGAAAAGCAAAAGCATGATATAAAAAGCAAGGTTAGTAATGAACACTGATAGTCGACAACCAAGGCCAAAATTAGAGTCGCTACTGACTAAGTAAAGAAAAAGAAGAAAAAAAATAGAGCGAGGAAGCGGCTAGGTTAGATGAATGAATATTATTGAGGTTTTTTAATCATCTACGCAGGGGTCACATATTTAGACCCAAAATAAAACGTTTAATGTTAGAGTACTCCAAAAAAATATTGAGACCAAAGTAACTATCTAGTCGAATGTTTAAGCATTTTTTTGGCATTATCCTTTTTTCAATTTAATTACATGTCAACATTTTAACTATAATAAAATTGCCAAGATTAACGTTATAAAACGGTATCAAAAGTAATTAACAGCGATAATGCCTTGGTATTCTAGCGTTCTCAATAATCCATCAGGATTAGTCGTGCAACGAAACTCGTCGCTCACTAGCACAGACGAATCAACCATTACAACAAAAACAATTGTTTCTTTTCTTCTTCTTTTTGTTGTTGTCGTTCCAGCCTTTAATCAATCAGTGAAATAAAAAATCGAAGATGCCAATAAAGCATATTTATAGTCAAAAACCGTGTCTTACTCAACATGTTTCATCAACAAACAGATTTGTCATATGACGTTTCACATGCACCAGTTTATTCTTGAAACAACACCAGCATGTCTCTTACTACGATCCACTATGTGACCTTTCATATAATCTTCTGAAATTCATATGCAAAGATTTATTTTCCAAAATGACAATAACAATATTAATTTTAAAATCATTGCTACAAAACTGCCCCGCAAGCACAGCTTTTCCAGCTTCATCAGGCTCGCCAAGGTCACTTTATAACCTCACCTCACCTGGGGGTAATTGTTGTGTCAAAGACATACAACCCAAGACGGACAAACGAGGTTGCGAATGAACTCACACAGAGGATGTCCAACGATCGCATGCGGTCGACCATGATCTGGCTAGCGCCTTACATAACACAGGGCGAATGAGTAAGATCGCAAACAAAATCCCGCCCAGCGATCATGTGACAATGTATGAGATCGTTGGGCATAACAATATGAACCTACGATGTCACATCATAGCCAGTCCAATCAATGCGCCACGACTACCTGATCGTGACACCTATCCCCGCGGTATAAAGAAGACATGTAGCGATAGAAACGATGGGGCCAAGATACACTATCAATCACTAGAGAAGGTCAATAGAGACCCTCTCGCTAAGAACCACCATCCGAACTATCGTCGGACCGTCATCTCCGATCCTATCGACTCTGACCATCAACAAGGGTCATTTTCTTTTTATTTCATGATCTATGGTGATTGTTACAACAACATGATAAAAATCGGCACCATTACAAGTCGATTTTAGGTGAAGTCACCAACACTGCATGCCGACTTCTGGCCAACTACAGTACTCATTGCGGGTCACTTCAACAAAATACATTGGTTACTTCATTAATTTAATAAGAATCACTCTAGATCATGAAATAAAAAAAAACTTCAAACCTTGAAATAAAAAAACTCAACAACAATATCTTAACAATTATCTCATACAAGTAACCTTAATACGTCAACTTGTGTTGTTATTAATATTTAAATAAATAATTAAAAAGCATATAATATTATATTAAATCTGTTTGTGAAGAAAATATACAGCAAATATATCAAATAATTAATCTATATTGAATTATAATTAACCTAATATTTATTACACGTCATATTTAATTTTTTACAATATTTTATTTTTTTATAAATAATATAAAAAATAAAGCACAAATTAGCCCATTTATAGTTGAGCATTTATGAACGTGACGTCACTCGTGAGTCTGTTCAACTGGCTGCTGACGACAAAATGCAATGGGCTTTACTAATTCGGGAAAAGAAACAGTCATATTAATATTGTTTTGTCTCTTTTTTGACTAATATTAATATTGTTTTGTCATGGGCTCCTTTCCGGGTTGACAAATGCAACTAATAATGTGAAAAAATAGAATGATATAATGAAAATATATAATATAAATATATAATATATTAAAATATATGTCATATAAATTATCAACATGTTTATATATGTAAATAATTTTAAACAAGATAAAGATATAATAAAATAAATAAATATAATAAATCAAACAAGTAGTTTTAGTAGAAAAGCGGATAACGTCAATCACTCGTAAGTGTGTGCGCACGTTGGAATTATATCTTATTATGTCATCATGGAAAATTAAAAAAAAATTGTTACGAATAAATAAATAAAGGAATAGAAGATAATTCAAACATATTGTTTTGTTATGCATAAACCGGGAGGATTGAAGGGGCAAGTTGGCTCCGCTTTAATTTTTTTTTATAATTTATTTTTTAAGAGAGAACCTAAGCCACCGATTTCACAAAGCCAAACCAGAAGAACCGCAAAATCCTTTTGAACCACTACAATCTGTCAAACCCCAAACTTATCCCCCTTTGTTATCATATTTTTTTTGAAAGAAATCCTTTTTTATAAGTTATCTATAAATTATCATCTGTTTGTTTGGTTTCAATTTCAAATATGGATAAATCCGTACACATTGAAAATTAAATTGTTTGAACTCGAAATATTTGAGTAAAATACGTCATTCTTTACCGTTAGAATTAATCTTTGAGTTGTTTTTTACTTTTGTTTCTCTAAAAATGTACTTTTTAACCATTTGATCCCTCCAAAAAATAATTTAAACACTACAACCGGGAGAATATGAGGATAATCATGTACCCATACTGCACCATGTATGTATTATCGAGCCAAATATTTAATACTCATTTTCAATCTTACTATACCAATAATTTTATAATTAATGTATTGTCTTTAGTTGAATTGGTTGAGAATGTGCATATGTGTAGGGCATTCAATGAAATGTTTTCTAAGGTATGGTATTTTGATTGACGCTTGTAAATTTTTTTTGAACAGTTATTACTTAAAAAAGGAAGAAGGGAAATTTATGCTCCTAATAGATATTGAACCCACAACCTAAGAAAGAGATGATGCTGTTAACCGAGAACTTTTAACTACTTGTTATAGAGATTGTTGACTGTAAATTTTTTTAGGAAAATCATACAACGGGCGTCGTATACCGCTGAACACCACTAACGCTGAACATCGTTGAACACTGTTAAATATTTTAATAAAAATTAAAAATCTTAAGGGCTAGACTTATAATTAAAATTATTTCAAAAGAAAATTAAAAATTAGATTTAACAAATCTTTTATATTTCTTTATAGTATTTTTAATTAATATATTAAAATCAAAATTTCCAAAATTTCCTTAATATAAAAAACCCTAAATCTAATCTCTTTATTTCCCTTCCGAACGCTGCCACTACCACCGCCGCCGCATTCGCCCATTTTCACTCTGGTTATGATTTCTTATACCATGCACGGCCTTAACAAGTACCCTTGGGACCTTGATTTGAATACTTGGTTGAGGGATGGTGATGATGACAACATACGACAAGTTCGATTTTGGTGGCACAGAATCCCCATTTCTGCCTTTGATTTGTTCTTCCATTCTGAGATGAGCAGCAGCAGCCATGCTTATTGTTAAAAAGAAGAACAAAAAGTTTAAGAAACAATAAAGTGGGTACAGTGATTTTATAATCTAATATGTAGTATCAATTAAAAATACTATAAAGAAATATAAAAAGTTTATTAAATCTAATTTTTAATTTTCTTTTAAAATAATTTTAATTATAAGTCTAGTCCTTAAAATTTTTAATTTTTATTATAATATTTAATGGTGTTCAGTGTTAGTGATGTTCAGCGGTGTGCGACGCACGTGGTAGACCCATCCATTTTTTTAATACAACTAATAATCAGAAAGGATGATATTAGATACAAATTAGTAAGTTTAAAATGTTATTAAAAAAATAGTAAGTTTAAAATGAAATGATAATAAATTTAATCTTTATTATTTATATAGTTCAGTTTTTATTACTTTTTAATTAAATTTGACTTCATGTTATTACTCTCTCGGGTATTAAGAATTTTACAACATTTTGGACGAGATTTAAATTAAGAATAAAGTTATTTTTAGTCTTTGAATTTAATAATTTTACTTAACGTGATCTCTGTTTTCTTTGTCCATGTAGTTTCACAACTTTTTTCAATTTGATACCTTTAGTTCACATTAATTTCGAAATTTGTCAACTTTTCACAACTTATTCTTAAATTTCAATTTTCTCATATATTTTAAACATCAATAAAAAATTATTGAAAAAATTAAAAATTAAAAATAAAAAATACCAAATTCAATTATTAAACATTATTCTATCCTTTTAGATATGTCACAATGGGATGAGTTAGTCTCCCATATCTAAAATCGCCATCACGTTGTATTTTGTAAATTACTACACGTTACAATTATCGTGACCTAATGTTTTCTAAATTACTACCAAACGCATGTGAAGATCCATCCCGGTGGTTAAACTTATTCTGTTTGAATATATTAAAAAGGTCAATCTCATACCAAATACTACTTTTAATAGGAGCGGCTTGATTGGTCTTTTATTTAGATATTTTATTTGTTTTTATACATTTGGATTTCGGGGTTTTAAATAGGATTTTAATTTTAATTATAAAAATTTATTGTAGAGTTCTAACGTCATAATTCCAATAATAAACCGATTTAAGATTTGAAGTAAATCAATTGAAATAAAATAATAAAAGCACTTATTTTTAATTCATCGTAGAACGCAATTAAAACGATAGTTTGATAAATTTTTCTTCATTTTCACATGGAGAGAAAAAGTAAAGATTCATACTTGAACAAATATAATATAAATAAATATGAAATAGATAGTTTTTATTGATTGGATCATAGATGATATTGTATTACACGTCCATAAAATATTTTTAAAATAAAAAGAAAATTTTCTGACATGATAAAAATGAAAAAGCAATACATATTTAACTTAGCAACCAAAATCTTAATAATTAACACTCATGTTACCTTTTTCTATTTTGACCACTAATGTTACCTTTTTTCCTGTTTAGATCACAAATCTATTACTTCTTTCCTGTTTTGGTCACCAAATTATTGGTTTTTTAACAATGGGTGACCAAAACAGGAAAAAAATGATATTAGTGACGATTTTGCCAAAAGTAATAGTTTGGTGACTAAAACAGGAAAGTGGAAATAGTTTAGTGACCAATAGTGTTGTTTACCAATTTAAACTCAACCTTCGCCTGAAGGATTAAGACTCACTGCAATCGTTCTTCTACAAATACGAAACCCATCCCCGCTTTCCACACAAATGGAAATGAATTAATCCTTGAAACCAAAGTCACACCGCTCTCCAAAACAATGGCTAAAAAAACAAATGCGCTTATCCTTTTATGCCTTCAACTCTTTGCCTGTTTCTTCCGAACCAAAGGTGATGGACGCCATGAGATCAATGGGATGTTTGTATTCGGGAGCTCGCTGGTCGACAATGGAAACAACAACTTCCTTCCAGAATCCTTGGCTAAAGCCGATTTCTTGCCCTACGGAATCGACTTCCCCCTCGGACCGTCTGGCCGGTTTACCAACGGGAAAAATGTCGTCGACCTGCTCGGTGAAATGCTTATGCTCCCGTCTCTTCTTATTCCACCCTTTTCCGACCCTTCGACAAAGGGAAGCAGAGTGGTTCATGGTGTCAACTTTGCCTCTGGTGCCTCTGGTATTCTGGACGAAACTGGTTTTGTTGCGGTAAGACAAAGTTAAGTTCATGTTTTCCGTGATTTTGAGATTTTCACCGAGCACTGCTTGCGGTTCACGTTCACTATATCGTCATTCTTTGCTCCTTTTCAGCGGCAAGTGATAACTCTAAATCAACAAATAAGGAACTTCGAGGAGATAACATTGCCGGAACTGGAAAACCAGTTGGGGTGCAAAGGAGGAATCAGTGAAGCGATTAAAAACTACATGTTCGTAGTGGGAACGGGCGGGAACGACTATTCCTTCAACTACTTTCTGAGAAGAGGCCAAAACAATGTCACCCTTCAAGATTTCACTGCCAATCTCACCAACTCCCTTTCCCTCCAACTCAAGGTGAATTCTTTTCCATTATTAAGTATCTTTCACTTAATTTGTTTAAGGAAATAAATAAATAAATAAATCTAAACACGGTTGGGTTATTTGCAGAAGTTGTACAGTTTAGGAGCAAGGAAGTTTGTGTTGATGTCGGTAAATCCACTGGGATGTTATCCGATGGTGAATGCACTGCGTAATGGCAGCAGATGCGTTGAAGCTTTGAACCGGGCGGCCACGCTCTTCAACGACGGGTTGAAATCGTTGGTAGATGTGGCTAAATCCGACATGCCAAATTCCAATCTTGTTTTTGTCAACTCTTACAAGATTATGAGCGATATCATCGAAAACCCTTACTCCAAAGGTAACACAAGTACTATATTAATTAGGACAAGACTAGTTTGTTGCCATAATCCGATCGATCGTAATTAGATTATGGTGGTGTTTTTTTTTTTTACCAAAACAGGTTTCAGAGATGCTAACAATGCATGCTGTGAAGTGGTGCCGTCGGCACAATTAGGAGGCAGTGGGATTTTATGCAAGGAAGGTGGGAGAACATGTAGCGACCGAAGGGGTCATGTGTTCTTCGATGGGCTTCATCCCACGGAAGCAGTGAATGTAGCAATAGCAACCAAGGCTTTCACTTCTTGTCTTCAAACCGAAGTTTACCCCATTAATGTTCATCAACTTGCCATGCTTTAGACAGATTTCTAATTTCAATCACTGGATTGTACCTCTCAACCTTAATCGAAAACTCGAATAAATTAAATTCTTATTGAAAATATTTCGACCACCTATTGATTAACTAAATTAATTTAATTAATCAATTAATTCGATTATAACCAAAACATGCACACCATACCTTAAAACAAATAGGGAAAATTATCTAAATAGTACCTCAGCTATTGGCGCGTTATCGTTTTGGTACCCCAATTGTTTCTTTGACAAAATAGTACTTAATATTACGTTTTTAAAATTAACGGAAAAGTTAGTGTGAAAGTTTTATTATTTTTTCAATTCCCGCGTCATTTGTTATTTTTTAATATTTTTATTTGTCCAACCAGAAGGTGACACGTGTCACCCTAAGTTTGGTTGAACAAAATCAAAAGAAAATAAATGTCTCTTTTGCTGCTGGTGAGATTTAAGCCAGGGACATCATAGATAAAAGGTTGGGCACTCAACCATTGAGCTAGACAACGGGTAGCAATTAAAACCAAAGAAAGAAATATTTAACTTGAACAAAGTTACCACCTCAAAATAAAATAAAATTGATACTATAAAGAATTAAAATTAGGACCCCTTGTAAAATGAATATTGTGCAAAGCCAATATTGTGCAAAGCCATTAAACTAAGTTAATGATACATTTAGAATTCATCAGAACTGATATTTAAGTTAAATTACACAACCACTAAATTAAATAAATAAATATTTATTTTTTTATAAAACTAATATTAAAACATTCCTAAAAAATGAAATTTATAATCTTTATTTAGCATAAAATATAAAATTTAAGTTATTTAAAAAATTATTTATAATTGGTTATTTTATTATATTAGATAATATAAAATAATAAATTATTTTATATTTTTTTGAAAATTAAAATAACTAAAAAATAACTATGTATTACTTTCATAATATTATATTAGATAATGTAAAAATTAAAATAATAAATTATTTTCTAATTTTTTGGAAATAAAATAAAATAAATAATTTTTTTTTCATAATATTATATTAGATAACGTAAAAATTAAAATAAATAATTTAAAAATAAATAATTTTACAAATAATTTAAAATTTATATTTTATTCCAAATAAAGATTATAAATTTAATTTTTTAGAAATGTTTTAATATTAGTTTTCTAACAAAAAAATAAATATTTATTTATTTAGTTCAGTGGTAGCGAAATTTAACTTAAATATTAGTTCTGATAATTTTTAAATAAATCATTAGCTTAATTTAATGGCTTTGCTCAATATCCATTTTACAAGGGTCCCAAGTTCGATTCTTTATAGTATTAATTTTGTTTTATTTTGAGGCGGTAACTTTTTCAAGTTAAATATATCTTTATTCGGTTTTAATTGCTAGCAGTTGTCTAGCTTAATGGTTGACTGCCCAACCTTTAATTTGTGATGTCCCTAGTTCAAATCCTGCTATTTAAAGAGATATTTTGTTTCCTTTAGTTCTGGTTGGACAAATAAAAATATTGAAAATAAAATTTTTACATCACCTTTTTCGTTAACTTTAAGTGGAAGAGATATCATTTTAAAAACGAAACGTAACGTTGAACACTATATTACCAAAAAATAGATGAGGTATCAAAATAATAACGCACCAATAGTTGAGATACTATTTAAGTAGTTTTTCCAAACAAATATTAGATAAGCCAACAGCCTTTTAATCTCGTCTATTAGTGATGTGTACACCTCTCTTATGTATTTCTAAAGAGGCTTTAAATAGTTGAACCCAGCAATTGATATAGATGAGGTATCAAAATAATAACGCACCAATAGTTGAGATACTATTTAAGTAGTTTTTCCAAACAAATATTAGATAAGCCAACAGACCTTTTAATCTCGTCTATTAGTGATGTGTACACCTCTCTTATGTATTTCTAAAGAGGCTTTAAATAGTTGAACCCAGCAATTGATATAGATGAGGTATCAAAATAATAACGCACCAATAGTTGAGATACTATTTAAGTAGTTTTTCCAAACAAATATTAGATAAGCCAACAGCCTTTTAATCTCGTCTATTAGTGATGTGTACACCTCTCTTATGTATTTCTAAAGAGGCTTTAAATAGTTGAACCCAGCAATTGATATAGATGAGGTATCAAAATAATAACGCACCAATAGTTGAGATACTATTTAAGTAGTTTTTCCAAACAAATATTAGATAAGCCAACAGCCTTTTAATCTCGTCTATTAGTGATGTGTACACCTCTCTTATGTATTTCTAAAGAGGCTTTAAATAGTTGAACCCAGCAATTGATATAGATGAGGTATCAAAATAATAACGCACCAATAGTTGAGATACTATTTAAGTAGTTTTTCCAAACAAATATTAGATAAGCCAACAGCCTTTTAATCTCGTCTATTAGTGATGTGTACACCTCTCTTATGTATTTCTAAAGAGGCTTTAAATAGTTGAACCCAGCAATTGATTCTAGTAGAAAAATAGACATGATCATTTTAGGAGACTCATGTTTAATCATAATATTTACAATGTGTATGTGTATTGTCAAATGGTTAAGAATGTCGATAAACAAATACTACTTTATAATCACATTGACTATTTCAAAAAAAAGCATCAAATATTTTGCTCGTTTATCGATGGTATATATACTATACATATTCACTTAGCATTATTTAAAATTTAAACACAAAACTAATAATATATAAACTAATAAAATCATATATAGATTTCTTAGGGTCCTTATCATCAAATATTGAATGAATTTTTATAAACAAAATTGTCATAAAATATTATTGTTCATCTAAATCCTGGATGTAATAAAATTAATATAAATATTATATTTTTTTATATAATTTCAATATATTCATGCCTTCCTGTTTTCATATTAAACTCGGTTATCATGTATAACTATTTTGTGCAAGTGGTTCAACCTCCCAAATCTAGATTAAAAAACAACCCTTATCAATTACGTTCTAAAAATATATAAGTATATTTATAAAACACATTGTTTTATATTAAAAATTTAAAATGGTTCAATAAAAAAAATAAAATTGAACCCACCGGTATAATAATTCGTACAGGCCATATTTTAGTCCCAGAAAAACAGACATTTGAATTAAAATTCTTAGGAAATCATAGTAAAAAATGTTATTAGGAAATCATAACTAACACATATAAGAAGTAGATGATACACGAGTAAGCATATTTGGCAGATTAGTCAAGCTGCCCATCTTTATTTTCTTATTTTCTTTAGGTCATAAATTTTAGACCCGTTAAGAGTACTCTCTTTTCTTCCTTTTAGAGTTCTTATTGACCTTTCCTCTAGGTAGGATTAGGATTAAATAGGATTTGTTAAAAAAATAGATTATACACGCAAGATTGTAATAATAACAATATAATTTGCACATGAAACACCTCCTAATTATTAACTTATGTTTATTTGTTGCATCATTTCATAAGTCGACCTACAAGTTGATAAATGCTTCAAGCAAAAGCTTCCACTTTCAATAATTTCTTCCCAAATTTTTCGAATGGTTCTAATAAAAAATTATTATATTCAGAAGACTCGAATCTAAATAATTTATTTGTTAAGCGTGTGTCTTATAAAAAATAAAAAAAATAAACAAAAATTACCGTGAAACCATAACAAATGCTCACAAATAAAAAAAATCTTCCCGTATCTTTCTCAGTGCGACGATGGCCTTAATCCATCCCTATAACTTTTTTTAAATTATTAATTGTTTAGTCAAATATTTATAATCAATCAAAATATAAATAAAATTATAATTATACTTAACATATTACGCATTCCGGAGCCAAGTATAATTTTTTTTGAGAAATTTATATATATATATATATAATTGACATCATTTGAAAAAAAATAACATTGATTTAAAAAATATATTGAGATCTTTTAAAAAAAATGGACACACATTATTTAACTTTATTCGTTTTTAATAAAATATAAGTTAATATTTAAAATTTTAACACCGTAATTAAAAATTATATCTGCTTCCATGATATTACGTATCAAAATCACCTATTAAAATATACAAATGGAGGATGTGAATTCCAGCTACAGCATTTCATAAGGCGAAATTTAAGTCTCCAATCATTTACGAATCACCCATACGACGGATGATGTTTACCTTTCTTGCTCCACTCATTCAATCTTTGTACAACTAATTCGAATTCTGATGGTTAAAATCGGATAAATATATAAAACGATTGTTTTGAGACATGAAACAGGTTGTAGTTGTTGAGGCAGCGAAAGCTTTGCGGGTTTCTGGAAATCATTTTGTTGGGATCTGACTGAATTTAAATTATAATACTAACGTATTGTAAAAAAAATTATAATACTAACATTTTATTTAAAAATGATTATATATATATATATAAAAATTATATGTACTTTTTTACTAATTTTATTTTGATTTAACCTCGGACTCAAAGATGGAATTCCCTTGAGGCATATCCTACTCGGACGAATATATTAAATATTTAATTAAAGAATGATGAATCTGTGTCCTTAAATATCCTATAGTTATAGTCGTTGCGGCATCTGGTCTTTGGGTTCCAAATGTTGACCCCCCCACACGCAGGTTGCTTGCTCCTAATAAATTATAGTCGTAAGCTTTTTCGAAGGACTTGGTCTCAAAACTCCTTCAAACTCTTCAAACCGCGTTCAATTTCCCATTTCTCCAACAATTTTGGCATCCTTTAAACCCACCCTTTATTTAGCCAATTCCATCATCTTCCATCCCACCATGAAAACACTTGCATCCAAACATCTACAATGGGACGTTCCTTTTGCAAATCCCATCATTTTCCTCTCCTAATTGCTTCGTTTCTTTCTTTCCTTCCGTTCAGTATTTCACTCTCCACGTTCACCATATCTGAAACTTCGAATTTTACGCTGGTGTGTGCTTTAGTACCATCTCTCAATTGTTCTACTTTACCAGGAATTCGTTTTCAAACCCCTTTCGATCCCAATGTTTCCTTTACTGGGATTGTCTCTGGGGACGGGTTCCTATGTGGTTTGAGACGGTCGTTTTCCTCACCCGATGTTTCAGTTATGCATTGCTGGAGATTCTTCAACAATGGTTCGACCTTGGAGTTCAAACGTATTTACAGTGGTCCACTTCTTACCCAACTCGAAGCTGGAAACTCTCACATTTGCGGTCTTAATGAAACCAACGCTCTTGAATGTTGGCAATGGCCTGAATTCAATAAAAACGGAGAGTATCGGAACTTTTCTTCAATCGCTGTCGGTGAAGGATTTGTGTGTGGATTATCAACGGATGGAAAGATCAGCTGTCATGGAAACGTCGGCGGTATCTTGGGTCAAGAGTTCCGAGGGAATTATAGCGTGATTGCTGCTGGGTTTAGGCATGCTTGTGCCATCAGCAGAGATAATGATTTAGAGTGTTGAGGGGACACGGTGGTCGACGATACGCCGACGGGTAAATTCAACGCACTGGCTCTGGGACTGAATCGAAGCTGTGCTTTGAGAACGAATGGAACTGTTGTCTGCTGGGGTCAAAATAACTTCACTCTGCCACAGGAATTGGAAAGGCGTAGTTTCATTACAATCAAAGCAAAGAGAAACATCTTTTGTGGAGTTTCAACGTTGGATTATTCGCTGCTTTGTTGGGGAGATTCAAGGTTTAACTCGAGTTCCATTGTGTTCTCCCAAGTTCTACCGGGGCCTTGTCGGAATACATGTCCATGCGGTATAGTGTCAGGATCGGGCTCGTTTTGCGGCAATGGCGGATCTATATGCAAAGCTTGTGTGTCGATACCGTTGTCTCTACCATCAGCTCCCTCACCACAACCTCAAAACAGATCCACAAACAGTAATTTCAATGGCAGAACGGTAGCTTTCCTAGTTGTTGGTTGTGTAGGATCCTTCTCTTTGTTGCTAGTCCTTGGTTTCTTTGTCTTCAGATATTACAACGGTGGACGATGCCGTATCCATGACTCCGGTCGCCTCGACGAGACCAATGCGTCGGCTTATGGCATTTCCGGTACCGATAAGCCCCAAGCTCGCCAAGCCTCATTAGCACCAGCAGTTCTCGAGAAGCGTCTAAGCTAATTGACAAGCGTGGGAAGTACAATTTGTTTGGGGAAATTTCTTTAGATAATTTGATTCGAGCCACCAACAATTTCTCCGAAGATCATAAAATCGGTGTTGGCAGCTTCGGTTCTGTTTACCGAGCCACGTTTGATGACGGATGTGAAGTGGCCATCAAACGGGCTGAAGTAACCAGCATTTCGTCGTACGATCGACACCAGGCGTCAAGAAGATAAAGACGACGCCTTCATTAACGAGATCGAATATTTATCTAGCCTCCACCACAGAAACCTTGTCCGACTATTGGGATTTTGTGAAGATGCCGATGAGCGTGTACTGGTGTACGAGTACATGAACAATGCCACACTCCACGACCATCTCCACAAGCTCCAATCCTTACCCTTCATGTCATGGGCTACACGGCTTAAGATCGCATTAGATGCCGCGAGAGGGATCGAGTACTTGCACGAATACGCCGTACCACAGGTCATACACCGCGACATCAAATCTTCAAACATTCTTCTCGATGCATCTTGGACTGCAAAGGTATCCGATTTCGGATTATCATTGCTGGGTCCGGAGGATGACGAGTCACACCTCTCGCTGCGAGCAGCCGGCACAGTCGGGTAAATGGATCCCGAATACTACAGGCTTCAACGACTAACAACCAAGAGCGACGTGTACAGTTTCGGAGTAGTATTGCTCGAATTATTATCCGGATTCAAGGCAATCCACATGAATGAAAATGGGACACCGAGGAATGTGGTGGATTTTGTGGTTCCATATATTGTCCGTGATGAAATTCATCGAGTTTTGGACCGTCGAGTCCCTCAACCCTCCCTGTTCCAAATAGGAGTGGAAAGTGTAGGACATTTAGCAGCTGCCTGTGTAGGACCGGAGGGCCGACAAAGACCCTCAATGTTTGAGGTAGTAAAGAGCTTAGAACAGGCTTTAGCTTCCTGTCTGCGTCCCCCAACTTTGTCTCGATCCAGTACAGAATCCTCAACGTAGGTGTAAATTTGTATTGTAAAGTAACTAATTCATTCTTTATTACATTTATTCTTCAAAAAAATTTCTTATTTTTCTGATTTAACTTTGTTAGATATTAGTTTAGATTCTAATTTTAAATATTCAGTTTGAGGATTTTGTATAATATATTGACTAAATATTTTTTCCTCTTTTTTTTCCTTTGTGTTAGTAGTGTTTGACACAGTTATGAAGTCTGGTTGGCCAACGAAAACGGCGAGAGTAGGTCAAAACAAAAGAATAATTAAAAGATGCATGCATTTATAATTCCTCATTGTTGACAATTTGACCCCTTCCTAAATGTAGTAATTTGTATATCATCATATATTAAATATTACTAATAATGGGATTGGTCCAACAAGACTTTGTATATATAGAAAATTTTTATTAAAAAACCCACCTTCCAAAATTAGATGTGCAACATATGTCGGTCTGTATTAATGAAGGAGAGAAAAATATTACTACTAATATAAATTTGTCACGTTAATGATGTTTTATTCAAATTTTATATTTTTGTTGTGTTTTATGGTAATACTAGAAAATAATAGATTTGTGCGTGTCTGAATCTAATAATTTATGTGTTTATAAGAGTGGAGTCAAGAATTATTTTAAAGAATAAAAATGGATTATCAATGTTGGTGGCAAAGAGTAAATATAACAATGAATAAAAACTGCTTTTATTATCCACAATATTTAAGAACATTTCCTTGTCATTCATGGTTTATAGTTTATACAATTTATACTCAGTCCTCTATGAAGTGGATCCTATATATATTAGGATAAACTACTGTAATAATGACTTTTGCTTCCTAAATGTTAAATTTTGAAGTTAAAAAATTATGTTCTTGTACTTACATTCTTGGTTTATAATGTCTTGATCACTTGCATTATCATTTATAACGTGTTAGTCATTATAATATGAAATGTCGTTAGTTTAATTATGTGATATGTTCATAGGGGTGTTTAAATTCGGTACCCAAAGTGTCGGGTACACGCTTCCCCGGGTAGTATATTTGTTGGTTCGTCTCTGGCCTGCGACTACCAGATACCCATAAAATCAGGTACCAAGTGCTCGGTTCATTTTTTTAATCTAAAATTTTTTAAAATCATATGGAGAATACATAAAATTTAAAAGTTAATACATAATTCAAACACAAAAATTAGTGATTTGAAGTTAGTTTTAAAAGAGAAATATTTGAATATATATATTAAAGTTTATCCCAAAAAGAATACATTAAAAATATTTATCTCGATTGTGATTTTTCTTTAGAGTCTCATATTGACAAATTAATATTAAGAACCTAAAATAAAAATATAATTTTAAATTAATATATATATATATATTAAAAGTACCAAGTAGAACACACTTAGGATGGCTGGATTTTTTTTCTTCTGACGGACATTACAAAAATGGGACAGTGGAGGTAATGATTTAAAGTTTAAGGGAAAAAGTCTCGAAAAATTCTTTAGGGGACAATTCGATACAAAGTGTATACTTTATGGACTAACGATGCATTTAAGCCCAAAAAAAAGAAAATTCCTTAATTGTTTGCTAATAAGTAACATTAATATAAAGTCCAAGTTAAGTTAATCCGTTCAATACTAATAGCTAGCAAGCAAGAATTCAGCAAGTAATGGTGATTCACGTCAAACAATCAAACAATAACGTTAACTATGAGTTCCAATAGTTATCCAGTTTCAGTGTTCATGAGATGAGAGTATCTGAGTTTTGTCTGCTTCACTCTTCAAATTTTTTTTAATCATTTTCTTTGTGAGATAGGATTAGACGTGTTCATTGATCGGAATAAATATTGAACCCGAAATCAAACTTGGATATAAAATAAAACCGGACCTTAACTCTAACATCGTACAGTAAAATGTATTTAATAGACCTACGCTTAGGTTCAAGTAGTCTTATATTCATGGGTTGGAACAGGTGGGCGTGAATTCCTTCTTACTACTACTACTACTACTACTACAGTTTCAGTGGCTAATATATTGCTTTTCCCATTTCTAATTTTTATGACATTTTCTTCTTCTCCTTTTTAGCTTATGTTCCGTAGGAAGTTGAGTTGGAAAATGACAATGCCTGTCCTGGAGCCAAGGTAAACACGTATTATCACAACTTCCCTAAATACATGTGATTAAGTTGGTTTTATACGTGCATATTCAATATTTTCATGTGTGATACTTGTTAAACACGAATACTTTTAATCTCGATAATGCAACATAAAACTAGTGAAAATTTTATTAGATAAGAAAACTTGGGGCAGTGATGATATGATTAAGTAGTAGTTATGATATACAATAATATATTAAGAGAAGACATTGATTGTGGGTTATAGAACTTTAATTGGAATATTAGTTGGTAGAAATAGAGAGGCTTCAACAAGCAAACATGGTTTCAAAGCTGAGCTCGTACACATAGGAGACCCGCACTTAACAAATCTTTAGCATTAAAAATAGTCCTCCAAATAAAACTCGAATTAAAACCTAACCGAGCTGACAAGGAAAATATCTAGCCTTGACAACATGATACATATCTTATCTTTCTGTTGGTCATTATCTGGAAGTTACGGATTCTAGAGAATTTGGGTAACACTACGATCACACATATTCATTAAGAACGATTGGGCCTCCTCTATAGTGGGCATTTTCTGGAAGCCCTCCAGGCAAGACTTGGTGAAACTCAACATGAACAGCAAAAGCAAAGGCAATAAACAGATTCAGAGAATCTGTTTGATTTGCTGAAAAGAAATTAAAAACTATATCCCTATTTTCCTCCTCAACTCTCTAAAATGGTCCATCCTAACTTGAGATTTTATTCTTTTTTTTCCTTTTGAAGATAATTACAAAGTAGAGGAAGACCTGCAGAGTTTCAGACTGGAAAAAACCAGAAACAGCAGACCAGCAGAATACTAGGCTAACTTAATCCCCAAGGCAACTTATACAAAGATCATTAGTAAGAAAAACAGAAAATGAAATAATACTAGCACAGACATCAATACAGTTCGGAGTTTTGGGTTTTCTAGAAGGCATATTTTCCAGAATGCATCCTAGAATTCTGTGGCTACTATATACGATGTAAGGAGTTCATCAAAGCCTAAGCATCCTAACTCAAATCGAAGCTCCAAAGCAGCCTAGTTTAGGTTTAGTGAAAATTGGTTCAGTTTGATCCCAACCTAAATAGGCCACATGTGCATTCAGCGAGGGATAAGACCGCAAGAACAATGAAATCTGTTGTGGACAGTTGCTTTGAAACCATCTTTTTATTCTTTTCATTCCACTTGGTTAAATAGACCAAAAAATGGAAAGACTTTGATCTCAGCTTCCTACAAATGCAAAGAAAACTGACCTTAATTTGTTTTTGGTGCTCATCGTCAGCTTGCACTATTTTGCGAAACTCAAGATATAGGTATGTGATTATGTTTCAATTCAACGAGATTGAAATGGGAAAGCATTTTTCGGTTTGAGCAACATTTAAACAGAATAATGTGGTTTTTGGAGGACTAATTGCATTCATATGCAATCTCTAAAACTTACATCTCGATGAACCTCTTCAAATTTAAAAAAATTTGGAAGGCAGGCTTCTCCTCTCCCTCTCACAAGCTAATCAAGCTTTTCAACAACCTTTTGTATTGTACCCAGATCGAAACAACGTTTCACTCATGTAGTAGTCCCAGCAAATGAGAAAGCATGAAATAGAGTGCTGGGAGAAGAAATAAATATATGATAAAGATTCAAAATATGACCTACACAAATGCCATAACTTTCCCATGCCATGAGGCGGCTATAATATAACTTCACATATTGGAACTAAACAGACATAACAAAATGTAAATCTTAACAATCACACAAAATTCAGGCCTGCAACTGAAAGAATTATTTTCATTCTCCTAATTTGTGTTTTTACTCATGATAGAATTACAGAGCAAAAGACAATTGGAGTCATGCCAAATTTCCAGTGCATCACGTTAATTGTTGGCCCACCAACAACAATGTTTGTACTAAAATTCAAAAGATATTGCTGGGGAAACGACAAACAATAACAGCTTATGAAAAACTCTGAATTCGAACCTGTAAACTTAGAGGAACTTCAACAACATCAACTCACTGCTTCCCTTCCTGGAAACATAAAGAGAACAAAATGAAGTTTCTTACAGAGATTTTTGGAACACGTATTAAGTAGATTGATATACACAAATTAATTTTGACAAACATCCGTCACACACTGATTAATGAGAAACAGTCAAGGTTGATAGAATGCTAGTGAAGTATAAGCACTTCAACTATTTGAGAAATAAATAGTGCTTAAGCTGCCAAGGCCGTACAAAATTTTATAGTTTATTCGGTTTCAGTGGTTTTTTTGGTTCGGTTATTGGTTTTGGAAATCCAAACCACATAAACAGATTAAGCCAAACAAGCAGTTTAAATAGTAAATTGCTTGTTTAAGTTTAATTAGTTTAATCTAAATATGAAATTAAATGCCTAAATATGTAATAACTCAAACCAATAATTTAATTAAAAGCATATAAATGTAAAACATTAAAATAGAAAAAGTAAAAATAAAAATCATCAATTCGGTTTATGAGGTTGGGTTAAGAAGAAATCTGATTTGGCAATAAAGTCAGTTTGGTTTATTTGATTATTGATATATAAAAAACAAACCGACTGAATGCACATCCCTAGCAATTGGAATAACGATAATTTCTCGACCCTTTCATAAGCTAAAGCCTATATGCAAGATGCAAACCAAAAGGACTCCACACAAACAGAACAAGTTCATTGGAGGAGAGAAGTTCTTGTCACAGTTAGATAGAAGTGATAATACCATCTTTTCGGTATTACCAAAGAATTCCAACTTTCACTATCGTAACATTGTATTTCAACCTAAGAGATAGTCTTTGTCACGTCCTATGACTGGATATATTTTAGATAATATGCAAGCCAAACTCAATGATAGTTGTTTTGGTTCACTAATTGAAGGGTGCCCAAATTTTATCCAATGTGTCCACTCAGACTATCACTTAATACATCACTATTTGATTATATTAATTGTTACAAGAAACTATTGTGGGAAAAAATTTACTTAACATTGCCAATTATGGATTTGGGATTATGAATCCCATATTACTCTATTAGGGTTGGTTGGTTGGTTGTTGGTGTTGAAGATGATGATGCAGATCTGCCCATTTAACACCTTTAGATAACTGTTAACAGGTCAAACAAGAATTTAACATTTGTAGTGGCTCAAAAGATTAAACTATTAACTGAGTAAAACAAAACTCCTACCTGGGAAGCAGGAGCATCATATCCATAAAAAATACGAGAACAATCTGTGTATGCAGATCCAATTCCAATCCCAGCACCTAAAGCTACTGATCCCCATCGAGTCACTGGACTCCCTGGTATGAAAAATCAAAATGCATCAATATTATGAATCCAAGGGAAGAAGAAAGAAAGAAGAAAATCACAGATTAGGAAGGCACAGAACTAATAATGTTCGGATAGAAGACTATTATAAAAAAAATCAATACAATTCAAAAGTGAACATGGTACACTTTGACCACTGCCCAAATGAATATCTAGTAAGGCAAAATGCATTATCACTTTGACTGTTTCAGATTTACTCGGTAGGAGACATGGAAAAGTTTTAACCCAGTGTTAAGTGTTAACCTACAAGAGAGGAACATGTTTATGAGACATAAAATTAAAAACATTTCACATTCCAGCCTCTCCGCAAAGCATAAGTTTTTCAGAAATCTTATGCAGCCTACAACGGAGGCAAAAGGAGCTAGTTCTGGTGCTGGAATATATGTAGGTAAATCAAACATACAGAAATGTAAGTACTACTGCTTGAACATCTTAAGAGCATGACATGTATATCTTCAGTTTTCTTGAAGTACCGTGCAACACTAAAATTCGGACATGGGCATGTGATCCTCCAAGCACTCCCAAATACATAGATATTTAGAAAAATTTAGCAACAATTGAACATATCCTTGTCAAACACATTCCCGTCTCAAACACTCACACGAGTCCATGTAACATAGTAATGTGGCATGGTATAGTTACCTATACATAGCTCCTTAAGGAAGCTAAATGATCTAAAATGTTGGCACCTACATGGATATTGATGTGCTGGTAATAAAACAAATATAATAGTTTTGGCATTCCAAACAGATATAACATCATCCCATTTCTGTTATTATTATATAGCAACATCACCTCCGAACGCTACTAAAATAATAAAAATAAAATTAACAAATGCTGGCAACCAGAAAAATCAGAAAACAGTATTTGTAGAACCAATTAGGCCGATCTGCAATGCTTAACAACTACAAACCGTAAAACTCATCATCTAGTTCACTCTTTAACTTGAAAATGCTGAATTCTACAAACTATCTTAAAAGAAAAAAAAATCAATTGACAAAATTTGTGGAAAAGGAGACAAACTGAAGAATAGGAGGCCGCCAAAAGCACCGGCGAATGATGAATAAACGAAGCGGCGGAGAGTCAGATCGAGGCACGCATCCCATTTTGCGTTAACATCATACTTTTCCGGCACCAATCCCTTGTTCTCTGCCATTTCCGAGCTTTTTTTATTTTTCTTTTTCTCCTCTGTTGTTTTTGTTATTGTTGTTTTATTCCTCCTATGCTCTAGGGTTACATATCTTGGGCTGTTGAATTATAGGCCTTCGAATCGAGCTGAGTCGTCTTATATTTTTTTGAGTTTTTTTAGTAGTCTTATATTATTATGAAAATTAAAATAAAATATTTATATGTCCAATAAAAAATAAACATAAATAAAATTACATCAACAATTTCAAAAATATAAAATTTAAAATATAATGCCTTGTGTTTATATTTGGGATTATTTTGAACTTACAAAAATTGAGCAATTTGAAAATCGAAAAAAGACAAATATTTTACTTTTAGGCTTAAAGGAAAAATAGGTGTCTAAAGTATACCTCTTTTGAACTTTTGGTGCTTAAAGTATTTTTTTGTTCCAAAGTTAGAATTTTAGGTATCTGGCTGTTAAAAAACCGTTATCCATTTAAAACGCGACACATGTCATTTTTATTTTCATTAAATTATTTATATTTTTAATAATTTAAAATTTTACAAAAAAATCTTAAATTTTTAAAATTTTCTAAAATAGTCCATAAATCCCTAAAAATCCCTAAATTCAAAATTCCCAAATCTTCACCGTTGCCGCAGCCGGCCCTACCCTTTCGGTCGCCGGACTCAGCCCGTTTTCCCTCATCTCCCGGCGCCGAAAACTGGCGAACGGTGTGTGAATCGAACGATTATTTCACGTCAAACGTGAACCGTTCGATTCGCACACCGTTTGCCAATTTTCGAAGACGGGGGTGAGGGGAAACGGTTGGCTGAGCCCGGTGACCGAAATGGTAGGGCTGGAGATGGCGGCCAGCGGCGGCAACAGTAAAGATTTGGAGATTTTGAATTTATGGGGTTTAGGGACTGGTTTGAATGATTTTATAAATTTTAGGTTTTTTTTTAAAAAAATATTTTTAAATTTTTTTTAAAAAAATAATTAAAATTAATATTTATGCCACATGTCGCGTTTTATTAAATGGTTAACGGTTTTTTTAACAGTCGGGCACTTAAAATTTTAACTTTGAAAACTTTAGACACCTATTTTTACAAAAAATACTTTAGGCACCTAAAGTTCAAAAGAGGTCTACGTTGGGCACCTAAAGTTCATTTAAGCCTTACTTTTAACTAGTCAAGTTATAAAATAAAGGGGGTTCAAGATTTGAACGCAATGATGTTATCACTTGCTTTAAAAGTATTTTTAAGCACAATTCAAATAATATGATATTAAAATTTTGCACATACAGCCCCAACATCTTCGCCCTTCCAAAGAAATCTTGTGCATAATTGACTAATTTTCTTCGACACAACTTTGAAAGAAAAAAAAAAGCTGCCTGCACCAAAAATTCCAAATGTTAAAAAAATCACTAATGTTATTATATTTGCGACGTCATTTTATATTCTTATAAAATATACAAATAATTATATCTACTCGACGTAAAAATATTTATATTTTCCCCTAAATATGCTGGTTTCTTTGTAGACTAGAAAGTATTTAGTATAATTTCTGGTATCTTATATGATAATATTTCCTTTTGCTTTTAATTAAGTTTTTAATTGAAAATTTTAAAAATCCGACAAAATTATTTTCCAACTCATTTAAGTGTTTTTTCTTATTTTATATGTATTATTGTTTGATTGCCCACTCAGTTCTCCAAGGCTTTGTCCTGACCAATCCTAATTGATTTTAGTCACACATTTGATTTTAGTATGTAAGTTTCCGTACAAGAATTTTCTACATATGCACGTCTATAATCTTTGCCATTTAAACGTGTTTGGTTATGTTAAAAAAACGTGTTTGGTAAGTAGGTTGGGACACATCATTTGGAGAGAAGTTCGGGAGGTGTGTGGAACAAACGACCGCTTCATTGTTTGACAATAACACATCAAAAAAAGGAACAGCATATGCTACATGTCCTTGAATTATGAAAACCTTTTACTTTGTCCAATTCCATAATTTATATATTTGCATTATGTACCAAAATGTCATTTTTAATTAATTGGTTTATGTTTTATAAAATTTGCTATTTTCATTAAAAAATCACGCCAGTTGCATATGTCCGAACTCCATTTTTTAAAACAAATAGCAATACTTTGATAGAAAACCATGGCAAAGTAAACAATCAAAAGAAAATACAAAAAAATAAAACTAAAGACCAAACAGCATGAACAAAGAAGCTAAACTAAAACTGAACTAAAGTCATCAACAACCGCCAACAACTTTGGATGTTAACATTCCAATAAGGCGATCATAATATTTCTTTAAATAATGTGTCATTAACACCTTTTTCTTCATATTATTTTTCTATTTCACTCAATTTCTCAAAATTTACTTTTAAACTCACATTTTTAAATATTTAATGCGATTTTATAATAATATTTATTAAATAATTCGGTGAGTTCAAACTCACAACATATATATATATATATTTTATTAAATAATATATACACACTTTATAGTCAAATTATTCGATTTTGAATATATATTTCCTTTTTATTAAATAACTCGGAGGGTTGGAGCTCACAATTTTTTAGATTAATTCAATAATAAACAACTTCAAGAGGGAAAAAAAGCTCAACTAGTTTTATTAAAAAGTCGCATTATTCTGTGTATAGTCTACATTTTGTTAGATTAGACGTTAGAGCATAGGATTCCGTTTTCCATATTTTACCGCTCCAGATATTTCACTTGTCCTTATGAACCTTCTCACTTCTTCACTTCAGTCACACTCTTAACTTTCTCATACAACAAACAACCAAACATGGCCGATGAAACTCCAGCCCAGAACCCCCCTGTGGCAGCAGCTCCGCCGCCAACCCTTCCGACGGTGGCCGAGACTGATTCACCTGCTGTTTTAGAAAAAGAAGACCCTTCCCCGCCATCCCATGTAGCAGCTGTGTCTGTTTCCGTCACCGAATCTGTTTCAACAACTATAGCTGAAAAGGAAGAGCAGGCACCGCCGCCACGGGAATTGATAGCATCGGAACCCGATTCAACAGATAAAGGTTCAGGAAAAGCGGAGCCACCTCAAGCGCCACCATCGCAAGCAGTGGAGTCAGAATCCGAACCACCTGCTGTAACGGAGACACCAAAGGAAGAAGCACCGCCAGCGGAAACTATAGTGATATCGGAATCCGAATCGCATAAATCACCTGCTCTGCCGCAGCAGGAGGTGGTTACGGAGTCGGAATCACTGGCGGCGATGATGGAGAAAGATGAGAGAGCTCTGCCAGAGCCTACTGCAGCGAGTACTACTACTACTACAGCTCAAGAAGAGGTGGCTGCTGTTGCTGAAGAGAAAAAGGCTCCTCAAAATCTGGGTTCTTTCAAAGAGGAAAGCAATAAGAAAGCTGATCTATCTGATTTCGAAAGGAGAGCTTTGGAAGAACTGAAGCAGATTGTTAAAGAAGCAATAGACTCTAACCTTTTCAATTCAGAATCCAAAAGTGAAGAAAACCCAGAAAAGGAAAAGAAACAAGAGCCAAAAGAGGTATCCATTTGGGGCATTCCTCTTTTAAAAGATGATAGGAGCGAAGTCATCCTTTTGAAGTTCTTAAGAGCAAGGGATTTCAAAGCTAAAGATGCGTTTGTAATGATCAAAAACACCATCCAGTGGAGGAAAGAGTTCGGAATCGATGAGCTTTTGGATGAAGATCTTGGTGATGACATGGACAAAGTTGTGTTCATGCACGGAAAAGACAAAGAAGGCCACCCTGTTTGTTACAATGTTTACGGGGAGTTTCAGAATAAAGAATTATACCAGAAGGCGTTTTCCGATGAGGAAAAGCGAATGAAGTTCTTGCGATGGCGGATTCAGCTATTGGAGAAGAGTATAAGAAAGCTTGATTTTAGTCCTGGTGGTGTTAACACCATTTTCCAGGTTAGTGACCTCAAAAATTCGCCTGGACCTGGGAAAAAGGAGCTTAGATTGGCAACAAAACAGGCTCTTCAGGTTCTCCAAGATAATTATCCAGAGTTTGTTGCAAAACAGGTTTGTTCTGTATCTATCTGCATATCCTTAATGTGCAATTTTTGTTGTCCATTAGATTCTTTGGGAGATGCATTGATTCGGGTTTCGTATTCTGTTTAGGTATTTATTAATGTTCCTTGGTGGTATCTTGCATTCTATACAATGATTAGTCCATTTATGACACAAAGAACCAAGAGCAAGTTCGTCATTGCACTGCCAGCAAAATCTGCTGAAACCCTTTTTAAGTGAGTGATTTGAGTTATCTAATTGCGTATTCTAAGTACCTATACTTCTTGTTAGAGGTTAATATCATGAATTATATGATGCGTACAACAGATACATACCACCCGAGCAAGTGCCAATTCAATATGGTGGTTTGAGTGTGGATTATTGTGACTGCAATCCGGAGTTCAGCGATGACGATCCTGCCACTGAAATGACTGTGAAACAGGGGACTAAGCAAACTGTTGAAATAACAATATTTGAGGTTCGGATTTCATTGTTTCTTCGTGCTACTTATCTTGTTTACTAATTTTAACAGAACATATTTCATATCTGGCTACTATGTGTTTCGGCGTTTGTGCCAATTACGAATGTAAGGTCCAATCCCACTTATATCAATGCGAAAAATTTTGCACTGCAGAAATGTGTTATTGTCTGGGAAATCAGGGTAGTCGGTTGGGAGGTTAGCTATGGAGTTGAATTTGTGCCTAACCCTGAAGATAGCTATGCAGTCATCATTCAAAAGCCGACGAAAATGACTCCAAAAGATGAACCAGTTGTGTCTCAAAGCTTCAAAGTCAGTGAGCTTGGCAAAGTATTGCTTATGGTCGACAACCCTACTTCAAAAAAGAAGAAGCTTCTCTACAGGTTTAAGGTTAAACCCTTGTGCGACTGAGGGGTACTATTCGTACTATGATTTAATTTATTCTTGTCTAGATTTTGGGCAATTCGCTTGTTTATTTTACTCTGTTCTGCATCTTTGCGAGGAGCATGGCTGACAGCAAGTTGCTTATGGTTTTGAAATTTGTTCTGTCATGTTGGGTTACCCTAGTGCTGTGCACTGTATATTTTTCTGTGTCATGTCTATATTGTGGAAACTTTTACACTCTTTGTAGATTTGTAAGAACACAAGGATTGTTTGGTTTATGTTATCTTTCAGATTCCATAATTTCTATTTGATATTTAATTTTTGGACCTATAGAATCAATCACCCTTGAGTTGAGCATTTAAAGATTTTTAAAGTTTGACTATATTTTTTTTATTAAATAGAGAGGTATTACATTCCCCGATAATGTTAGGATTCGAACTCCTACAATATGAGCATCATTGGCCATGATTAATGCATGCTTCATCTTTGACCATTCGGCTCAATCATAGTTTCTAACTTTTTATGAATACCATGTCATGCTAGACTTTTATGGGACATGTAGGAACATGATCATGGAACATATGTTTCTGCAGGAACTGGGAAATTGTGTCTACATATTTTGATCTTCCTAATATGAATATGTTGCAAAGGTCATATTTTCAGCTTATTTTGGATTGATTGGATTCAAATATTTCAATAAAAACGAAAAATTCGAGCAACATAGATTCTAACTTCTAAGCACTAGTAACTTTAAAATTATGACTTCTTACCTTTCAGGTTGTTATATTTGTTGAGGTAATTGTTGACTGAGGCTTTGCGATGCCATGGATATAGGGTTTTTTTTTTTTTTTTTACAATTTTGGTTGTATTTTATTGGTGGCTTTTTTTTTATTCGGGTTAAACTTTTGCTAATAATTCCAATAAAGCAAAATCAAAAAGTTATAATAATAATAATAATAATAAGGGTAAACTATACCAGAGACCACCGATCTTTAGGGTTGGTGTCAAAATGACTACTGATTTTTTAATTTTGTCAAAATGACCACTCAACTATTGATATGGTTTCAATATAGCCACCAACCGTTAAAAGGCTGACGTGGCAGTTAACACAAACTTGTATAATTACACATTTAGTTTCTGCCTTTTTCACATTTAATCAATTTAGTTATAATTTCAATTTAATAAAATAAATTAATTATTTAATTAGGTGGTGACACGTGTCGTCATCTTATTGGAGAGAAAAATCAAAGCATTGCACAAATATAGTTGGGGGAATCAAACCCAAAATTCATTGGGTATAGGGGAAAGCCTTTGCCATTGGGCTAGACACATATTTATGACATGTAACACAAAATTTAATATATGAGTTATATAATTGTTAATGCCATGAAAAAAGAATTAAATGTGATTTTAGGGGATTTGAACATGACATACTTATGATGCATAAAAATATCTAACCCTAAAAATTTATAAACCCTAAACCCTAAAAATTTTATAGACCCTAAAACCTAAAAATTTATGAACCCTAAACCCTAAAAATTTTATAAACATCGAACTCTAAAAACTATAATTAGTGCATGATTTAAAAAAATCTCTAAACCCTAAACCCTAAAAATATAGTTAGTGCACGATTTAAAAAAATTATAAACTATAAGCCCTAAAAATCTAAAACCATAAACCCTAAAAACTATACAATCTAGAACCTAAAAATTTTATAAACCCTAAAATATATAAAATCTAAACCCTAAAAATTATAGTTAATGCATGATTTAAAAAATCTCTAAACCCTAAAAATTATAGCTAGTACATGATTTAAAAAATTTATAAACCTTAAACCCTAAAAATTTACAAACAATAAACCTTAGACCCTAAAAATTATAAACTTTAAACTCCTAAACCCTAAAAATATGTAAACTCTAAACCCTAAAAAATATAGTTAGCGCATGATCTAACTTTTTTAGACCTAAACCATATACCCTAAAAATTATAGTTAGTGCATGATTTAAAAAATCTCTAAACCCTAAATCCTAAACCTTAAAAATTATAGTTAGTACATGATTTAAAAAATTATAAACCCTAAACCATAAAAATTTTATGAACCCTAAACCCTAAAAATTATAGTTAGTGTACGATTTATGATTTTTAACTTAATTAATAATTTTTAGGGTTTAGGGTTTATAAAATTTTTAGGGTTTAGGGTTTATAAGTTTTTTAAATCGTGCACTAACTATATTTTTGAGGGTTTAGGGTTTAGAGATTTTTTTAAATCATGCACCAACTATAGTTTTTAGGGTTTATAAAATTTTTAAGGTTTAGGGTTCATAATTTTTTAGGTTTTAAGGTCTATAAAATTTTTAGGTTTAGGGTTTATAAAATTTTGACTTAGATGTTTTTATGCATCATAAGTGTGTCATGTTCGAATCCCCTAAAATCACATTTAATTCTTTTTTCATGGCATTAACAATCATATAACTCATATATTAAATTTTGTGTTTCATGTCATAAATATGTACCTAGCCCAGTGGCAGAGGCTTTCCTCTAAACCCAAGGGATTGTAGGTTTGATTCCCCCAACTACATTTGTGCAATGCTTTGATTTTTCTCTCCAATAAGGTGGTGGCATGTGTCACCACCTTAATTTATTTTATTAAATTGAAACTAGGACTAAATTGATTAAATGTGAAAATCACGGGGATTAAATGTGTAATTATACAAGTTTCTGTTAACTGCCACGTCAGCTTCTGTTAGGTTTTAATGGCTGGTGGCTAAATTGGAACCATATCAATAGTTGAGTGGTCATTTTGACAAAATTAAAAGATCGGTTGTCATTTTGACATCAACCCCAAAAATCGGTGGTCTCCCGTGTAGTTTACCCTAATAATAATAATAATAATAAAGTGTTGTAATTCTTTTAAATATTTCCCCCAAAAGTAAAAATTAAATGGCAAAAGCATCATCAAAATAAACCTCAGCACGTGATTTAAGCGTGCTCAAAACTTATGGAAAAGAGCAACACCATAGGATTACATTGTAGATGGAAAGGAATATCATAACTCATAAGTACAATTATCATATTTTGATCCGTTTATTCATTATTTTTGGGAAATATTTCATGCATTGATGGTAAAAAATATATTTTTTACAAGTTGATTCAATTTAGGGTTTAGAAACTTGGTTTAAAAGCTATGATTTATGTATTTAGATGGTAGGGTTTTAAATTTAAGGTTTATAAATTATAGTTTAGGGTTTAAAATTTTAAGGTTAGATATTTAGATTTTAATTTTAGAACTAAATTAAATATACTTATAAAAAATATCATTATATACACCAAATATTAACATTTTCTGTAATACCGTTTTTTCATTCTTGTATAGGAACTAGGAAGAACTTTTACCCCTATACAAAGGGCAGTACTTTGTATTGCATATAACAACTAATATAATGATAAAATTATTATTTAGTCCCCTTAAAATATATAATTATTTGTTGGTCTCTATAAATTTAAATATTTTTAAATGATCTCCTTCATATATAAAGTTGGTCATCGTTTACGCTCGTCTCAAATGAATTTGGATAAAAAAAAATTGAAGCCGCAACCCACCTATCTCTCTACTCATGGCACCATCTTATAGTTATCCCGTGGGATGAAATTTGGACTAAAAAGTCGTTGTGTATGTTAAACGGAAATGGTCTAAAATTTGACATGAAACTTTTGAAATCCAAGTATATGAGTTGAATTTTGACCCGATATATACCCTTAATAGAAAAAATTATTTTTTATGTGAACAGTAAATATTCTTCGTTTATATGTTTAATAATTAAAACACTAATTAATTTTATCAAGTCTTGTAAGATTTAGTTAATATCTAAAACGGTTTTCTTTAATCATGTTATCAATGCACCCATATCAAGCATACAAGAATTAAATCACATCGTTCAATAATACATTAGGTGAAGTTAATCATAATACAAAAGCTGGAAACCGATGCATTAGTCGTAAAATTCATCTAGAAAGGTGACAATTAGGTCAAGAATTTGGGTGCCACAATTAGACGTGGTGGTTTTTAAGCATTTGTTTAAGATTATATAAGTCCTTAATCCTTATAGAAGAAAATAATTATTAATCAAGTCTCACTTATGAAATTCTTAAGACCTATTACAATATATAGAGATATTTAAATTCATAATTATGAGGGGGGTTTAAAAATTAAATTAAAACGGACAACTTTTTCAAACGGGTCTGAACTCATAATGATTACTGGTGCTTAATTAGGTGTAATGGAAGCCAAGAGCCACCCTCTATTGATTGAATGGAAGGAATGGATTTGTTGAGCTTTCAATTTTTTAGGTAGATTTGGTTGGGTGGGTCTGGGTAGCTCTTTGTACAGACTATACCGGTTCTTCAGGATTTGCCTTAAATAATTTAGACCGACATGTATTACATACTTAAATTTGGTGGGTAAATCTTGCTCATACATTTAAAATTTAAATTTAGAAATTCTTGAATTATATTGGATTTGAGATTTTTTTTCATATTTAAAGTGTTGAAAGTAAATTATTTCTTATAAATAATTCAAACTTATATGATGAGATTTTTACCATCTCAACAAAGAGCTTGTGGCTAATTAGACTTTATAATTTATAAACTAAATTTGATTTATAAACCTTAGTAAACTTTCCACTTTACAGACCAATTTTGAAGGGTAGAAATGAAGCTTCTTTAATTAATTTTTCAAAAGCATGAAAAGAGAAAATGAAGGTAGCTTTGTAGAGTCCTTTGCGTGAGGGGCCTGCCTGGTTTTGTATTACAATAATTTTCTTTGCATTAATTATGATTATTAGTCGGTTTTTAATGCAAAAAAATATTAAATCTGAAGTGCTTTCCATTTTCCCATCTTTTATTGGCTGGCTGGCTTAAGATTCTCTGCAATGATAGAATTTCTTCAATAATATTTAAACTTTTTTTCCAACGGTTAAAACCCAACTTAATAGCTTAGTTTGCATCATGATGAGAGTTTTGTCACATTGAATTCTTTTTGGTTATTACGGCCTTGCTTGTTAGACCCTCACCATTGATTGATTTCATCTTTTTTATAAGATTATTAAAATTACATGAGAGGTGAAATTTGGCGAGTTAAAAACATAGGCAACGTACATATTTCGGTTGGCCTTCTCTCATCCATACCAATTAATTTTCTTACTTCGTGGTTGAGTTTAGATCGTCATTGTTGATATAATACATAAAAAATGTAAAACTAAAAAAATTATAAGGTACTCATTATGTATTTGTCTATACACGTCAAACATGTCAGCTAAACAACCACGAATATAAACATAAAAAATTATAATGGTTAACTTATAAGGCAAACCCTTTTAGAATTTTAAGTTTACAGAATAGCTCGTGAACTTATCCTTAAATTCATAATAATCTAAATTCATATGGTGAGTTGTGGGCAGGCGAATGCGAGATGGATAAAAGTTTCAAATCTATTATCTATTCACTTCTTATGATGGGTATAATTTTTTATATTCACATCTGCCTACTATTCACTAAATTTATATCATTTTGAATGCGACACAATCCATGTGATTGTGAGGTGTACAGGGGAGGTCTTAAAAGATGTTTTGATTTATCATTACATTCCCCAGGCCCCCCTCAAATGCACTCATTATCATTTCCTGTAATTCTTCGTTAAATTTGGGAAAGGTTTGGTTACACGGTATTTGAACCATAAATTTCCATATCAACTTATAACGGCAGATCATAGTACTTTGGATTCGTTTGCATTGTTGTAATCAAATCGCCGTTGGGGCGACAGTATCTTTTGGTAGAAGTTAAAAAATTTAGTTGTCATCAGTTTAAACGTTAAAAATAACAGGCTAATTACCTTTTACAATTAATCTATTAGTTGTTTGGCAAAAAATAATGAACAAACGCCCGTTTAAATTACTAAATGCAACAAAAAATAATACCTTTGTAATGGTAGCTTTACTAGTCGTCATTGTAAATGGCATAGTGGCAAAATTAACCCTTAATATCCGCTTTTTTTTCACTTTTGTTTATAATGTTGCTAAATGCAAACGCTCGTTTAGGTTGCTAAATGTAATAAAAAACAAGACCTTTGTAATGGTAGCTTTACTGACAGTTTACAATGTTACCCATAACGTTTTATTTTTTTT
Organism: Hibiscus mutabilis; assembly: GCA_019671005.1. Lineage (NCBI taxonomy): Eukaryota > Viridiplantae > Streptophyta > Magnoliopsida > Malvales > Malvaceae > Hibiscus > Hibiscus mutabilis. The sequence goes on along the minus strand of CM033752.1, from coordinate 41,172,179 downwards.
TTATAAATTATCATTCTTTTTACGATCAATTAATGTTAACACTACTGGTGACATAGCATAATACCTCATATTATCGTATCATCCCTGTCAATGAATATTATTCTTATTATAGTAAAAAGTATTTTTTTAAAGGCTTAAAGGGTTCAATAAGCACTTAAACTTTTGCAAAAAAAAATAATTAAATTCTTAAAATTTTTTGCACCTAATTAAGCTCTCAAACTCAAGAAAAAAAAAATCAATTTGACCCTTTGACTATGTTGATCGTTAACTCTAACGGTTTTTTGTTAAATTTTTTTGACACGTGTCGCAATAGGATAATACTACTTGTCATTTCTAGGAATTTTTAAATTTTAATTTTTTTAAAAATATACAAAAATAAAAAAATTATAAAAAAACATAAAAAATCTAGAAAATTCTAAAAATTATTTTAAAATATATAAAAATATTTTTTATTTCAAAATGTATTAAAAATAATAAATAATAATTTTTCAAATGATTAAAATATTTTTAAATTTTTAAAATATTAAATATTATTATAAAATTAAATTGAAAAAAAATATAAAACAATAAAGTTATTTTAATTTTTCAAATATAAAACAATAAAATTTATTTTAAATAATATAAAATAAAAGTTATTTTAAAAGCCAAAATAAATTTTATTGTTGATTTTTTCAATTTATTTTTTATAATTGTATAATAATATTTCATATTTTTAATTTTTTAAAATATTTTGATCTTTTGAAAAAACATTATTTATTATTTTTAAATAAATTTCGAAATTAAAAATATTTTTTATATTTTTAAAATGATTTTAGAAATTTTCAGATTTTTTGAAATTTTAAATTTTTTTCTAATTTTTATATATGTTTTAAAAAATAAATTTTAAAATTTTGTAGAAATGACAAGTGATATTATCATGTTGCAACACGTTCCAAAATTTTTAAAAAAACGGTTAAAGTTAACGGTCAACATTTGCCAAATGGCCAAATTAATTTTTTTTTCTTGAGTTTGAGGGCTTAATTGAGTGCAAAAAAAGTTTAAAGGCTTAATTGATTTTTTTGCAAAGCTTAGGGGCTTATTGAACCCTTAACCCTTTTTTAAATGACTAATTAATAGTCCTAATATTTTTACTAATAATTATATAAAGTAGAAGATTAAATTAGGTTAAATTGAAATATATATGGTATATCTTAAATTTGAGCACACTATAGAGACCAAACTATAATTTCAGCAACGTAAGCATCCAAGACGAAAAATTGGTAAATGACATTGTCTCTATGCCAATTAATTGTTGACTCAAATTTTGAATATTTTTATAGACAATTAACCCCAACATCTCAATTATGAATTATGATAAGGTGGTGAGGATGTGAAATCATTACAAACCCAACCCTAATATTCTCAAATCAATCCTTTCAAAAGAGGAAGAATCGATTCACACTTGAGGTTGGCCCCACGCAGAGAAACCCATGCCCAAAAATTGAAAATCATTTCGGATGCTGTATATTTAAGATACTTTTAATTATAATCCACAGACTACAATCTTATAAAAACGTAAAACCTGATGTTTAAATAACATAAATACATTAATTTATTAAAAAAATAAAGTTTATATAAATATATGCTGATATGTAAATAGCATAGGAATTGTTAGATACAATGGATTTGTAAAGCCTTCCGAGAAATTATTAGATGAACTCGATTTATGTTATTTATGGTTCATCTAATAATATTTATTTATTTTAGTATAATTTTTAAATAATTATTTACTCTTTAATTATATGTAAAAATGAGGTAAAAATTTACTTTTAAAAAATAAAATAAAAAATATTATTAAATAAAATTATAGATAAAGTGATAAGTCAGATGCATATAATAAATTTTTTTTCTCAAGGGCCAAGGGGTCATTATTTTTATTCCATCGAAAGCCTTAAATTGTGGAGCGGATGATGATTACTTCCAACGCCTACAACAGAGATATATGGAAAGATGCCAAACCACCATTCATACCTATTTCTTGCATTTCCACATGCAAAGATGCCCCCCCCCCCCCCTCCTTCAATCACGTTTTCAATCATTATTTAGACTCATTCATTCATTCATATCGAATAATAATATAATGTTACAAAAATTTATTATAAGAATGACTCTGTCAATCTAATTTACTTAGTTCGCAACGCATGAACTAATATCAAATATGAAGCTTCTTTGAATAGAATAAATTTAAAATATATATAAGAAATGAGTGAATCAGAAACAAAATGAACTTTCACAATAACAAAACAGTTCCTTTTTCACATTGCACACACATGGTCATCCCATCTTTATCAATATATAAAAACAATCAACTAATAACAAATATTGAAATGAATCCCAAAGGTTCTAAATTTATAAATTAAAATTTTCAATAAAAAGCAAAATCCAAACCCATGTCATTTGAAGTCTTCAATCAGAATAAGCCTTGGTCTTGGATCGATAAACAAGTTTCTTCTTCTTCGATGTTTGATTATCAATGGTGAGAACAACCTTCCCAGTCTCACTGGTCTTGAAGCCGTCAGAAATCACGGTTTCGTCTGCGGAGGACACTTTTCTTGTTTTCGATACGATCACGGTATACCCATCTTCAGCAGTCGGCACGAATTCGGCTCCGTAAGCGACATTCCATCCCACAACTCGGAGCTCCCAAACCAGATTACACTTCTGCTAATTCAAAAAGCAAATATAGTTTCAAATAAATGACACATTGAATTGATATTTACTGATTGTACAAATATTTTCATCATATGTACCTCAGTTACAGGGAATTCAATGGTATGCTTGGTTGCCGGCTTGATCGTAACCTCTGTCGCGGCATCGGCCGCAGTAAACTCTTGTTCACCTTCTCTACTCAGTCCACCGTATTGAACTGGTACTTGTTCAGGAGCAATATATCTATTTTTTTATCGAAATAAATAAGTTACATAATAATCCATTTACGACCAATTGATCAAACATTAAACAAGCAAATTAAAAGGAAATCCACTTGCCTGAAGAGGGTCTCAGCAGATTTGGATGGACCTGCACAGACAAACTTGCTCTTGGTTCTCTGAGTCAGAAAAGGACTGATCATCCTATTGAAAGCCAAGTACCACCATGGAACATTGATAAACACCTTCAAAATCCAAAATCCATCATCAATGTTAGTTCAAATTTTAGCAAGAATTTTTTTTAAAAAAAAGAGATTAAATCAATATGAGAAGTTACACCATACTTGTTTGGCCACAAATTCAGGATAGTTATCCTGAAGCAAGTTAAGGGCTTGATTAGTGGCTTGTCTGAGCTCTTTTTTGGCTGGTCCAGGTGAATTTTTGAGATCGTTGACTTGAACAATTGTGTTGATACCATTAGGAGTGAAATCCAGTTTACGAATGCTCTTTTCCAAGAACTGAATCCTCCATCTTAAGAACTTGGTTCGTTTTTCTTCATCGGCAAAAGTGTTTTGGTACAGCTCCTTGTTCTGGAATTCTCCATACACGTTGTAACAGACAGGGTGGCTTTTTTTGTCGAATCCGTGCATGAAAACTACTTTCTCTAATTCAGTTCCTAAATCTTCATCGAGCAAGGAATCGATCCCGAATACTTTTCGCCACCCGACAGTGTTTTTTATCATGGTGAATGCATCGTTTACCTTGAAATCTCTCGCCCTTAAGAATTTCAACAGGATCACATCGGTTTTCTCGTCGGCCAAGAGTGGAATTCCCCATATAGACACCTCCTCGGCCGGTGGCGGTGGAACTTCGGCTCCTTTTGTCTCTTCGGTTTGAGGAGTCACTTCAGCGGCGCCCTCCTCCTTCTCTGTTTCTGCGGGAGGAGTGGCAACTGCTACTACAGACTCCTCTATTGCCTCCACCGTCTTGGCACCATCGTCGTCTACGGCTGTCACCTTTTCAGCCACTTCTGTTTCCACGGTCGCCGTCTCGACAGTCAGCTCCTCGGCTGGTGGAGGAAGAGGAGTTTTCTCTTCTTCCTTGGCTTCAACAGCGGCGGGTGGTGCTTCCTTTTCCACCTTGGGCTCTTCTGAAATCTCAACAGCAGCAGCAGGTTTCTCTTCCTCTTTTTCTTCTGTTTTCTTCTCAGCTACTGGTTTTTCTTCTTCTTTGGCAGTGAATTCGTGCATGTTAAGTGCTTCTTGAATGAGGTGTTTAAGCTCAACAAGAGCCTTCTTTTGAGCCTCGGGAAGTTCACCAACAACGTTAGTTTCTTCTTTGAAAGAAACCGATTCAGTAATCTTACTTTCTTCAACCTTGGCTTTCTCATCAACTTCAACAACAGCTTCTTCCTTTTCTTCTTCAACTACAACAGCAGCAGCAGGCTTCTCGGGCACCTCGGACTCCGGAACGGGAGCAGGTGGCGACGGTTGTGGCTCCTTCGTGGTAACTTCAGGCTTCTCCACCACCACAGTCACTTCCTCAGCCGGAGCAGCGGCTGCAGATTCTGGTTTTTTGGTCTCCTCCGCCATGGATATGAGATAATTATGATGATGATAATCGTAAGAAAATAGAGGATTTAGAGTGGGATTAAGATTGAAGCGGAAGGGGGGCTTAAAACGGAAGAAAAATAGAGGAACAGCGTGTCAGAGTCGAATGACAGCCGAGCTATTTGGTAACTGTAGCAAAGGTGAGTTTAGCGAGTGGGCCCCGAGCTATATGCCTTTGTAATTCCAAACCGTTGCTTTCCCCAATTGCCACTGCTGTCTTTCCTAATTCCCATTTCAATCTGTCATTTAAGGTTTGGAAATTTCTATATTTATTATTTTAATCATTGCAGCCATTACTTTTCGGAGATATTGATTCTATTAGTTGATGCGTATTCAATTTATTTGGTATAATTCAAAATTTAGTCCTTTTTAAAATGAAAGTTCAAATTATAATTAAATATATTTGGGCAAAATCAAACTAAATAAAACTATATATATATTATGTATTATATTTATATTACATTTTTCCTGTCATACTTAAGGGTGCTTACTGAATTGAGCAGCTCGCAAACAACTCGAATTTTACTCGAGATTTTAGTGAGTCGAGTCGAGTAAGGCCTAATCGACTCGATTTACTCGATAAGTTTGTGAGCATTTAGTTATTTTTATAAAATTTTTTATAATTTTTTGCTAGCTATCTTAAAAAATTATGTTTCAAAAAATTTAAAATTAGTTGAAAACTCTAGAAAAGTTCAGTGCATTGTTATGTATTCATAAAATTTTGGCTTAAAATTTTCAAAACGCTTTGTATTTTCCGATAATTAAAAAAATTAATTTATATTAATAAAAATTAAATAATAATAATATTTTTTATTAATTTTTTTCTTTTATTATTACTTCATGCATAAAAGTAAAAAAATGGGAAAAGTCTTTAGTTTTCACTTTCCATATAAAAAAAAGTACAATGGAAAGTTAAAACTCTGAAATTTTTAAGGTATTCGCTCGTTTGTTGTTCATCGAAGATTGTTGACAAACTAAAAAGAGTCTCACACTCGAATATCGACTTCATCTCTAACTCGATCATGACAACTTGAATTATTTATCTCCTAAGACCTTATATTTTTTTCTTCTGAATTTTTATGCTTATATTAAGCTCTAATAGTATCAATAGATTTTACCTATATTTAAAAAAATAAGGTAAAAATTTTGACGAACTTAACGAGCAACAAGTTTTTTAACAAGAACGAGTTGAACAAATTTTTATCGAGCTTAACGAGTCGAGTCAAGTCGAACAACGAAATTTTTTAATAAACACTAATTAGGCACTACTAAACTCGCGATCGACTCCCTTCGTCATACTTATACGTTGATACAATCCGTAGGCCACCCAATTTTTCTTAGAAAGAAATTCAAAACAAACAAAAATATTTATTTAGAGGTAAAAAGTATAGTATATAACATAAAATAAGTAAATAAAATAAGTACTTTGTGTGGGGGTGAAAGGAATGTAGGGACGTCAAAGTCACCTGACACATTAATCTTTGACCTGACCTTATCCCTAAGGGTTCAGATGCTCATCTTATGTCTCAAATTTATTAATTTTAAGCCCTTCGATTTTCTTTAAATTTATAATTTCATCCCTCCAATCAATAAAGTGTACATTATATTTGTATGACATTGTTGTTTTAATATTACTTAAAAATCTCTACTTGCACTCTGTCAGCATAGTTGTATCCAATAATGGAGAACATACTGCATACCTCTAAACTCTAAACTACTATTCTTTTTTGTTTAATAGCATAGTGGTTTTTTTTATATACAATGTTTGTTTTATTATTATATATATATTCGAATTTAGATAATTTATTGTTTAGTTTCAAATTTGAATTTAAATTTTCTTACTACTGCATCCAATTAATTGCAATCTTGTAACACCTATGACCCGAATGTCACATTTGGTCCCTAAGCCCAAAATTCATACCGTTAAAATTTTTCTTTTTCAAGCCCAAACATAATAAGTTCAATAAAAATATAAGTCCACACTTTGAAAACATAGTCAAGTCCAGATGTTTAAAACAGTATTCACGGAGCTCCACTTACAAATATTTAAAACATTCGACCACGGCCATTTAATACAAAATAAGAGTTACAAAAAATACATATAGGGTCCTACGAAATACATAGCCCATTACATCTAGTATTTGTACTCAACAACTAGAGTCGATGCTGAAATCCAAGCCTTGATGGTGCTCCTTCAAGCCTCACGACAACCTACTAACCTGCGAAAGGAAACAACGATTCCGAACGCTGAGCTAACAAAGCTCAGTGGATACACCGCCACTCAACCATGCTTCATGCAAATCATAAATAAAGCAATACAACGGGAATGATATCATGGCAAGATAACTATGACGCTACCATAATCGCCTAAATACATAACATCATGAAAGTATGATCATGCACACAGCTTACACGAGTATCTCATAATTTACATAGCACCACACAGATAACCTAACATCGTTAAGTGAGGTCCGTGTCCACAAAGCATCGGAATCCTACACTTGAGTGAGGCCTGCGTCCACAAAGCATCGGGATTCTACATTACGAGTAAGGCCCACGTCCACATAGCATCAGGATCCTATACTCAAGGGGATGAGGCCCGCGTCCACATAGTATCATGATCCTATATCCGTTCTCGGGATTCTTCATCAAGCATCTTCGAATGAGGTCCGCATTCACATAACATCTGGAACCTACATTCGAAAATCTTCGAGGTGTTGCAACACACTTAGGGTATCCAAATCCAAACAACAAGGGATGAATTGACTATCTAGGCGTCCCATCAGCACCCAGCAATGACCCTAAATACCACGCAGCCTCGATTGATCCACCTAGGATCCCTATGGGTTACTACCTCACACGGTTTACCCAAAGTTCACCAAATCATTAGCCAATTATTTCTCATACGGGGTAAAAATATTTGTTTCTCAGTTTTAGTATTCATTTTATACCTTAAAAGACCTCCAGGGCTCTTCACCTCGAATTATAGAACCCCCGAACGCGAACTCAAATTTCTTGGGCAAATTGCACAACGAGTACTGATACTCCTATGTAGGTATCGGTACTCCCCTCTAGGTACCGATACTTATCCATGAGTACCGATACTCATTTTAGGTTCAAAAGAACTGGACCCTCAACCCGTATTGATATGCTCCACGCCGTATCGGTACTCATTGTCGGTATTAGAATCACCAGCTATCGATCCAAACCCGTACCAGTACTCATACCCTCGCGTACCGGTACGCTTAAGCCTCCCACATGTAATGTAACAGTGGGTACCGATACGCCCCCTGCGTACCGGTACTCAAAAGCGTTACTAGAATCCTTAATATACAAGAGGTATCGATACACGAGGTAAAGTACCTATACTCCCCTCATAACCCGTCTCCCTTATGTACTAAGACGTACCGATATGTTGGTTTCCATACCGGTATGCGAGCCCGAGTTTCGAACTCTGGTTACGAGTTTCACCTAGAAACCCTACTTAACCCCTATGATTAAGCCCCAAATCGCTCATACAAATTATGGTGATAGTATTAGGTGGATTACTATCGAATTTAGGCCATTACAACATGTAATCACTCATTTTTACCTGTAAATACATATTAGTATTGCATGTATACTTATTATATCATATGTTTATTATTTGCATGAGTATTACTAATATATAAGGTGTGGTGTGCACGTATATTATAAGCTATGTATGTATACGTATTAATAGTGTATGGGTGTCGCGTATGTATCTATAGAGTACGAACGTATTTGTTTAATGTATATAGATGTTATGTTAATTATGGGTATGATTATATGTACGTATGCTAGTATGTTATATTAATTAATGATTTTATAATATAAGTATACGTTTGCGTATGTATGTGTATTGCTATTATAATACTAATTATATTATTATTAATAGGCTGATATAAAATGAAATCCAAAAAATTAAATATATTAAACCCAAATAAAAATTACAGTCCAAGTCCAATTACAAATCTAATTTTATTACAAGGCCCAAACCCAAACCCTATTTAATTACAATTATTGTGTGCAGGTGACTGTGGGCCGTTGGATCAAGATCTGATCCAACGGCCACGATATAACCAAGAAGCCAAAATATCTGCCAGCCGCGTTTTCCACACGTATGGACCGTTCGAGTGCCACGCGCGCGCGGACGCTTTGATATCCCATGTGCGCGTGAGCCCCACGCGTTCTGACTCCTCGACTGCAGAGCTCCACGTGGCAAGATCTGGAGCCGTCTCACCAAATCGAGGCTTCATCCAGGCCGTTCGTCCTTTAAGCCATCTCGACCGTTAGATCAGATCTGATCTAACGGCCGAGAACGCGTCTGGCCGCTGGCAGAACACCCATACCGCCACCATGCCGATCTTCAACCACCGTGCTCAGAACATGCCAAATACAACAAGAAACAAGTTTGTCAGTCCAGATCTGAAAAAGCAAGTATACAACTTGCACCAAAACAAAGACAAGCTTATATACGAAACAGAGATCTTGTAAAAAAAGGGGGAAAGAACAGAGAGTTGTAAAAGAGAGGTGGTAAAAAAAACGAGGGGAGTGGTAACAGAGATCTTGTAACACAAAAACTGAAAGTTGTAACCATTCAAGTGATAATCGAAAGTCAGTCCAGTGGTAAACACTTGTTTCTTTTTTTTATTTGTTTTTTTTTCGCATGCATATACAAAGAGATAAACAAAAAAAAAGAGAGAAGAGGTCTTACCGTCGCCGTCCGTGGGTCTCCCTTCCTCAGTGACAAGCCTTTCGGCTTCCCCAAGCCAGAGATGGTGAACTGGAGGAAAGGGAAGGCCCCTTTGTAGTTTTGTTTTTGGTTGAAAATATTTTTTTGGTTCGTATTTCCTAGATCTAGGGCGAATAAAGGTGTATCTTCTGAATCCAACCTCGGATTCGTGTCGAGGATGGAAAGAGGGTTATTTTGGTAGGTTTTGGAGGCTCGCCGGTGCCGGTTAGCGGCGGCCGGCGGCGGAGAACACGGCGGCCGGCCGCCGGATTCTGGGTTTCATAGGATCGGTTGAGAGAAAATAAAGAACAAGGGTTATTACAAAACTGAGGAAATGAAACGAATGGCCAAAAATTTGATTTCGGCCTAAAAAGAGGGTTTATATAATTGTTGTTATTTCGTTAAATGGGTAAATTACACACTAAATCCCCCCGCGTTTCCAATATTTTCATTTTTGTCTTGCCGCATGGTATATCTACAACTCTGGTCCCTCTTGTATTTTAAAATCTTGCAATCTAGTCCCTAAATTACACTGAATCAGACTTCAAATGGTAAAATTACACCTTTAACCATCCCGCGTTTTTGAACTTTTCATTTTGAGTCTGCCCCTTGGTCTAATTACAGTTTGGATCCTTTTAGGTTCTGTTTGTTTCACATTTTCGTCCCTAAATTACATATTATTTTTCTTTAATTTCTGCCACTGACTTTTATTTTTCTTTCATTTCAGTCCTATTTCTTTGTAAATACTCATGTTCGTATTATAATCGTATATGTTAATGTATTTTTGTCTCATTTTATATCCCTCGTATATGCCTCGTATTTTATGTTTACATGTATATGTGTATTAAGTTTATGATAATTATGTATCCTTTTTTTGCCCGGTTATTCATATTAAGCATGTTATGTTTTAGTTGATTCGTACATGGCATATTTTGTATTTTTATATGTGTGTATGTTTTCTTGTTTTTTAGGGTTACATGTTAGTGTATTTACCTTTTTTGTACGATATGTTGTCCCATATATGTTGAAATATGTTTTATTACTAGTATGCATGTCTTTTTGAAATATTTGTTCGTCTATACGTACCTATTCCTGCCTTGTTATTCTGACTTGTTAAAGTTGTTTTTTATCTATTATTTAGATTAATATGTATATATGCATGTTTTAGTCTAGTATATTATTTATGTTAGATTAGTATTCTGTTATGTCAATATTTATTGCATTTAAATATTTTGCCATTTTTATATTTTTGCCACTAAGATTGCATATGATATATAAATTGTCAATGCGGTGCCCTTTTATCCGAGCGTAAACGGGGCCAGTATCAGGTGTAGTGATAGTGGTTGGGCGTTTACCCTCGGATAACGGGGCCCTTAAAATTTATTCGCAATTATGACCGAAATTTAAAATAATCGTCACTTTAACCCGGAAAATCCAATATTAATAAAGCGGTAATTATTAAAGTACCAATTTTGGGCGGTGTGGGGGTGCTAATCCTTCCCCATCCGTAACCGACTCCCGAACCCAATCTTTATGAATCTCTAGTTTTATGGTGTCCGGCCTACCTAAGTGGCCGGTGGCGACTCCATTTTTTTAAAATGTGGTTTCTTTTAAAACCCCACGGAATAAATATTTTATATCCAAAAGAGTCACAAACACCTTTCAAACACCTTCGAAAACCAGTCGTTTTATTTAGCGAAAGAAGCGAAAGGGACATCGCTACAGATGGCGACTCCGCTGGAGACTATTTTTGTTTTTTAAAAAAAAACAAATGAGAGTCAAGCTTTTGAAATAATTACCGCCTTACTAACATTGGAAGTTCCGGATTAAAATGACTATTAAATTAACATTCGGTCATAATTGCGCGTTTATTTTAACGCATTTAAAATATGGCATATAAACCCGTCTTTCTAAGTGGGGGGAAAACGCTAATGCTTTCGTGGAGATATCGTTCTCCCGTATGGGCCTAGCAAGTACCTTCGGGGCTCAAGTACCTTATGTTTTTGTAAGGATATCGTTCCTTCGTATGGGCATAAGCGAATGGGTCCCCCTGAATTGAACCCGGTTGAAAGGAGCCTATAATGAGTGATGATCGGGGGCCTTGCTACCCTTAGTAGGGGACAGCAAGGACAATTCGGGTACCTCCTAGAACCAACACTGCATATAGAGAACACATAGAAACCCACCCTGTTAGGACCAGACGGATAACCTAGGTGTCTTAGATGGAATGTAAATAGGATTGCCTTGTTTGCTTATCGCATTTAATTTGCCCTTTTATTACGTACTTATCATTTTGTCCGGTACTGACTTGTTTTCTTTTGCTTTGTTTTTGCATATCATCGCATTCACATTACATAGAGGCATTGATTCCCGAGTGATTTCTCCCATAATAGAAGATTGTTCATGATGGACCAAAAGTTCTTTGACCTGAAAGAAGGGGGTCCGATTCCAGAGCTCCATCCCAAGACTAGGACAGTGACAGCCGAAGAAGAACCATTCAAGGACACCAGAACAGATTCGGTAAGCAGAGTCAATCCTAGTGATAAACAAAATGAAATACAAGAACTAAAGAAGCAGATGTCCGAGGTGATGGACCGGATGAATGCCATGATGAAAGGCAAGCAGCATGTCGAACTCAGAAAAGATTCGATCAGAGAGCAGAATGTGGAACAGAATGGTTAGAATGTCAAAATAGACAACACCGTTAAATATGACAAATCGAATCCCTTTGTGATCAATCTCAAGAAGCAGACAAGTAGCATATCTGGGGAAGATACCCAGGGAACAGAGGCAAAACCAGGGGAAGTTCGAGAATCTAATGACATCAGAAGACATTATCCAATACCCATGAGATACACCGAGTTACTTTCGTTGCTTGTTGAAAGGAACCTTATCATACCAATGAAGTCTGTACCGAGAAAACCTCCTTATCTGAAAGATTACAATAGTCGTGTTTGGTGCAGCTACCACATAGGCGATTCGAGTCATCACACTGAAAATTGTAGGGCCCTGAAGGACAGAGTTCGAGATCTTATCAGAATGGGAATTTTGGGTTTCGAAGACGGACAACCCCGATTCTTCAGCCAGCCTGCCGTTGCCCGAGGGGCAAAGTCGAAGAAGGAACAATACCCAGCCCAAGGTTCAGGTAACACAAAAGTAGGTCACTCAAGCGGGATAAAGTTAGGAGTCAAGAATAAAAGCGTCTCAGAAGATGAACTTGCACACAAGCACGACCAGCTCGAGCATGAGAGGTACAATCTGAGCATGAAATTAAAGAATGTACAAGACGAGTACCAGAAGCTGCACTTTGAATTTAAGAGTTTCGGCCTGGGTGACACCGCGGAAGAGTGGGTCAATGGTATGATTCAGCTGAGGAACGGTTCAGAACGCTGGAAGCAGAAATGCAAGAATAGTAAGAATAAAGTCAGATCATTATCACAGAAGCTGGAAGAAGCTGAGAGCCAACGCGACTTTCTCCAAAATGAGTTGGAAAACAGTCTGACCATGGAAGATATCCTGAAATCAAGTCTGCACCAGGAAAGGAATGAATCACAAGCCTTCCAAATGGAAAACGCAGCACTCAAAGAACAGATAGTGAGGCTCGAGACTGCTTTATATACCAGTGAGATCCGTGCTGGGGTAATGACCGTTAAGCTACAAATGGCCGAGCAAACAATACGGGAGAAAGACCGAGACATGAAGATGGTTACGACTCAAGCCCGACAAGTAGCTCAACAGGTAGCAGATTTAGCCGATGCAGCAACACCAATAAGCCAGAATATGGATCCAGCATTGGACCGCGAAGGAAAATTGACGGGACTATTGAATGAGGTCAAGACATTAGGTGTCAGGGCTCACCGCTATCTGTAAAACCCTAATACCGGATGTAATGAAACCTCTTGGTCTGAATGAAAGATGTCCTATAGGGACAAATCACTTGCGGAATCAATGCTTTATTGCATTCATGCATTGCATTTGCATCATGTTCTTTGCATTATTTTATCATCGCATGGCACTTCATCATTTAATACCTGGGGTTCGATGGCAGAATTAGTTGGGAAATGGAACGAATTGAAGAGTCGAGGCTTGACCAGTTAGAAGAAAAAATCGAGAAAGAGCTTAAGAAGAAAGAGAAGATAAATGTTTTCAATACGATGAAACTCTGCCTAGTCCCTGATTTGGTCATTCCTCCAGATTTCAAGGTTCCCAGATTTGCGCAGTATGACGGAACCAGCTGCCCGAAGATTCACTTAACCATGTTTTGTAGAAAAATGGAAGGATACATGAAGAACGAAGAATTGTTGATCCGCCATTTCCATGATAGCCTGACGGGACCAGCAGCAGTGTGGTATAACCGTTTGAACAGAAACCAAGTTAGGTCATGGGGTGACCTCGCTAATGCCTTTTTGGATCAATACAAATATGTTTTAGATTTAGCACCTTGTCGACAGTTTCTTCAGAATGAGAAAATGAGACCAAGTGAAAGCTTCAGGGAATATGCATTAAGGTGGCGATGTCTGGCGACCCAAGTCCAGCCCCCTATAGCGGAAGAAGAGTTGACTCCCCTATTTCATGCAACGCTTCCCTCTCCCTTCTTCGATGTGATGTTGGAGAAATCGAGAAACGGATTCGAAGATTTCATGACGATTGGAGAGAGGATAGAATATTCAATCAAAGAAGGAAAATTGGGCCTAAAGTCTAAGGACCGAAGTGAAGATAAGATAGATAAGGATGGAGAGGTAAATGAGTGTCATCTCCAAGGTTCACGTGGCCGTAAAAGAATGAGACAGACTGACAAATTGGGGTCATCAAAGAAAATTCCTCGGACGAGCGCAAATTTGGAAGTGTTTGGAATATCTATCTCAGACATTTGGCCTCATCTGGTAGAGGGTCACTATCTTGTTCCTAGGACGATGAAGAGTGCACCTGATCTGTATGCCCATAGTTTTGACTCGAGTAGCACATGCGAATTCCATATGGGGGCACCGGGGCATCCCACCAGAAAATATAGACCTTTACTGGAGGAAATCAAGAAACTGGTCAATGATGGAACCCTGACACAAGAGCTGATCAAGCAGTGGAAGACCAAGGATGAGAAGCAAATATACATAGTGCTGAAGAAGCCATAGATGTCTCTACATTAAAATACCTTCCTGAAGTAATACAAGGAATCAATTCTATGTGGCCCCCATGTGGCAAAGATCTTTTGTGATGGGGCATGTTTGTTGATTTTTATTTTCAATAAAGAACACATTTCGCTTAACATATAATGTTTTTGAAAGCACATAGATATTTTCTCGCCGTTGTAGGACGCTGGATATCAATTGCAAGATGTGACATTAGATAGATGTCGTGACAACGATGATGTGTGATCTTCCCCACCGGACTCTTGTCAGCAAAGCGAGATTATTACTCTTTCGATGATATTCAAGGACGAAAAAGCTCTAAATGTCAACCATGTAGAGTTGCGTGAAATTGAAACTCTAGGTATAATCTTCTAGGTAGTAAAGAAAAAAATAAACAAAAAAGGAAGAGAAAAAGAAAAGAAAGAAAAAAAGAAATGAAAATAAAGAATGAGAAAATAATAATAAAAAGTACTCCCATGTTTGAAACCTGGTAATAGGCTTGTTCGGATAAAAGTATGGAAATTTTGAGGTACTCCGCTGAGGCGATAGGGTGGAGATACATCATCCAATTCAAGAAACCTTAGCTTCATGGGTGATGGTAATATTTTCAAATCGTGACTATGCCGAGTAACTTGGGGCAGTGTTGTTTGCTCCATCGTTGTCCTCAAGACAAAGGACTGTGACGAATTGATTTCCTCAAATAATGATAAAAGCAAAAAAAAAAACAAAAACAAAAAGAAAAAAGGAAAAAGAAAAGAAAGAAAATAGGCGATAGCATAGGTAAAATTAAAGCTCGCACCACCCAGAACTCTATTCCTAGAGTAATATTTCTGCGCTCAAGTGGTTATACAAGCCTACCCTTTTGGGGGCAGAGTAGATAATGAGAATTGAGAAAGAGTAGCACTCTGCAACAACGCGGTAATCATGAGGATGAACCGAGTCACCAGGGAAGACTTCACATCTTTAAATCAACAAGTGGTTGAATCTAAGCCACTCTTGCACATGATATCCAGAGCTCCTATGCTGTGTTTTCAAAATCTTGTATGTTAATCTAAATGATACCCCTCAGTGGAACACCAATCAGCAAATTGACAAGTTAAAGCAACAAAAATTTCCATGTATTACTTTAGGGGTAAGATCCAGAACACAAGGTTGTGGATACTATTAGAGCCCCTAACCAGAAATGACCTCACAATGCATAGAATGAAGATGATAACAGAGGTATAGGTGTCAGACAGCTCAAGAACAAGAAGCGAATTCCAGCCACGATGCCTTGTTTGGTTCAGGAAAATGAAGGACGAAACATGACAAGAATGAGCTTACAAAGTGAGGGGACGGTAAAAAAGTAAACATTGAGTCTCCAAAGAATTAAAGCACATAGATCGATGAATGGTGCCCGTCAAGAGGCAACAAGAAGATTGAGGTTAAGAAGCATTCCGCTCACCCCGATGACGAAATTAGAAATACTCAGAATGTTGGGTCAAAAGAACTGGAAAGTAGCCGAGCATGATCGAATGGGGCAATGCAGAACAGAAAGAATAGTAAGAATCTCTGCACACGCATGATATAGTTGGTGAAGCAGCAGAGAGAGAAGAAGAAGAAAGACGGGTGCCCCGTGCAAAAGAACAAGAGCGGGTGCTCATTGAACAGAATTTGACAGAAATGAAGTACATAACAAAAGGAAAGAAAATAGAGAAATCCGAAGAATGACTTTACAGGACATAAGATAAAAAAAACAAAAACAAAAAAAAAAGGAAAAAATGAGAAAAAAAAACAAGAAAAAAGAAAAAAGGGAGAAAGAAAGCATAATATTACGTGCATCATATAGATAGGGGCATGTCAATTTTGCTTGTTCCTAAACAGGTATTTGAAGAATTATCGAAGAATTTACCAAAGTCCCGAAAGAATCACAGCCATAGCGGCGTCAGATCCAGATGTTAAATCCTTCGGGTCATCGATAAGTCCTTCGGGCACGATGTTAAGTCCTTCGGGCCACCAATAAGTCTTTCGAGCGTGGTAATAAGTCCTTCGGGCCATCAGTAAGTCCGCCGGGCATGATGCGGCAAAGATATCGGCGTGAGTCCCCAAAGAACAACAGCCATAGCGGCGTGATATCCAGATATTAAATCCTTCGGGTCATCGATAAGACCTTCAGGCATGATGTTAAGTCCTTCGGGCCACCAATAAGTCTTTCAAGCGTGGTAATAAGTCCTTCGGGCCATTAGTAAGTCCTTCGGGCATGATGCAGCAACATATCGACGTGAGTCCCCAAAAGAACAATAGCCATAGCGGCGTTAGATCCAGATGTTAAATCCTTCGGGTCATTGATAAGTCCTTCGGGCACGATGTTAAGTCCTTCGGGCCACCAATAAGTCTTTCGAGCGTGGTAATAAGTCCTTCGGGCCATCAGTAAGTCCTTCGGGCATGATGCGGCAGCATATCGGCGTGAGTCCCCAAAGAACAACAACCATAGCGGCGTGATATCCAGATATTAAATCCTTTGGGTCATCGATAAGTCCTTCGGGCACGATGTTAAGTCCTTCGGGCCACCAATAAGTCTTTCGAGCGTGGTAATAAGTTCTTCGGGCCATCAAGAAGTCCCGGGCATGATGCGGCAAAGATATCGCGTGAGTCCCCAAAGAACAACAGCCATAGCGGCGTGATATCCAGATATTAAATCCTTCGGGTCATCGATAAGTCATTCGGGCACGATGTTAAGTCCTTCGGGCCACCAATAAGTCTTTCGAGCGTGGTAATAAGTCCTTCGGGCCATCAGTAAGTCCTTCGGGCATGATGCGGCAGCATATCAACGTGAGTCCCCAAAGAACAATAGCCATAGCGGCATTAGATCCAGATGTTAAATCCTTCGGGTCATCGGTAAGTCCTTCGGGCACGATGTTAAGTCCCTCGGGCCACCAATAAGTCTTTTGAGCGTGGTGATAAGTCATTCGGGCCATCAGTAAGTCCTTCGGGCATGATGCGGCAGTATATCGGCGTGAGTCCCAAAAAAAAACAATAGCCATAGCGGCGTCAGATCTAGATGTTAAATCCTTCGGGTCATCGGTAAGTCTTTCGGGCACGATGTTAAGTCCTTCGGGCCACCAATAAGTCTTTTGAGCGTGGTGATAAGTCCTTCGGGCCATAAGTAAGTCATTCGGGCATGATGCGGCAGCATATCAACGTGAGTCCCCAAAGAACGACAGCCATAGCGGCGTGAGACCCAGATGTTAAATCCTTCGGGTCATCGGTAAGTCCTTCGGGCACGATGTTAAGTCCTTCGGGCCATCAGTAAGTCTTTCGAGCATGATGATAAGTCCTTCAGGCCATTAATAAGTCCTTCGGGCATGATGCAGCAGCCTTAGTAGCGTAGGTCCAGAAATGGCAACAGCCTCAATAATAATAATAATAATAATAATAATAATAATAATAATAATAATAATAATAAACTTACATTTTCAAGCCCCAGTAAAAGGTTCCATAGAGAGAGAACCCTAAACCTAGAATCTCAAAAAGAACTCTCAGTCGGAGGAATTCACCTATGACACAAGGTTATATAGGAAACCTTTTGTGAAGAGTCTTATATAGGAAAGGCTCCGAGCTTCATTGTCTTAGAGTGAAAGGTTCTATATAGGAAGAACCTGTAGCTCTGAGATTTCAGACGCCAAAAGTTCTATATAGGAAGGACTGACGGCTCCAGGGTTTGAAGACTAGCAGTTCTATATAGGAGGAACTCCCAGTCGGAAGAATCCATCAAGCGGCGCAAAAGGTTTTATATAGGAGAAACCAACGTTGAAGGCAAAGGGTTCTATATAGGAAGGACTCCAAGCTTTACAGTCTCGAAGTGAAAGGTTATATATAGGAGGGACTCATAACTCGAGGTTTCAGAGCGAAAGGTTCTATATAGGAAGAGCCTGTAGCTCCAAGATCGGAGGGTGACGAAGCTCTATATAGGAAGAACTTACGAACTTGAAGATTCAGCTAAGGAAGAGCGGAGATGTCCAAAAGAACACGTTTTTTCAAAGCTACAAACAGGGAAGTCAGATAAAAATGAGTGCTTATGAATCTTTGCTTTGTTTCCCATTTCATGAGAACAAGCAAAGAAGGGCAACTGTAATCACTCATTTTTACCTGTAAATACATATTAGTGTTGCATGTATACTTATTATATCATATGTTTATTATTTGCATGAGTATTACTAATATATAAGGTGTGGTGTGCATGTATATTATAAGCTATGTATGTATACGTATTAATAGTGTATGGGTGTCGCGTATGTATCTATAGAGTACGAACGTATTTGTTTAATGTATATAGATGTTATGTTAATTATGGGTATGATTATATGTACGTATGCTAGTATGTTATATTAATTAATGTTTGTATAATATAAGTATACGTTTGCGTATGTATGTGTATTGCTATTATAATACTAATTATATTATTATTAATGGGCTGATATAAAATGAAATCCAAAAAATTAAATATATTAAACCCAAATAAAAATTACAGTCCAAGTCCAATTACAAATCTAATATTATTACAAGGCCCAAACCCAAACCCTATTTAATTACAATTATTGTGTGCAGGTGACTGTGGGCCGTTGGATCAAGATCTAATCCAACGGCCACGATACAACCAAGAAGCCAAAATATCTGCCAGCCGCGTGTTCCACATGTATGGACCGTTCGAGTACCACGCGCGGACGCTTTGATATCCCACGCGAGCGTGAGCCCCACACGTTCTGACTCCTCGACTGCAGAGCTCCACGTGGCAAGATCTGGAGCCGTCTCACCAAATCGAGGCTTCATCCAGGCCGTTCATCCTTCAAGCCATCTCGACCGTTAGATCAGATCTGATCTAACGGTTGAGAACGCGTCTGGCCGCTGGCAGAACACCCATACCGCCACCATGCCGATCTTCAACCACCGTGCTCAGAACATGCCAAATACAACAAGCAACAAGTTTGTCAGTCCAGATCTGAAAAAGCAAGTATACAACTTGCACCAAAACAAAGACAAGCTTATATACGAAACAGAGATCTTGTAAAAAAAAGGGGGAAAAAACAGAGAGTTGTAACAGAGAGGTGGTAAAAAAAACGAGGGGAGTGGTAACAGAGATCTTGTAACACAAAAACTGAAAGTTGTAACCATTCAAGTGATAATCGAAAGTCAGTCCAGTGGTAAACACTTGTTTCTTTTTTTTATTTGTTTTTTTTCGCATGCATATACAAAGAGATAAACAAAAAAAAAAGAGAAGAGGTTTTACCGTTGCCGTCCGTGGGTCTCCCTTCCTCAGTGACAAGCCTTTCGACTTCCCCAAGCCAGAGATGGTGAACTGGAGGAAAGGGAGGCCCCTTTGTAGTTTTGTTTTTGGTTGAAAATGTTTTTTTTGTTCGTATTTCCTAGATCTAGGGCGAATAAAGGTGTATCTTCTGAATCCAACCTCGGATTCGTGTTGAGGATGGAAAGGGGGTTATTTTGGTAGGTTTTGGAGGCTCGCTGGTACCGGTTAGCGGCGGCCGGCGGCGGAGAACACGACGGCCGGCCACCGGATTCTGGGTTTCATAGGATCGGTTGAGAGAAAATGAAGAACATGGGTTATTACAAAACTGAGGAAATGAAACGAATGGCCAAAAATTTGATTTCGGCCTAAAAAGAGGGTTTATATAATTGTTGTTATTTCGTTAAATGGGTAAATTACACACTAAATCCCCCCGCGTTTCCAATATTTTCATTTTTGTCTTGCCGCATGGTATATCTACAACTCTGGTCCCTCTTGTATTTTAAAATCTTGCAATCTAGTCCATAAATTACACTGAATCAAACTTCAAATGGTAAAATTACGCCTTTAACCATCCCGCGTTTTTGAACTTTTCATTTTGAGTCTGCCCCTTGGTCTAATTACAGTTTGGATCCTTTTAGGTTCTGTTTGTTTCACATTTTCGTCCCTAAATTACATATTATTTTTCTTTAATTTCTGCCACTGACTTTTATTTTTCTTTCATTTCAGTCCTATTTCTTTGTAAATACTCATGTTCGTATTATAATCGTATATGTTAATGTATTTTTGTCTCATTTTATATCCCTCGTATATGCCTCGTATTTTATGTTTACATGTATATGTGTATTAAGTTTATGATAATTATGTATCCTTTTTTGCCCGGTTATTCATATTAAGCATGTTATGTTTTAGTTGATTCGTACATGGCATATTTTGTATTTTTAGATGTGTGTATGTTTTCTTGTTTTTTAGGGTTACATGTTAGTGTATTTACCCTTTTTGTACGATATGTTGTCCCATATATGTTGAAATATGTTTTATTACTAGTATGCATGTCTTTTTGAAATATTTGTTCGTCTATACGTACCTATTCCTGCCTTGTTATTCTGACTTGTTAAAGTTGTTTTTTATCTATTATTTAGATTAATATGTATATATGCATGTTTTAGTCTAGTATATTATTTATGTTAGATTAGTATTCTGTTATGTCAATATTTATTGCATTTAAATATTTTGCCATTTTTATATTTTTGCCACTAAGATTGCATATGATATATAAATTGTCAATGCGGTGCCCTTTTATCCGAGCGTAAACGGGGCTAGTATCAGGCGTAGTGATAGTGGTTGGGCGTTTACCCTCGGATAACGGGGCCCTTAAAATTTATTCGCAATTATGACCGAATTTTAAAATAATCGTCACTTTAACCCGGAAAATCTAATATTAATAAAGCGGTAATTATTAAAGTACCAATTTTGGGCGGTGTGGGGGTGCTAATCATTCCCCATCCGTAACCGACTCCCGAACCCAATCTTTATGAATCTCTGGTTTTATGGTGTCCGGCCTACCTAAGTGGCCGGTGGCGACTCCATTTTTTTAAATGCGGTTTCTTTTAAAACCCCATGGAATAAATATTTTATATCCAAAAGAGTCACAAACACCTTTCAAACACCTTCGAAAACCACGCCACTTTTTATTTAGCGACGAGAAAAAAAGACATCGCTACACAACAATTTCAAGATTTACCATTATCAACCACTCAAGCTTTATCAAAGCCAAAAACACCAAATCATGCTTCAAAGCCTAACTTCATGATTTCTAGGAAACTATGAGAGTTAGTAGTGTAATAACATTGATTCCACAATTGAGAATGAAGCCTTTAACCACAGCTTCAAGCCTTGCTCTTCCCTTGCCCCTTTGAGGAGTTCCTAACCTCTTTCACTACAAGAGATGTTACCAAACGTGTTACCACCTTGTAGGGAGAATTAAGGGAGTCAAAACACAAACCTTTACAAGAATGAAGCCCCCTAAAAACCCATTTCTGTTCTCCATCATCAACCCTCCACCAAAACACACTTTTCTACCAAAATTAACCATCCATATCTTAATTGATAGATCTCCCAAAGCTAAACAACTTTCCCTTGAACATAAATCTGAGATTTCCAACACAAACTCTTGAACATTCAACCTTTGATGATGGTGTTTTTAAAAGAGAGGGCGGTTTGAATGTAAGGAAGATGTTATTAAAGCATGATGATCTCACCTATGGCAAGAACCAAAGAAATCAGCCCCTCCTTCCTTTCCAACCATCAAAATGAGCTTTCACCAATTTACCCATCTCTGCTCTTTTCAACCCAACTTACCAGCTACAAGCCCAACACAAAAACAGCCCAAGGGCTCACTCAAGCCCAAAAACACGACCCACATACGAGGCTTGTGCCTCGATCAAACCCGGCCCTCGGATTTTCGGAATCCGAGTTGTTACAAATCTAAAAAATAAAATAATGTTAATTAAGATTCAAAATGAAACCACTAAAATTTTAAATAATTCAAATATTAAAAAGATAAAAAAAATATGGTTTCCGGAAAAAACAATTCAAAATAATCCACGTCATTGATACCTATACAGTTTTTTTTTTTAATCAAAATTGATACCTCTACGGCTTGCAAATCTTCGTTGGGGCTTTTAAAATTCCAATTACTAAGATGTTTCCTTGAAAACCATCTCTAATAATCACAAATTGATTATTAATTTGATTGTGCCGTAAAACATGTTTTAATATTGTCACGAGTACAAGAGAGGTTTTTTCTTAGGAGGGTGAAAAGGAAATTATAAAATTTTAGAGAGTTATTACAGAATTTTATTGTATTTTAGATTATAATTTATATTTTGAAAACATTATATTGAATTTTTATTGTTTAGAAAGGGTTAAAATACAATTTATTATTATTATTATTATTATCTTCAAAATTTTAAATGAATTAATTTCAGGGGATATGACTCCTCGCAATTCCTTTTGAACCCGCCTATGAATATTATATTAAAATCTTGTTTAAAATTGTTTTTGAAAATTTAGTGTAAAATTATTTTTGAAAAAGTGTTTTTAAATTATTTGATTTTAAGATTTATGTTATTTGCATTATTTAAAAAAATAAATAAACGATGATTTAAAAGAATAAAATAATTGATGTTATAGATTAGAATAAAATTTCTATTTTAGAGTTAAAAATACTTCGAAAAGTAATGCCAACAAAGTCTTAGTCATTTATCTTTTAGATTTTTTGCCTTCTTCTAAATGAAATATAAAATTGAAAATATATTATATTTTACAACAAATGATGGGATGCTTATCCTAGAAAATATAATGACATTTACATCCTTCAACTCGTAAAAAGTTAACTCAATTTTTAATTTTTATCTATTTTGGTTTTTCTAAATTTTAATTTTTTGTCAAGTTAAATTGCCTGGTGAAAAAAAGTAAAAGACTTGTTAAGCCGATTTTTTTATTTATATTATCAGTTATTTTGGTCAAAAATAAAAAAAACATTTTAAAATGATAAAAAATATAAGGCTGTATAAAATATTAAAAATTATCAACGAGGTTGGTCTAACAGCGTGGTATCGCTTAAGCAGGTCTTGGGTCCGAGACATCGTGTATGCAAAAAATTCCGGATGAGAGATTCACCCACTAAAATCAGTTGTGCGACGCGATTAATCCGAATTAGTCAAGACAAAACCCTAAAAACTAAAGTACAACAAAAAAAATAAAAAATATAAAAAACAAATTAATTGATGGCAGCTTAATAGATATGCTACTTTTTTCCCCTTTCAGTTGGTTTAATTAATAAATAATTAAAAATTTAAAGACCAAGAGAATAATTCTGATAAATATTACTCAATCTGATTTGAAATAATAATTCATAAATGATTTTGATTGTATTGAAACGGGTAACCTCGGCACTATCTTAAGAAGACCTTAAATCAAGTATCGGAAAACCAACTTTGCACGTAAACTTCCATGTTTGTGCTAATATTTTATTAGAAAAAAATTATTCTATTATTCTCTGTATCATTTTTATGTCTAACAATAAAAATTAAATTTTAAATTTTAATTAATAAACTTTAATCCTAAAAATACACTTTGACCATAATTTTCTAAAGCCTAACCCTAACCTTTAACCTTAATTCTAAATATTAAACTTAATTTTTTAGTATGAAACATAAAAAGAATACCGAAAAAGGACAAAAAATTTATATTTTATTTTATTCTAATAAAATCGCAATATATTTCGATCATTTTAATCAATTTATGCTATTAATAATTATTTTAGATTTATTTGTTTGAAATTTGATGTTTCTATTACTTATTAAATTATTGACAACCAGAGCCGAGCCACATGAAGTGTGAAAGGAGCAACTTGTCTCACATCTTTGAATAGTTTAATTTTTTAGACCATTAATAATTTTAAAATCATTATAAATAAGTTATTGCCCCTTGCAAATTTTTTTGTTTATTATTATTTTTAAGATGATTTCGGTTAAAATTAATAAATTTAAGTCTCGATCCTTTATTTTTTTGATTTAATCACTTTTAAGACCCTCCAATTTTAAAATTAGTGAAATGAAATCTTATTTTCCTTAATTTTTATGATTTAATTACTCTTTACCATTTTATTTATTTAAAAAATAATTAATTTGCCTCCCTTATAGTTCATTTCTGGCTCTACCCTTACTGACAACTCAATTGATTAAAAATAACATACCTAATAAGTAATTTAAAATATTTTGATTTTTTTTAATATTGTTCATCTATTTCTTTTCTGTTAGAACCATCATTTGTTATTTGTTTTTTCTTTCAACTAGAGAGTTAGTATATTATAATATTGATAATTTAAAATTTTAAGTATGTTATATTTATACTATTTTGTATTTCGATTTTATGCTATACAATATTTATATGTTAAGAAATAATATCATTTTAAATTTACAAAATTCTTTATTGATTTCCAACCCCAGTATACAATGTATCTGGTTCTGCCACGTGTTTAAGCCCTATGAACAGGCTGTGTTTGATCAAACCATTATTCTTTTATTTATAGTATTTAAATTTTGTAAATTCTTTGAAATCTTTGTAAAAAGAACCGGCCCGTAAGAAGGGGAAGAGATTGGCCCACCGGGCCACCACGAATGGCCTAGTGTTTTTCTATGCTCCCTAAAGCAAACCCAAGGCTGTCGGTTTGTAATGGCTGTCACTCACTGTCCCTTTCTTTTGTTTTTTGAATTTAAAATTTCAAAATCGTTTTTTGGTACTTTAAAATATATGAATGAATAAATAAATAAATGACCGTTTTGAATTAAAGAAGAGACAAAAGACAGCGAAATTGAGTAGAAAACATACAAACGTGCCAGGCTAATTGTTGTGTCGTGACCCACCACAA
Source organism: Hibiscus mutabilis (assembly GCA_019671005.1). Classification (NCBI taxonomy): domain Eukaryota; kingdom Viridiplantae; phylum Streptophyta; class Magnoliopsida; order Malvales; family Malvaceae; genus Hibiscus; species Hibiscus mutabilis. Next base: position 41,147,066 of record CM033752.1, on the reverse strand, counting down.
CACATGGGTTTCGTTTTCCCACTGGCTTTACTTTAGTTTAGATTATTACAAGGTTTGTTTAATCTTTATTCATTATTTTATTATTTTTATTTAATTTTAAATTAATTGTAATTGAAGTAATAAAGGAAAATAAAATTTAGTTGACACTTGACATTCATCACCTCCTCCCATTGTCAAAAAAAAAAAAAATTGATATATTACCTAACAATATGTACACATATTTTATTTGTCCTTTCGATTCTCTAGAATTTTATCTTGATTAATCTAGATTAATTCACGTCACACATTTAGTTTTGGTGAATGATTTTTTCAGTGAAATTTTTTTACATATACAAGATCTCGAATTCAAAATCTACTTAAATAATATCAATCTTTACCACTTAAACTAACCATGTTTCGTATAACAATGTACATATTTTAATAAATGTTTTTCAAGCCCACTCGACTCAAAGACATGCACAGCCTTTTTGGTGTATTGGAATTTGGAACAGCCTTTTCGATTTCTCCGAACCTTATTTTCTTAATCAAAATTTTCAACGATTATTATATATTGACATTATTATTACATTTTTCTGAATTTATATATTTCGTAGGTTCACGTTAATATCAAAATTGAACAAATTAGGACATAAAAAATTAAATTTGACAGTTTAAGATTTCAAAACTCTTGAGCCCTTCGTCTTAGATGAGATATGTTAATTTGTTATTTATCTCGACTCTTTTATTTTTATTTTACATTTACGTTAATCTTTACGAATACCTGACATTCGTACTTTTATTTTTTTAACGAAGATCAATAAAAATTCGTGAAGGTTTAAATAATAATTTAGAACTTGAGCTTAAAATTAATGTTCAGAGTCTCTTCCATTAATTTGAGGGATAATTCGATAGTTGGGTCTTTGTTCACAAACCAGACATTCGTACTCGTGTATGGTTTCATATTTTTTTCGGCCAAGATGTATGGTTTCATCTTCTTTCATGTTTGCATGTTTATTAATATATTATTAAGTACAAGAGAAGTTATAACTACATTATTTAGGTTTAATAAATATAATAAAAAAGCGCATATTGAATATAAAGTGTAATAACTAGTACCTCTGTCTCTTTGAAATTTTAAAAAATGACTTGCAATGTCTTCGAACTTGACAACTCCGAAAGTGGCCCTTGGACAGCAGCCCCTCAGGAGGAGAGCTTTAACAAAGACTAGAATACTAAAGTCGTGGATAATTTGGGAATAACATCCCTCCCACGTAACCAGATTATAAAGTCTGACCTAAAAATTAAGTTTATCTCTGTCATCTCGCCTATAAGTTGTCACAAGACGTGACACCGTCTCATCATCAACAATACCAAAAGTTATACATACTCAATTGATCACATAAAAAAGAGTAGAGTGAAACAAGAGAAATGATTTTCTCTTCTCTTCTCTTCTCATTTCGACCACCATAATATTTGCGACTCTCTACTTCAAATTAATCAGAGTAAACCGTCTGAAACCGTCACTAATCACCTTGATCTTTTCCTCTACTTTTCTTATTCAATGTTCGCTACTTTAGGGATCAACATAAAGTTGTACCAAAATCAGACGTAATGAGAGTTAAATATAGGATCTAAAGATTCCTTAGCATTTGCAGTAATGATTAATTAAAATTGTTTATCCCTTGGGATTTCAACCATGCCATTGGCTTCTCTTTCTTGGCTGTTTCGGACTTATGTAAAGCTAAAGGTTGAGATATATACAAGAAATTGGTAACCAATACTTGCATTGGGGAAGATTAGTTAATACGTAACGTACCCAATTATGCTCAGATTTATAAACTGATTGGTTTGACTGAGTCTCATGGGTTGGTATAATAGGTTACCTATGCAATTAACTTCAATAAGGAATTTTAAGACAAGTGGATTTATACCAAATCATGGCTACAAATTATCTAAGATTAAATTCACACGACTTAAAGCAGATGGTTAAAAATTCATGTTGACATCCAATCCCTTCCTTTAAGTTATGGGTTATTGTCTCAATAGGAACAATTCCCTTTCTACCTCTCCCTAGGTAGAATTTGTTCAAAAAAAAATTTATCTAAGATTAATCCATCAATCCATTTACTTATTAGCTGTCAATTCCCGTTTGTCATATGATATTTCAAGACAATACATCCAAAAGTTATCAACTAGAATATTAATTAGTCTAATGAGATAGGACGTTAGATTTTTTAAGCAATGTCAGGGTTAAATCTTAATATTGTGTCACTGTGAATAAAAAAATTAAGTTGGAACCTATGATAGACATGCACAATACTAGATTTAAATTAAACGAACAATAAACCAAATATCAATGATTATAAAAAAAAACTTAATTGACTCGATTAATGGATACGACTATTTCTATACGGGTTATATACATAGGCAAATCCTTTAAAGGACTAGGGGCCATGGCCACCAAAATTTCGAGAAATTCAAATTTGTCCCAATTTTTTTTGAAATATTCAATTTGCCTCCCACTTTTTTTTAAAAAAAATTATATTGAACTTCAAAATTTTGAATATTTTTAATAAAATTTTCTCTCAAAATTTTTAAAAGTTCTTATTAAATCTCTTAAAATTATTAAAATTTTTAGTTAAACCCTCAAATTTTTTAAAAATTCTTAATTAAACCTCTAACTTTTAAAAATTTAAATTACTCCAAACTTTTGTTCTAAATTTCATCACTGATAATATATATATATATATATATATATATATATATATATATATATTTGGGGCCTGGAGGTTGGCAGGTAGGATCCAACAGACACCCTTTATCAAATTGGTCAAATACGAATCATAAAATCATTGTAATATAATGTGAATGCAAGAAATTGAGCAAAATAAAAAAGGAAAGAATACAATGAGGGTAATTATTTGATGTACAATCGTTTGTGGAAATTTTGTTTACACAAATATTTTAGTTTTAGGGTTTATATACTTCGTTTAGATTTTAAGGGTTAGGGGTTTAAGTGTAGTAGTTTTGAATTTAGGGGATGTTGATAGAATTTTGGTTTATGGTTAAAATTTAAATTTTATAGGTTAAAACATAAATCCCTAACCATAATTACCCTAAAACCTAAGCCCTAACCATAACCTCTAAATTCTAACTATGAACCCTAATTTCTAAACCTCTACACTAAAACCCTTAAAGTCTAACCCTAAACTAAAATTATAAACCTTAAAATTAACCTAATTATGAGATAATAATCCATACAAGAAGTAGTTTTAATGTTTTTAGGTAATTTGATTGTATAAAGTTATGATAATGAGAATCTATATGCAATCTTTTGCATTTTAGAGTTGGAAGAATACAGCTAGTTATGTCTAAGAGAAGTAATGAGAATAGATGCACATATTCAAGAGACAGCCTAATTAGTTCAACTAAACATGGAACACATTTCTTCATATCTCTTATCTCATTCTTCTTTTCTCTACAGCTCTCTCATCTCTTCCTCTATTCACAACTTCATTCATAAAATTTAGGTTTAAGGGGATTGAAGTTCTTAAACTTTTTTAAAAGATAATTAATTAAATTTCTGAAATTTTTTTATATCCAATTAAGTCCTCAAATTAATAAATTAAATCAATTAAGTTTTTTGATCAATTTTGACCATCGATTTTTGACAGCTTTTTTCTTGAGGTATTATTAACTATTATCACGTTACACACTACAGTTCTGTCATGTGACATTTACATATTTTTTTAGAAAACTATTCTTTTTAATGTTTATATGTTTTTTTAGAACTTTTAAATATTTTTTTAAATAAATTTTTTTAAAACTACCAAGTGACAACACTGTAACACGATACGTTGCACCAACTGATAAAAAACTGTTAGATTTAATAGTCAACGTTGGTCAAAGGCGTGAATTGGTGAAATTTTGAAGTACATAGACTTAATTGGGTGCAAAAAAATTTAGGGACTTAATTGATTTTTTTTAAAAAAAGAAGCTTCATTTAGTACACATTCTTAGCTATAATTCTATTGCCAGCCTCTGGTATTCTTCTTTTACATCAATTGCTAACTGGATCTGGATTCCAGTATATAAGAATAAGAATGCATTCTCTTCTATTTCCCTTTATTCTATCATGTTTCTATTCCAATAATTTTAACACGATACGAAGATGTGCCGAGTTCTTCAATCTATGAGGTGGCTCCCCGGGCGTAAATGTACGATTTTGTATAACATAAAAAGAGAGCCAATCCAATGGCACTCAGAGCAGCAAGCAGCCAATAAAAGTAATCAAGATGTGTCCGGTTAAGATTATTCGCAAACCAGCTATCTCGGCCATCCCCACCGCTCATATTCTCGATGGCTGAGATGAGAAAGCTACTAAAATAGCTTCCAACACCAAAGATGCTATTGTAGAGTTGATGGTGGTGGTGTTTGAATTTTAAATATATATATGTGTGTAAGAGAAAAAAAAAAGTAGCAGGTAATTTGATAGATAGAGAGAAAAATAAAAAAAAGTAAGAGAAAAAGAAATATAGAGCTTTTAATCCACGATCCGCAGTCGTTTGGGACTCCATAGCTGAAGACAACCGAGCTAACCTCAGAATTCTTCAATCTATAAGGCACTACCCCGGGCATAAATGTAAAATTTTGTACAACATAAAAAGAGAGCCAATCCAATGGCACTAAGTGCAGCAAGCAACCAATAAAAGTAATCAAGATGTGCCCGGTTAAGATTATTCGCAAACCAGCTATCTTGGTCATCCCCACCAGTTATATTCTCAATGGCTGAGATGAGAAAGCTACTTAAAAAGCTTCCAACACCAAAAATGCTACTGTAGAGTTGATGGTGGTGGTGTTTGAATTTTAAATATATATGGAGAAAGAGAAAGTGACAGATGATTTGATGGAGAGAGAGAAAATAAAAAAGTTAGAAAAAATAGAAAAGTTAGAGAAAAAGAGATGTAGAGCTTCTAAGCCACGAACCGCCGTCGTTTTAGCTGCCGTAAATCTAACAACTGACACCATCGAATTCGTCTCGTCGAGAGGAGTTAATCGATGGTCGTCATGTTACCGTCGTCGTCGCCACTTGCCGAAATAAAAAAAATTCAGAGAAGCTTGTTTGTCATGAACTGTAACGCCATCGACCTGGATGTCACATTTGGGCCTCAAGTCCAAACTCAAAACCATAAAATTTTCTTTTCCAACATGATCAACCCATCAAGTTGCAAAAGCATTTAAAACCAACGATCAAAATAAATAAATAAATAAATATGTAAATAAGATATTACGTAAGAGCTCCAGTTTAAACTTAAGACGTTTGAAGGTAAAATTTAAATAATACAATTTTAAAATAATAATTACAGACTCCACATGTAAGGTCCTATGAATACATAGCCCACTAGACTCAAATACCGTACTCTGAAGACCACCACGTGCTAGAATCCCGGACTGACAGTGCTTCACGATCCCACAATCCAACGGTCAACCTACACACGAAAACAACGATTCTGAGCGCTGAGCTTACAAAGCTCAGTGGTACACATCTACTCTACTGTACTTCATGCTAATCATAAACGTAAGCATGCAAGGTAGTACGAGCAATAAGGAAAGATAAATAAACATGTGGCGCTACCATAATCGCCTAAACACATGCCATAGCACAACAACACCTCAACAATACATCAACATAAAGATAAACAAATCATGAGTGAGGCACAATGTCATCCGACACTGGGATACCCACCCATGCTCGGAATCTCTCATCGAGCTGCTCAAAATCTTGCATCGAGCGGTATACTCGAAATCTCTCATCGAGTCTTCTCTCGGAATCTCTCATTGAGCGGGGCTCAGAATCTCGCATCGAGCAAATATCATCACCCGGAATCTCACATCGGATGGCCTTCATGTGTTGCAACACTCACTCACTGGGTATCCGGATCCCACCAAAAAAAGACTCATAACTGAACAAGTGCCCTACCTGGCACGTAACCATACATGATCCGCCATGGATCCATACAAGTGCCCTCCCTGGCACACAACCATCAAACGACCCACCACAGGTCCCTATTGTTGCTATTACAACCAATCAAGCATTACCGAGTTGTTACATTTTATGGAAGAGTAATACAACCCATTCTTATCAATTCACATATTCTCGTCTATTACAGTAATAACCACTTGTTAAACATATTCATCAATTTCCATCATCAACTAACCTTTAGGCCAAATAGTATTAATTACTGATTCCATAAACGATTATCGAGTATAAGCTGATATTAATTACGATGCCCTATTCTACTTCTAAAGCTTATGAGAGTCATTATAGTTTGTTTCTATCAGTTAATCGAACATATTAATATATTTAGGTAATACACGAGGAATCATCATAAATTAGTCAAACAACCAGTCATATAATCAGATAATCATACGGATATTCGAACAATCCTATATGGTCTCTACAGTTCATGAAAGTCTCAACATTCTTAAGCTCATCAAGTATCATAATAATTATCAAGCCTTGCAATAACAGTACCGACACATGCGTATTACTTATCTCCTATTTTGCAACCACTAACATGCAAGACAATTACACTTATGATGCTCATGAAGCATTTCGGAGTTCGATGTGTACTAACCTTGTGCTGACATAGCTAAAATCCTCATCCTAGCTTCCCAAAATACCACTTGGTCCGATAATCGACCCCGATCAATCCTCATATATCAACAATTAAGAAAACACTTAAACTCCAAACACCTCCTAAGCCAAGTGAAGGGTCAAACACATAAAAACATCTACTCTACTGTACTTCATGCTAATCATAAACGTAAGCATGCAAGCTAGTACGAGCAATAAGAAAAGATAAATAAACATGTGGCGCTTCCATAATCGCCTAAACACATGCCATAGCACAACAACACCTCAACAATACATCAACATAAAGATAAACAAATCATGAGTGAGGCCCAATGTCATCCGACACTGGGAGACCCACACATGCTTGAAATCTCTCATCGAGCTGCTCAGAATCTTGCATCGAGCGGTATACTCGAAATCTCTCATCGAGTCTTCTCTCGGAATTTCTCATCGAGCGGGGCTCAGAATCTCGCATCGAGCAAATATCATCACCCGGAATCTCACATCGGATGGCCTTCATTTCATCACCCGAAATCTCACACCGGATGACCTTCATGTGTTGCAATACTCACTCACTGGGTATTTGGATCCCACCAAACAAAGACTCATAACTAAACAAGTGCCTTACCTGGCACGTAACCATACATGATCCGCCACGGCCATACAAGTGCCCTACCTGGCACACAACCATCAAACGACCCACCACGAGTCCTTATTGTTGCTATTACAACCAATCAAGCATTACCGAGTTGTTACATTTTATGAAAGAGTAATACAATTCATTCCTATCAATTCACATATTCTCGTCTATTACAGTAATAACCACTTGTTAAACATATTCGTCAATTTCCGTTATCAACTAACCTTTAGGCCAAATAGTATTAACTACTGATTCCATAAGTGATTATCGAGTATATGCCAATATTAATTACGATGCCATATTCTACTCTTAAAGCTTATGAGAGTCATTATAGTTTGTTTTTAGCGCATTAAAATCACTTAATTGAACATATTATTATTTTCAGGTAATAAAAGAGGAATAATCATAAATCAGTCAAACAACCAGTCATACAATCAGATAGTCATACGGATATTCAAACAATCTTACACGGTCTCTACAGCTCATGACAGTCTCAACATTCTCAAGCTCATCAAGTATCATAATTATCAAGTCTTGCAATAACAGTACTGACGCATGCGTATTACTCATCTCTTATTTTGCAACCGCTAACATGCAAGGCAATTACACTTATGATGCTCATGAAGCATGAAAGACTTGTTGCACGCTCGAATCAATCTCCGATAACCATCAAGAGGGTTGTATTTGATGCTTGGTTGAATTGGCTAAAACCGATAAAAATGGTAGACAATGAATACCAGGATTTTAGAGTGGTTCGGCTTTCTAACCAAAGCCTACATCCACTATCTTAGCACACCACTAAGAATTTCCCAATTCACTCTTGAATTCTTCCCCTTTTCAAGGCTTAGGAGGCAACCTTTACAACCCTATCTTTTGCCTTGGCTAAGATAGAACCAACTATAGTTTTTCACTCAAGGCTAAACTAGAACCTCTCCTTTTACAAGGGATTTGATTGGTAAACTTAATACCTCCCAAATGTGGGTGTTTACAAAGATTAAGCTCAATAGAAAGAGTACAAAAGATATACAAGAAAAACACTCTCTATAATATGTACAAGAAAAATGAAGAAATTTGCTTTGAACTCAAATTCTCTTGATCAACATGCTTGGATAGTTTCTTTAACCTTCTTCAAGTGTCCAAGGTATTCTTTTATGCTTGGGAATGAGTTCCTAGCCGTTGGTGACCGTTGGGGATGATTTGGAGCCGTTGGGGATGTTTTCCAACCAAAATTTCCCTTTCTGATGCTAGTCGTATCGATACTCGAAGGCCAGGTATCGGTACGTCCCTTATATGGAAACTAGCCATTGGAGGCTGAAAACACACAGAGGTTTCGAAACCTCCTAGGGGGTTTCGAAACCACCATGGTTGTACTGGTACGGAAGATGTTGTATCGATACGCTATTTGGTTTTTGGAAAACTGAAACCCAGGGGGGTTTCGAAACCATCAGGCTAGTACCGGTACGAATCAACTGTTTCGGTACGCCATTTGGTTTCTGAATGGTTTGCATACGCGTATCGATATAGACCAAAGGTGTACCGGTACGGGGCTTTAATTTTTGATATTTTGGCCATTTAAAATCGTTTTAAAGTATGCCAAAAGCTTATGAAACCATTTCAAACATATTTTCAAATTGTTTGGACTTTGAACATTTTTGCAATCTTTTCAATTTAGTCTAAAACTAATTTTCAATTATTATATCAAAACAAATATCCTAACAAACTCCCCCTTTTTGATATAATAAAACTAACTTGAAAATTTGTTTTTTGAGATTCTCCCCCTTAGTAAAAGTGAAATTTGAATAAGATATTAATTGTTGAAAATCTTATAAGCTCCCCCTTATTCATTTGAAAATTTAATTTTTCAAAACATTCTCCCCCTTTTTGTTATATCAAAAATGGTTCAAACCAAAGGTTGAAAACTTTTAAGTCCATAACAATGGAGAGTTTAAAACATAATTTTGACAAAAATAGGAGTTTTGTTTTAAAATGGCTCTCCCTTACTCAATGCATTCCAAAAATAATTGACACTTAGAAGATATTGAATTTCAATGTTAGATCAAATAAAATTTATAAGTTCAAGAAATTCAATTATCCAAGAATTTAAATTAAAAGAATAGATAACCAAATAAAAAGAATTAGCATAGAGGTTACCATCTTCTTCATTTGTGTGACTAGAGCATTTCTATATCTTTGCTTTGCTTGCCATTGCTCCAAACACACCTACAAAAGACATTTACTTGATTTTTGGTATCCAAATTGCTTTGGATCCATTTGCATTAGTCACAATGTCTTTAGTTCCCTTGGGAACCTATACTTGTCTAATCCTATAAGTTTTTCTTTTCTTTATAGGACAAGTATGCAAAGAATGACCATGATAATGGCAATATGAGCATTTTGCCATTATGCGACAAGATGAATTATTTGAAATAACTTTTTTTCTTTTGTTAAGCTTTCAAGCTTAACTTTTAAATCAAGATTTTCTTTTTCTAAAACTTCATTTCTTGTTTTTGAAAACTCTAAATCATTTTCAAGGTTTCATTTTGGTTTTCAAAATCTAATTTTATTTTCAAAAGAAAATCGTTTTCAATTTCAAGTTTAGAAATCATTTTCTTAAATTTGGAATTCATGGTCTCAAATTCCAAACATAATTCATCGAAAGCATATTGTAACTCGTCAAATGTATATGAATTTGAATCACTAGAGTTAGAAGATACCTTAGGCTCATCGAGAGCCAAAACACCATCCACCTTGGGTGATTGGAGGAGGTTAGCACAAGATGGGACTCCATCTTTCTTTTCTTCTTTGCCATAAAACTTCTCAAGTTTCTCCCAAATTTCTTTAGCACTCTTGGATGGGAATACCTTCTTGGAAATTTCTTCATTAAGGCCACAAAGAAGAATGTGCGTTACTTTAGCATTTAGCTTTGCCTTGTGTCGTTTGCACTCATTTGCTTCTTCTTCTTCTTCTTAGGAGCTTCCAAGTATCCATCTTCAATGATATCCAAAATCTCAAAATCTAGAGACTTGATGAAATACTTCATTAAATTGCTCCATTGGAAGTATGCTTCTCTTTCGAAGAGTGGATGACACGAGATAGAGCGACCTTCTTCAAATCTTACCATTTTCTTGAAGGGTGGACTTCGAGCAAATAATCTTTACTCCCGTATGTTAGCCCTTCGATGGAGATGAGGCTCTGATACCAATTGAAAGACTTGTTGCACGCTCGAATCGATCTCCGATAACCGTCAAGAGGGTTGTATTTGATGCTTGGTTGAATTGGCTAAAACCGATAAAAATGGTAGACAATGAACACAAGGATTTTAGAGTGGTTCGGCTTTCTAACCAAAGCCTACATCCACTACCTTAGTGCACCACTAAAGATTTCCCAATTCACTCTTGAATTATTCCCCTTTTCAAGGCTTAGGAGGCAACCTTTACAACCCTATCTTTTGCCTTGGCTAAGATAAAACCAACTATAGTTTTTCACTCAAGGCTAAACTAGAACCTCTCCTTTTACAAGGGGGATTTGATTGGTAAACTTAATACCTCCCAAATGTGGGTGTTTACAAAGATTAAGCTCAATAGAAAGAGTACAAAAGATATACAAGAAAAACACTTTCTATAATATGTACAAGAAAAATGAAGAAATTTGCTTTGAACTCAAATTCTCTTAATCAACATGCTTGGATAGTTTCTTTAACATTCTTCAAGTGTCCAAGGTATTCTTTTATGTTGGGAATGAGTTCCTAGCCGTTGGTGACCGTTGGGGATGATTTGGAGCCGTTGGGGATGTTTTCCAACCAAAATTTCCTTTCGATGCTAGTCGTATCGATACTTGAAGGCATGGTATCGGTACGTCCCCTTATATGAAAACTAGCCATTGGAGGCTGAAAACACACAGAGGTTTGAAACCTCCTAGGGTTTTTGAAACCACCATGGTTTATCTTGGTACGGAAGATGTTGTATCGGTACGCTATTTGGTTTTTGGAAAATCTGAAAACCGGGGTTTCAAAACCATCGCTAGTACTAGTGGAATCACGGATCAAGCTATTTCGGTACACCATTTGGTTTCGAATGGTTTGCATACGCGTATCGATATAGACAAAAGGTGTACCGATCACGGGGCTTTAATTTTTGATATTTTGGCCATTTAAAATCGTTTTAAAGTATGCCAAAAGCTTATGAAACCATTTCAAACATATTTTCAAATTGTTTGGACTTTGAACATTTTGCAATCTTTTCAATTTAGTCTAAAACTAATTTTCAATTATTATATCAAAACAAATATCCTAACAAACTCCCCCTTTTTGATATAATAAAACTAACTTGAAAATTTGTTTTTTGAGATTCTCCCCCTTAGTAAAAGTGAAATTTGAATAAGATATTAATTGTTGAAAATCTTATAAGCTCCCCCTTATTCATTTGAAAATTTAATTTTTCAAAACATTCTCCCTTTTTGTTATATCAAAAATGGTTCAAACCAAAGGTTGAAAACTTTTAAGTCCATAACAATGGAGAGTTTAAAACATAATTTTGACAAAAATAGGAGTTTTGTTTTAAAATGGCTCTCCCTTACTCAATGCATTCCAAAAATAATTGACACTTAGAAGATATTGAATTTCAATGTTAGATCAAATAAAATTTATAAGTTCAAGAAATTCAATTATCCAAGAATTTAAATTAAAAGAATAGATAACCAAATAAAAAGAATTAGCATAGAGGTTACCATCTTCTTCATTTGTGTGACTAGAGCATTTCTATATCTTTGCTTTGCTTGCCATTGCTCCAAACACACCTACAAAAGACATTTACTTGATTTTTGGTATCCAAATTGCTTTGGATCCATTTGCATTAGTCACAATGTCTTTAGTTCCCTTGGGAACCTATACTTGTCTAATCCTATAAGTTTTTCTTTTCTTTATAGGACAAGTATGCAAAGAATGACCATGATAATGGCAATATGAGCATTTTGCCATTATGCGACAAGATGAATTATTTGAAATAACTTTTTTTCTTTTGTTAAGCTTTCAAGCTTAACTTTTAAATCAAGATTTTCTTTTCTAAAACTTCATTTCTTGTTTTTGAAAACTCTAAATCATTTTCAAGGTTTCATTTTGGTTTTCAAAATCTAATTTTATTTTCAAAAGAAAATCGTTTTCAATTTCAAGTTTAGAAATCATTTTCTTAAATTTGGAATTCATGGTCTCAAATTCCAAACATAATTCATCGAAAGCATATTGTAACTCGTCAAATGTATATGAATTTGAATCACTAGAGTTAGAAGATACCTTAGGCTCATCGAGAGCCAAAACACCATCCACCTTGGGTGATTGGAGGAGGTTAGCACAAGATGGGACTCCATCTTTCTTTTCTTCTTTGCCATAAAACTTCTCAAGTTTCTCCCAAATTTCTTTAGCACTCTTGGATGGGAATACCTTCTTGGAAATTTCTTCATTAAGGCCACAAAGAAGAATGTGCGTTACTTTAGCATTTAGCTTTGCCTTCGTGTCGTTTGCACTCATTTGCTTCTTCTTCTTCTTCTTAGGAGCTTCCAAGTATCCATCTTCAATGATATCCAAAATCTCAAAATCTAGAGACTTGATGAAATACTTCATTAAATTGCTCCATTGGAAGTATGCTTCTCTTTCGAAGAGTGGATGACACGAGATAGAGCGACCTTCTTCAAATCTTACCATTTTCTTGAAGGGTGGACTTCGAGCAAATAATCTTTACTCCCGTATGTTAGCCCTTCGATGGAGATGAGGCTCTGATACCAATTGAAAGACTTGTTGCACGCTCGAATCGATCTCCGATAACCGTCAAGAGGGTTGTATTTGATGCTTGGTTGAATTGGCTAAAACCGATAAAAATGGTAGACAATGAACACAAGGATTTTAGAGTGGTTCGGCTTTCTAACCAAAGCCTACATCCACTACCTTAGTGCACCACTAAAGATTTCCCAATTCACTCTTGAATTATTCCCCTTTTCAAGGCTTAGGAGGCAACCTTTACAACCCTATCTTTTTCCTTGGCTAAGATAAAACCAACTCTAGTTTTTCACTCAAGGCTAAACTAGAACCTCTCCTTTTACAAGGGATTTGATTGGTAAACTTAATAGCTCCCAAAGGTGGGTGTTTACAAATATTAAGCTCACTAGAAAGAGTACAAAAGATATACAAGAAAAGCACTTTCTAGAATATGCACAAGAGAAATGAAGAAATTTGCTTTGAACTCAAATTCTCCTAATCAACATGCTTGGATAGTTTCTCTAACATTCTTCAAGTGTCCAAGGTCTTCTTTTATGTTGTGGAATGAGTTCCTAGCCGTTGGTGACCGTTGGGGATGATTGGGAGCCGTTGGGGATGTTTTCCAACCAAAATTTCCCTTTCTGATGCTAGTCGTATCGATACTTGAAGGCATGGTATCGGTACGACCCTTATATGAAAACTAGCCATTGGAGGCTGAAAACACACAGAGGTTTCGAAACCGCTAAGGGGTTTTGAAACCACCATGGCTGTACCGGTATGAAAGATGCTGTATCGGTATGCTATTCGGTTTCTGGAAAACTGAAACCCATGGGGGTTTCGAAACCTCTCAGGGGGTTTCAAAACCATCAGGCTAGTACCGGTACGGATCAGCTATTTCGGTACACCATTTGGTTTCTGAATGGTTTGCATACGCGTATCGGTATAGACCAAAAGTGTACCGATACGGGGCTTTAATTTTTGATATTTTGGCCATTTAAAATCGTTTTAAAGTATGCCAAAAGCTTATGAAACCATTTCAAACATATTTTCAAGTTGTTTGGACTTTGAAATTTTTTTGCAATCTTTTCAATTTAGTCCAAAACTATTTTTCAATTATTATATCAAAACAAATATTCTAACAAAGCATTTCAGAGTTTGAGGTGTACTAACCTTGTGCTGACATCGCTAAAATCCTCATCCTAGCTTCTCAAAATACCACATGGTCCGATAATCAACCCCGATCAATCCTCGCATATCAACAATTAAGAAAACACTTAAACTCTAAACACCTCCTAAGCCAAGCGAAGGGCCAAACACATAAAAACAGCATACCGGGTTTGAATTTGGCAAAACAGATTGTGCCCAAAAAAGTCAACACTGGTCAACGACAGTCAACGGTCAACGACGGTTAACGATCAACGGTGGTCAACGGCCAACGGTAGTAGGCGGTGGCGGTGGAAGGTGGCAGACGGCGGACGGTGATGGTCGGCAGCTGACGGTGCGGCTTGGCTCGACTGGGCTTGGACTGAGTCAACTAGGCCTGACTCGGCCGAGTTGGGTCGAGTCCACTCGGGTGGCTCGGTCGCCATGGTGCTTGACCACGCCCAAGCGTAGCGGCGACGAGTGACAGTGGCTCCAACAGCTTTCGATGACCAAACTTTATCGGCCAACTATTCTCGAGCCGGTGAACTCGGTGGTGGCCTCCGTTTCTTGATTTGAGCCCTCTAACCCCCTTGAATATCCCAACTCAAAACTTTTTCTCTCTCACCTCCTCCGACGGTAACTCTAACGGCGGTAATGCTAGTATCGACGAACTCATCTCGGTAAGATGAACACAATAGCGGTAATGGTGTCGCGATCGGGCGGTTAGATCTCTATAGATCGGAATTTGAAATTCTCACCCAAACTTTTCCTCTATTTTCTCTTTCTCTCACCATTCTCATATTTTTCCTTTTTTCTCCCATCCATCATTCCTCTTCCCTCTTTCCAACCACCCACTTACTATTTAAAATTCAAACAACCTTTTTCATTTTTTTATTTCTTTCTATTTTTTTTTTCTATATTTACCCTTAAGCCCAATTACACATTTTAATTGGGCCATGAACCGCAGGCCCAATACTCGGTCTAAGACCCGTTTCGTTAACCCAAAACCCGAGTTGTTAAAACTCTCCCCTCCTTAAAAAAATTTCATCCTTGAAATTTGCATCCATAACCGTGAAGATACCAACCCTCCCAACTCTTCGGCGTCCCCAAGATTTCCTGTCGTGCCACTCTGATCTCTCACAACACTTATCAATACGACCATGCCCTCTAAAGGTACAAACAAAGCCTCAACTGATTCCTTTCCATTAGTGGATTTCATCCTCGCTCGGTACATCACAACGACAAGCCAAAACCCAACGTTGCCTTGACAAAACGTCACACAACTGCTTCATCAAAGAAACTTAACTTACTCTGTAGCATCCCAAAAGATTGTTGCACACGAATTCTTCTACTACAATACACGGTCAAAAGGACAGAAGGTTAAACAACCATTGCATCCAAACTAAACAACTATTCTCTTGGTAACTCTCTGATGGAGACTCTGACATCCAACGACATTCCCTTTTAAAACATCACTGGTCGGGCGCCAACCTTTGAAACAAACAATACCCCAAACTCGTAAACAAACCACGCAGACTTCTTAAGCGACTTTTACCCTTGCCAAAGATATTAAACGGTACTAATCTATAACCATACCATTACTCAGAGAAATCCCATCAAAACTGTGCACTCATAATCCTTTGCAAGATTCACGATCATTTATTTAATTTCCACCGATGAATACCACAACATCCTATCAACCTTGAGGAACTCAATACTTATCTCTTAACTGATAGAAAGTAGCTACTTGTTACTATCTCAACACACAACTCCACACTGTTTCTCGAACACGTGACGAAAGCTTAGCGTCAACTGTCGCTCTCAAAATTCGTTGTATACCGACCACTGTACTTTAAAAGAGAATCTCTTACCTTGATACGTCTTTTCCAAAAAAAACCTACCACAAGATTTCCAAAGCTTATTGGCGACCATCGTACCCAAATTCAATCGTAACATTGTATCCTCTTAACTAAAAATCAGATGCTTCTCATCGTGGCTCCCAAAGCAAATCAACTCTTAACTTAAAACGTGCTAACAAACACTCTGGTACCGATACTGCACCGAGCTAGTATCGACACTCTTTTACATGACCACTATTTAGGATAGCCCAACATAACAACATGATACTCCAAATCTTGTTACTCAGTACGATCCACTACTTATTTAGCTCACTTTGCTTAGATGGTGATCAACTACACCGTCAACAGTTTTTTTTACATACCGTATGCCATGTCATTACCGAAACCGCAACTCCCTTAAAGATCAAGTACCTCAAACTTTACACGTTTGGGAGGAACACAACATTTTTCTTCTAGCACCAAAAGTACAGCTTTAACGGTACAACAAAACATCTTTGAAAACCTCAAAATCTTATTCCGCTCTAATCAGGTCTACTCCCCTATCATAACGAAACAACCTCACGTAGCTCGAGTTTCTACCAGTATCTCTCGGCTCGTTCCGAAGAAACTGTGATACGATCAAAAGCATCTACGAAGTTTCGGTCATTGTTTCCTTAACTGATTGTAATGTCATTAGCCTTTCCCCGCATACACGGTCCTTGAGATAATCATATTTTCAACGCCAAACTTTCTATATTCCTTCACATCCACACTTGTCACGCAAAACATCCAACTTGTATTCAAGAGACAACACAACGGCTCATACCTTATCTTCACCAAAATACCTTGATGTCACTGCGAACATTACTCACTAACACAACATACTCAAGAGAAACGAGAATCTTTCTTCCAAAAACCTATTTTCTAACCATAACAATAAGCATCACCCTTCCAACTAATCTTAGAAAAACACACAGGCACCTCACGTTCGGTTAAACAGGCTGTCCACCCTCTGAAACAGGTAACGGTCTTCTACGATCGTTTAACAACTATCAATGGTTTGGGCAGCACATTCACGAACCAACTTTTTACTAGGGGATAAGTCTAACTCTTCTTTGAGTGAAGCACCTAGACGAAAATGACCTTACTCAATTTGCTCATCCAAAGTTGAGCCTCCAACTACTCAACTGGGTCGATAACCTCTGACAACTATGATGGCAACGACATCTAACTCGATCTTAGCTCAACATCTACTCACGTTCCCAAAAAGAATAAAACTTAACAACCCCTTTCGTGAGGCATAAACAAGCCATCTGGTAGATTTAAAGCTCTCGAGCATCGAACTACACACATTAACACCTATCAATTCGGTCAAACCTATCTCACGACCCCGTTGCCATCCTCAAAACTATCACTGCGAAGATCATGACAAAAGGGCGACTATCTAACATTTCCATTGTAAAAGCTGGGTTCCATCGAGGTCGTGAAGTCTTAAACTCTCTCTCAACATCACCGGCTAGCTCCACACTTGATTAACCGGAACAATTTCCATGGTGCAACAACTCTTAAGAAGGTAGCTCTCTCTCAAACTTGTAGAACGTCTAACTTTGACCATACACTGACGAACTAATGGGTCCTAAATCCACTATCTTCGATGAATGCCTCTAAGAATGACAATGATACTCTCCAATTATCAACAAAGACTCATTTTTAAACAGAAAAAAGGTCTTCCAACCAACACACGCTCACTGATCGAATTCGAAAGCAGATTATCCATTCCCGCAACAAAACCTTTATCAATGCATAACGATAATGATTCCTTGTTGTAAACTCTTGCAACGAATCTAAAGACTTCAAGGTGACTACAACGCACAACAAAAATTCTACTCATGGGATATGAGGAGAACACATTCTCGACTCGGGTGTCATCCAACTAACTTGTATCTCGACAACCTGAGGCGACCCCACTCCTGAGATCACTACCATTAACTGTCACGTACTTAACTCGGTCTTCTTGGCCATGATCAAAACCATCTTGACGTTGCAACATTTAACGTACTATCAGAATTCTAGCCTTAAGGAGTACGAGTTTAGTTTAAGGGCTTGTATTCACTAGACACCTTACTAAAACACCTATACCACCCCGAGGTTTCCTAGAACCGACTAAACCTAGGCTTTGATACCAAATGTAATGCCATCGACCTGGATGTCACATTTGGGCCTCAAGCCCAAATGCAAAACCAAAACCATAAAATTTTCTTTTCAAACAGGATCAACCCATCAAGTTGCAAAAGTATTTAAAACCAACGATCAATATATATATATGTAAATAAAATATTACGTAGGAGCTACAGTTTAAATTTAAGACGTTTGAAGGTACAATTTAAATAATACAATTTCAAAACAATAATTACAGACTCAACATGTAAGGTCCTATGAATACATATACCACTAGACTCAAATATCGTACTCTGAAGACCACCACGTGCTAGAATCCCGGTTTGACAGTGCTTCACGATCCCGCGATCTAACGGTCAACCTACACACGGAAACAACGATTCAGAGCACTGAGCTTACAAAGCTCAGTGGTACACATCTACTCTATTGTACTTCATGTTAATCATAAACGTAAGAATGCAAGCTAGTGCGAGCAATAAGGAAAGATAAATAAACATGTGGCGCTACCATAATCGTCTAAACACATGCCATAAACAAACAACACCTCAACAACAACATAAAAAATAAACAAACCAAGAGTGAGGCCCAATGTCACACGACACTGGGAGACCCACCCATGCTCGGAATCTCACATCGAGCTGCTCGAAATCTCGTATCGAGCGGTATACTCAAAATCTCACATCGAGTCTTCGCTCGGAATCTCACATCGATCGGGGCTCGAAATCTCGCATCGAGCAAATATCATTACCCAGAATCTCACATCAGATGGCCTTCATTTCATCACCTAGAATCTCACATCGGATGGCCTTCATGTGTTGCAACACTCACTTACTGGGTATCCGGATCCCACCAAACAAAGACTCATAACTAAACAAGTGCCCTACCCGGCACGTAACCATACATGATCCGCCACGAATCCATACAAGTTCCCTACCTGGCACACAACCATCAAACGACCCACCACGAGTCCCTATTGTTGCTATTACAACCAATCAAGCATTACCGAGTTGTTACGTTTTATGGAAGAGTAGTACAATTCATTCCTATCAATTCACATATTCTCGTCTACTACAGTAATAACCACTTGTTAAACATATTCGTTAATTTCCATCATCAACTAACCTTTAGGCCAAATAGTATTAATTATCGATTCCATAAGCGATTATCGAGTATATGTCGATATTAATTACGATGCCCTATTCTACTCCTAAAGCTTATGAGAGTCATTATAGTTTGTTTCTAGAGCATTAAAATCACTTAATTGAACATATTATTTTCAGGTAATACAAGAGGAATCATCATAAATCAATCAAACAACCAGTCATACAATCAGATAGTCATACGGATATTCAAACAATCCTACACGATCTCTACAGCTCATGGCAGTCTCAACATTCTCAAGCTCATCAAGTATCATAATAATTGTCAAGTCTTGCAATAACAGTGCCGACGCATGCGTATTACTTATCTCCTATTTTGCAACCACTAACATGCAAGGCAATTACACTTATGATGCTCATGAAGCATTTCAGAGTTCGAGGTATACTAACCTTGTGCTGACATCGCTAAAATCCTCATCCTAGCTTCTCAAAATACCACTTGGTCCGATAATCGACCCCGATCAATCCTCGCATATCAACAATTAACAAAACACTTAAACTCCAAACACCTCTTAAGCCAAGCGAAGGGTCAAACACATAAAAATAGCTTACCGGGTTTGAATTTGGCAAAACAGACTGCGGTATTGGATCCAGAACATCGAGAAACCCCAGGGTAGGGTTCCTCGAAAAAAGTCAACGCCGGTCAACAGTGACGGTCAACGATCAACGGCGGTCAAAGGTTAATGACGGTCAACGATAGTCGACAGCGGGGCTTGGCTTGGCTCGGCGCAGCTGGGCTTGGGCTGAGTCAGCTCGACCTGACTCGGCTGAGTTGGGCCGAGTCCACTCGGGTGGCTCAGTCCCCCTGGTGCTAGACCACGCCCATGCGCAGTGGCGGCGCGTGACGGTAGCTCCGGCGGCCTCTGGAGACCAAACTTCATCGGCCGATTGTTTTCGAGCCGGCGAACTCGGTGGTGGCCTCCGTTTCTTGATTCGAGCCCTCTAACCCCCTTGAACAACCCAACCCGAAACTTCTTCTCTCTTACCTCCTTCGACGAAAACTCTGACGGTGGTGATGCTGGTATCGACGGACTCGTCTCGGTGAGATGAAGACAATGGAGGTGGTGGTGTCGCGATCGGACGGCTAGATCTCCGTAGATCAGAATTTGAAATTCTTACCCCCAAACTTTTCCTCTCTTTTCTCTCTCTCACCATTCTCATTTTTTCCCTTTTCTCTCTCTTCCATCATTCATCTTCCCTCTTTCTAACCACCCACTTACTATTTAAAATTCAAACAACCTTTTTCCTTTTTTTATTTCTTTCTATTTTCTTTTTCCATATTTACCCTTAAGCCCAATTACACATTTTAATTGGGCCATGAACCGCAAGCCCAATACTCGGTCCAAGACCCGATTCATTAACCCGAAACCTGGGTCATTACATGGAAATTGATGTGAATATTAATAATTGATTTACGCCTTGAATAATGTGATAACATGGATTAATAGAGACAATGAATGATATTAATTGCATACTTCTCCATAATGTATTAACAACTCGGTAATGTAAAATAAATAATGTGATGATGATTAGCAACAATAGGGGATCCTTGGGATCGTTGCTTACATGCTGGGTAGGCATTTGATTGGTTGAGTCTTCTTGATTGACGGGATCCGGATACCCAGTGAGAGTTTGAGTGTGTTGCAACACCATGTTGAAGATTTCCGAATGTAGGATCCCGATGTTGTTTGGACGCGGGCCTCATTCGAAGATGCTTGATGAGAGATCCCGAGCATGGATATAAGATCTCGATGCTGTGTGGACGCGGGCCTCATCCCGAGAATTACCTTGTTGGGCTAAACCCAATTTGCGAAATTTTATGATTTTTAGTTTGAACTTGAAGCCTAAATTGCGACATCCGGGTCATAGGTGTTACACGGGCTTTGAAGGCACTTACTTTGCTGTTAACAAATCTCAAGTTGCTATATGAAAACTTCATATTCAATCATCCGATCAGATGAATCGTGCACATGCATATAAAACCTAGCACGCATTAGTTGAAACTTGAAATATCACAATATAGCTCAACAAAATACAGCTTTGATCGCTATTCATCGGTATGAGGAATTCCATTTTAAAACCATACCAAGAAAAATAATTAAAATATGATAGATTATTTAAAATATATGTACACAAAGTGTAAATATAAAAAAATTTACCAAAGTTTATATAACACATATATTCGAATATATTGCATGCATGTTGAAACGAGAGAATACAACTTAAAATGTTTTTTTAAAGAAAAAAAAAACAAAGAACTAGAGAAACCCAAGTGCACTTTCTATATTACTACCAATGCAGATTTGCATTTTTTACAATTTAAACATGCTATTTTACCTTTACAACAACCGATGGCACTAAATGATGATTGCTCGAGGTAACTGAACTAAGCCCGAGTTCTTCAATCTATGAGGTGGCTCCCCGGGCATAAATGTAAGATTTTGTACAACATAAAAAGAGAGCCAATCCAATGGCACTCAGTGCAGCAAGCAGCCAATAAAAGTAATCAAGATGTGCCCGGTTAAGATTATTCGCAAACCAGCTATCTCGGCCATCCCCACCGCTCATATTCTCAATGGCTGAGATGAGAAAGCTACTCAAAAAGCTTCCAACACCAAAGATGCTAAGGTAGAGGGCAAGGCCGACACTCCTTAATTCCTTTGGCACCTGATGATAAAAAAATTCCTGAAGACCAACCATTGCGAACACGTCAGACAGTCCGGACAGTATGTATTGAGGGACCAACCACCACACACTCATTGGAACCGTGACATTTGGCTTGTCTACCAACCCGCATTCCTGAGCAGTTTTAAGCCTCCTCATCTCTACTAAAGCAGCAGTCAACATTGATAAGGCAGATAGAAGCATTCCGGTTCCAATTCTTTGTAGCATTGTAATTCCGGCTGGTTTCCTGGTAAGCGTTCTTGCTAAAGGAACAAAAATGCGGTCATATATAGGAATGAAGATCATAATTGTAAGGCTAATAAATGAAAGAAGTGAAGCAGCAGGTATTTGAAACTCTGTTGTAATTGATCTGTCCATGGTAGCCCCTTGCTTGGTAAAGAAAGTCGTTGTTTGCGCATAGACAATGGCATAAAACAAGCTTGCAGCCCATATTGGCACAAGCCTTACAACTTTCTTCGCTTCTTCAACCTCTCCGATGCTGCACACCTTTCCTTGTTCCTTCAAACCGTCAGGAGCAAGCAAGGCTTTATTGAGGAACCTACACATTAGAAAAACCATAGTGCTATTGAAGGGATGTTCGTATAGAAAATGTAAATAGGAACAGTATTTTCATAAACCAAAACAGGGTAACAACTCAAATGACAGAAAAGTTGGAAGTTCTAAACATTATAGTAGTTGGAGGTAGAAAAGAAATAAGCAAGAGCTCCAAATCAAATAGGAATCATAGTAGGCTATTAATGAATGGCAAAAGAAACTACATGTCAAGGACATTTATGAGCACAAGTTTACCACATGTTTTGTAAAACAGAGAGATTATGGCAGCACTATATTTTACTAGATCCAGACATGCACATGTGCCGGCTTATAGCCTCATTTAGATGATAACAGGAACTTATGTTAGATGCCAATAACAAAGAAGTGATCAGCGTGCCGTGAATCATTTTGCAAAATTTTCAGTTTGTTTCAAAATGGTAACATTGTATAAGGCATGATATATGAATCTTAACTAAAGGTCTCGCTGCCCCTTTTTCCTGGTCCTAATTTTCATTATGCAAAAAAAAAAATCTCACTTGAATTGCTTGGAACTTTCAGTAGGAAGAGTTCCTCGGGCCTCTTCCTCTGCGGCAATTGCAGAAGACGATGTTTTCTTATTTTTAACTGCCAAAATAAACACTCGCCCAATTCTCACAAATGGATTTTCTTCATCCCCTCTGATACTATATCTGTAAGTCGTCGTTCCAAGCAGAAAAGCAACCAGTCCAACAACCATTACGATAGCCGGTATCCCAAATCCAAGAACCCAACTGAGATTGTCTTGGATGTAGGTTAAAATCCAAAGGGTTATGAAGGTGCCAGCACATATACCAAAGTACCACCAATTAAAGAACGAACTCTGGGCTTTGCACTCCTCTTCGTCTTGTCCATCAAACTGATCTGCACCAAAAGCTTGAACACACGGCTTGTGCCCACCTTGTCCAAATGCTACTAGATACAATGAGATGAAGAATAGTATCACTTGAAACCGAAGAGAAGGAAGAGCGGCTGACAGAGTCAACAAACCAAGACCCTGTAAATCATTCCACATCAAGTCAGCACAAAGAACATCTAGCAAGCACTCTAATCAGTTACTAAAACAATTAAAATAATCCTGAACATCAAGTTCTTTAATCATTTAAATGTGTTCCCAGGTTCAATGTCCTCTTCTTTGTAGTAAACATATCCCTGATGGTCAACCAGCCAAAGAAAAATTCCCATAGAGAAAGCACCAAACATGTTTAAATCATTGATTTTTGCACTATCAACCCTATACTGCATCAAATTGGCAGAAAAACATTCTAACTTAAGATCTATGAAGCAATGGTTGAACAAACACCAAACTTTCCCAACATACAAAGCACCAGGCTACTTTATCATTTACAATTATTGAACCAGCACCAAACTTTCTAATCCAGCAGCTTCTTCTAACTTCACTCACAATGAGAGCCAAAGCCAACTTAACTGGAATTCAATACCCACACTTTAGACCAAAGGTTCAAAACCAGTCAATTATTACAAAAAATGAAGTCCTCCATTTCTAATGTCAATCATATTCAGAAAAATGAATTCCCAGAATGAAGAAAGATTTGCATTTTAATTAAAATTATACTGAAGTATTTTTCACCAAAATCCCAGGCTTGACGAACTCTGTTGATAAACATTCTAGGAAGAAATCAAGTTGAACCTTTTAAGGTGAAAAGTAGTGAATTTTCCTAGTAACAATTGAAAAAAAAAAGAAACTCGTTTTACCAAAACGTAAAGAAGGGAAGCAATAATGATGGTGCGGAATCGGCCAAGAAAGGAATCAGCAACGAATGCACCCAAGAGAGGCAGAAGCGACGCCGCGCCAGACCATGCGTTTACTTGTGAGGCGGCGGCGGCAGTAGACTCGCCTAGAGGCCCCGTCAAGTAAGTTATGAGGTTTGAGGAGATCCCATAATAAGCAAACCTCTCAGCAATTTCGACGGCAATGATGAAAGAAGCGGATCGCCAACCGCCGGAGTTGGAACGGCGGACGGGGCGGCCTTTGTAGTCCAGGCACGCATCAACGGTGTCATCTAACAGTGGAGTTTGAGCAGCATAGAGATTTGAGTTTGCCATTGCTTTAGCAAAAGCCTTGCAGCTTGGAATTTGGATGCACCTAACTTATGATCAATAAATGACAAATACATTTACGTCACTTTTTTTTCCTTTTAAACTTTTGTTTAACATCTATTTTTTTTTTTGGATTTTTCCCTTTTAAACTTGGCTAAACTATAAAATAAGTGTCATGTCTATTTTTTATAATAACTGCTTAAAGTATTTTTTTTAAATAGGTGCCTAAACTTTTATTTTGGCTGAAATAGGCGTCTAAACTATTTTTTTGCTGAAATATGTGCCTAAACTTTCATTTTTGTCTTGTTTTAAAGTTAATTTTAGCACCTACTTGGGCACCTATTTCAACAAAAAATGAAAGTTTAGGCATCTATTCAGCCAAAAAATACTTTAGGCGCCTATTTCAGCTAAAAATAAAACTTTAGGCACTTATTTTAGCTAAAAAATACTTTAAGCACCTATTGCAAAAAAAATGCATAATTTGGGCACTTATTTTACAGTTAAGCCTTTAAACGTTTGCTTAATATCTCCTTAAGATAATATATGAGATAATATATTTAGAGTGGTCAATTATAAGATAATATGTTTTTAACCATGTATATTCGAGTTATTGGTTGATTAATTTAGATCGAGTTTTGCATCTCTATATGGGGTGACTCTTCCAACCCAATTGTTTCCATTCACAATGTCTTGAACCATTTGACCTTGCTTAAGGGACTTAGTTAAGAATGGGCAAAACTCGACTTGGCTCAAAAATTGAATTATTTGACTAGATGCGATGATACTCGACTCATAATTTTATAAACTCAACTTGAAAAAATTTTAAATAAAATTTGAGTTATAAAATGTGACTCTTAAACTCGACTAACTCGATTTTTTTTTACTAAACTCAACTCTATTGAATGTCCACCCATAAACCTAACATCTCATCCAGCTAAATCAACTGATTGTTTGTATAAGAGAAGATATTTAATGTATTGGTGGTGAAATATTTGTTTTTCCATAAAAGGGTCCAATTTAAAGTTTAGATGTTTAATTCAAGAGTTAAAATTTTAAAATTTATGATTTATGGTTAAAATTTAAAGATTAGTGTTTATGATTTAAAGTTTTGGAGTTAAAAATTTTAAGTTAATTTTTTAAAAAATAAAGCATGCTTATAAAAAATTTACTCTCAAAGTATGAAATAATAATCTTTTATAATTATAGGGATGATGATGTTGTATATTGTTTATACTTATTTTTTGTTTTCTTATGGTTGTTTTCTCTTGTCTATTATTTTCTGTGATGTCGCCAAACTTAATTTTAATATTGTAACTGCATGGTTGCTTAATAAAATAATGACACTGAAAAGAAAATCTATCACGTAATTAATTACTAATTAGTTTTTTTTGAAATACTGGATTATATTAGATGTGAACGGATTAAAAAGCAATCACACCTCAAACATTAAAAGATTAATGCGTAAAAATAAATACAATAAAATTCTAAGAGGCGTGAAAGACATTAAAATACAAAACCTATCACTTTCAGAAGAACTTGAACAATCTTCTGAATGAAATTCAGCGAACAAACTATTTTGACCAGAGTGCTCTATGAAGAAAGCAAATCATTGCGCTACTTGTTCTTGGCATAACGGCACAACCACAAAAGGGGATCATAAGCATCTACAGACCGGCCTCCTTCGCTGACAAAACGCTCTTTGATACTCGTCATCCGAACACAAAACTATCAAAAGATAGACAACTGTAATAAAGACAGACTATAACTGTTATAAAAGCAGACGAAGGAACTGCTATAAAAGCAAACGAAAGAACTGCCAAAAAGCAGATATGATATGAATAGGGATGGGGCACAAGTTGGGTTTTTGGCCCACCCGAACCCGACCCGACCCAAAAATAAATGCTCTAAACTCGACCCCGACCCGACCTGACCTATAGAAAAAAATTGAATTTTTAGGGACCTACTTGTAAAAAAATAATTTTAGGAGACTTAATTATAAAAAATAATATTTAAGGACTAAATTGTAAATAAGAATTTAATTTTATGGACCTAATTATAAAAAATCATATAAAGAGAGGGTATTATTACAAATATCCCTAAAAATTTTAAGGGAAAATTACATTATTAGTCCCGGGTCGAGTCAGGTCGGATTTCTTTTACCCTAAACCCGAACCTGACCTCAACCTTAGCAAAAACCCGACTCGACTCGAACCCAATTTTTTTCACAAAAATATCCGACCCGATCGGGTTGGGCCGGGTCGGATCTCGTCGGGTCCGGGTGAAATGCCCATCCCTAGATATGAATCTAGCAAAGCAAAAAAAAAAATTTAAGAATAAAACATTCATCAACAAAAAATAAATTTTATTTATTTACAAAATCAGCAAAGCGACCAAAGGTCGCTGCCGGTGAAGACGAAAATTAACGAAGAAGAAGAAGTTTAAAGAACTTTGAATAAAATTAGTACGTGTGATTATTATTATTTTCTTTCCGTTGTTGTTTTAACTGTTCTCTCAATTCTCACTTTTAGTATTTAAATGCTTAAACTAAAATTTAAAATTCTAAAGATTATATACAATTATTTGATTATAATATCAAATATTATAATATCTTATAAAGAATTTTAAGATGATATTATAATAGAATAATTGTATATAACGACTTCAGACGTAACCTAAAATCAATGAACAAATAACATTTAAGATCTATTTCTCATAATTTTCTAAAAACAAAGTAATCTTTGTAGCCGTCGTAAGTTTTTATATCTTTTTTTGTTTAATTGGTGGTGACAATTAATCTTAGTATTGATTGTCGATCGCCAAAATTTATTGTTTTTCTTGTTCTTTTATATTTCGTTTTTTAATTCTGATAAAAAAAATTACTCTTGTGGTACGTGTTCCTTTGCTTTGTGGCACACTTTTATTGATTTTTGTGGTTCGTTTCATCTATCGTTTGACATGATTTTAACATACCGTAGCGGCTGTTTGATGCTCGTATAGAGACCTTCACGGCGCTAGTTTTCTAATTTGATTCTGTCGGTGGTCATAGAAAGGATAGATCCACACTCGTTTGACGGTTTGTTAGCTGATGTAATCAGAACTGTGTAGCGAAGCAATCTGCCTGATAGTTTGGTTTGCTCACCACTTTTTTTTCATCACGTAAAGCGTCTCGTTTGGCTAGAGACAAGGAGATTTATAAAGGTTTATGAGTTTTGATGGTATGCTAATCTCCATGGAAGAGTTTGCTTTTCTTTGCACTTTTGTATGAGATTGACTAGTCCTTTTTTTCTCTCTTTTTGATACATTGTATTTGTATTAACTTTTATGGTGATTAATAAAATTCAGATGTCATTATTAAAAAAACAAAGTAATCTAAATTTAATATTTTTATGATCATAAAGTACTGTGCATCTTTCCTAAAATAAAAAAAATATTATATGGTAGAAAAAACAAATACAACACTATAATCAAATAATTGCATATAACTCTTTTGGATTCAAACATAAGTCATCTAAAAAAATTTAAAAACAAATACCACGTTATAATCAAATAATTGCATATAACCCCTTCGAATTTAAACACAAGTAATTTAAAATTATTAAAAAAAATCTAAAATATATTTCTTGTAACTCTAAACCCTAAAGCTTGAACTCTAAACCTTAAACCTTAAAATCCATACCATAAACCCTAAAACATGAACCTAAAACTCTAAACTCTAAAGTCAAAACCTAAATTATGAACCAAAAACCCTAAAGCTTCAACCCTAAACCCTTGATAAATATATTTCTTGCAATAAATAACTTGAGATTTTAATAATTCTGTTTCTTCTCTTTGATATTTAACATTCGGTCTCCAATTTTGATAAACGAAGCTTGGATTGCAGCTTTTGCAGAACTTGAAGACTCGAATTGAATGAAAGCATAATTTCTGCATAGCCTATCCAGTTTGATTTGAACGCCATTAGGTTTAATTCGTCCAAAACTCTTGAAAGCATGGTAAAGTTGTTCAGGTTTCGATCCCACGGCTAAGTTCCCAACAAATATAGATGTTCCATCGCCTTTAACATTCTCCACTTTCAGAGTCTTATTCTTTCCTTCAGGTCCATTTCTCTTCGAATCCAATGATATTTCGATAGGTTTTCTCACCGGCGGCGGTTTGAATGGAGCATTGTTTTCATTCAAAACTTGCACCATCGACAAAAAACTCTTCTTAGGAAGATGGTTGAACTTGGTTAGAACATGTTGTGCAGAACTTGAAGCAATAGCCGGAAAATCTTCCATACAAAAAGTTGGCCCATCATGATCGGTTGAGCTCGAAACAACAGTCGGAGTATCTTTGATTCGAGTAGTTTCCGGAACAGTAATTGACATGTCTTCGATATGAAGAGCTGGCACATCATGTTGTGTGAGACTGAAAACATCACTCGGAACATCATCAGTACAGAGAGTTGAACTTGAAAGAGCGACCGGAACATCTTCTTCAAGACTTGGCACATCAGGTTCAATGCAAACAGTTGACACATTGTCTTCTGTCAAATTCGAAACAACACTCGAAACATTTTCGGTACAAAAAGTTGAACTTGGAAGAGCGACCGAAACATCTTCTTCAAGACTCGGCACAACAGGTTCGATGTAAACAGTTGACACATTATATTCTATCAAATTCGAAACAACACTCGAAACACCTTCAGTACAAAGAGTTAAACTCGGAAGAGCGACCAGAACATCTTCTTCAAGACTTGACATATCAGACTCAACATAAACAGTTGGCACATCGTCTTCTGTCAAATTCGAAACAACACTCGAAACATCTTCAATGCGAACAGTAGACACATCACATTGTATCGAACTTGAAACCACGGTCGAAATCCTTTCTTCCTCGTCGATAAATTTCAAAATATCATTGGAGATAAAATAACCATGGATCGTTTCCATTGGTGCCAGGATGAAGGATTGAATAAACTTGATAACCTGATCGTTCTTTGTAGTGAAAGAACCGGTGACCACAATAAAGAGACTCTGATCAGGCGCCCACTGCGAATCACAGGAAACGATATGATATTGTTTGCAATGGAAAGAGGAAAGAAGATGTTTTTCAATGTCTTCAATGGTTGTGAAGGTGATCACGATATCATCAGGTCCCGACCGGCTAACTATGCTTGAATCTTGGTAAAACCTGTAAATCTCTTCCGGGAAATCGCGGAGCACCAAATAGTATTGATCTACAAACAAAGCAGCCACTTCTTGTGGCGTTAAAGGGAGACTTGCCTCTGTATCAGCCATGGATTAACAGTGAACCCGAGAAGAAATTAAGAAAATCAAAAGGAAAGCTAAAACAGGAGAAAACAAAAGTTTTGAGATAATACGATATGCAAAGCTAAAGAGAGGATTATATATAACATAAAAATATATCAACTCCAAGGAGGATTGTGATTCCCAGAACTTGTTAGATTTAGAATCCTAATCCTGTTTAGTGTATACTATTTATGATTTCTACTTGTAGCCGTAGGAGAACACCTCCAATTTTCACGAGAATTCTAATCCAATTTTTTTTTTGATAAATTTCACAAGTGGTCACTGAACTTTGATAAACTGTTCAATTTGGTAACCAAACTTTCAATTGCTTCAATATGAGCATTAGACTTTTACTCCTACATTATTAATTTAACCCTCATTATTTACATATTCTTTCAATTTAATCCTATATTTTTAATAGAAATAATTTAATATTTTATTCTCCAACCAGATGGTGACACGTGTTACCATCCGAGTGAAGGAAAATAAATCTCATGCTTGCTTTATTGCGCTCATGGGACTGGTTTTGAGCTGAACATAGCTTGTTTCCTTGCCCGGATGGGGAAGAATTTTAACGACTAACTCATTGATCAATTTGAATCAAAACTAGAAGTTTAATGACAGCATTAAATCATTTGAAAGTTTGATTACTAAATTGAACAATTTATCAAAGTTCAGTGACCATTTGTGAACTTTACCTTTTATTTTTCGATAAAATCTGTATAATATACAAATACAAACATCTCATTTACAATTTAATTTCAACAAATCTTTTTTTTCCAACATTTTAGGACTGCATTGGTCTACTTGCTCTATTATAAATGTAACTTTTGGCAAAATAGAAATAGAGAGCCAATTCTATGGCACTAAGTGCAAAGAGCAGCCAATAAAAGTAATGAAGATGTGCCTTGTTTAAATTATTTGGAAACCAACTCTCTCCGCCGTTCCCGGCTGTTGCTTTATCAATGGCAGATACGAGAAAACCACTCAAAAGGCTTCCAACACCGAAGATGCTAAGGTACAGCGCAAGACCAATGCTTTTCAATTCATTTGGGACCTGATCGTAGAAAAATTCTTGAAGGCCAACCATGGTGAGCATCTCAGACAACCCAGTCACAACATATTGAGGAACCAGCCACCACACGCTCATCGGAACCGTGGCTTCCGGCTCGTCCACCAACCCATATTCTTGAGCGGTTTTAAGCCTCTTCATTTCGGTTAGAGCAGCGAGTACCATTGATATGGCAGATAAAAAGATCCCAGATCCGATCCTCTGAAGCATTGTTATTCCTGCAGGTTTTCCACTCCAGACTCTTGCTAAAGGAACAAATATACGGTCATATATAGGAATGGATAGAACAATGGTAAGGCTGATGAATGACTGAAGCGAAGCCGCCGGTATTTTAACGTTTGTTGTAATGGATCTGTCCATGGTAGCACCTTGTTTTGTGAAAAAAGTCGACGATTGTGCAAGGACAACAGCATAAACCAAGCTTGTAGCCCATATCGGAACTAGCCTTAGAACAGCCTTTGCTTCTTCAACCTCTCTGATGCTGCAGACCTTTCCTTGTTCCTTTGAACCGTTTGGAGCAAGCAAGGCTTTGTTAAGGAATCTGCCACATTAGAAATGCAAATATGTTGGATATAAACAAAACAATGAAGACTTTTCATAATCCATCAAAAAAGGCAAAAATTCACATATTTCAGCCAAGTTAAAATTGAGAAAAAAAAATCCGTCTGTATATTTATCAATTAGGAGCTTATACAAGCTTCATTTATTTATTTATTTTTGAATGAAATACAAGCTTCATTTAACTGAACAAGAACAGGGACTGTCAAACAGAACAACACAAAATATCAATTTACAAGTTCTAACGTCCACATTTGGAAGTACCAAGCAAATCTGCATTGATTGGATTACACTAGAACCATGAATCAAACTTTCATGTGTAACAAACAGCAAGCAGCCAAGAGGCACAAATGGCCTTCCACAAATTATTTATATATAATTATGTATATATGTATATGTATATGTATGCATGCATGTATGACCGATCATCTCAAAGGCTTAAGCTAATAGGAAACCGTGCAATTTATTATATTTAAGTCCTACCATTTATGATCCCTAATTCTCTTTCTATATGTGGAAGAAAGTGGGGAAAACATTTAACTTACTTGTATTGCTTGGAACCTGTTGATGGCAGAGTCCCGTGAGCTTCTTTTTCTGCAGCTATTGATGATGTTCTCCAATTCCGAACTGCTAAAACAAACACCTGACCGATTCTTACAAATGGACTTTTCTCATTCCTTTTGACAATATACCGGTAAGTAGTTGTTCCGCACAAGAAAACAACCAGTGCAACAACCATGATAATACAGGGGACCCCGAATCCAAGAACCCAGCTAAGGTTGTCTTGGATATAGTTTAAAACCAAAAATGCTATTAAGGTGCCAGAACATAAACCAAAATACCACCAATTAAAGAAGGAACTTTTAGCTTTGAACTCCTCAGGATCTTGTGCGTCGAACTGATCCGCACCAAAAGCTTGGACACATGGTTTATGTCCACCTTGTCCAAATGCTACTAGATAGAGTGAGAAGAAGAAAATTATTACTTGTGACTGAGGAGAACACAGTATGCTGGTATCCGCCTTTTCGCACCAAGAAGTGTTCAGAGAAGGAAGAGCGGCTGCCAGAGTTAGCAATCCGAGTCCCTGTAAATTATTTAACAATCAAGTTAAAAGGGAAAAAGAAAACAACTAAACAAGTACTCAAAACACTTAACAAAATTAATAAATGAAGCTCAAGCACTTCTTTAGATCTTCCTTTAAAGAGTTTGCAATTGTCTAGAACTATCTACCCTATGTAGGACCATCCACAAGCTCAAGTATAAGTTCCATATACTATATACACTTGCTGACGTCTGAACTAAAATTAAAATAATGATTGGTTGCAGCAAGAAAAAAGTACCAAAAAGCTGCAGGCACTATATCAAACCTTGCTCAAAACAGAAACAGTAATATTCCTACTAGAACAGGCTACGTATATTGTTAAATGGTATCACCTCATCAGTACACAAGATGCTATCCTATTCTGATATCTACTAGAATACTATCAATGCTATTTTTTGTTTTAGCTGTGCTGTCAAAAAATTGCCTGTTCATTTTCAATCAGAGACTGCAATGATCAGCATTCCAAGAAAACATTAATAATAATTCAGGTGAACACTCCTTTAGCATGGTTAAAGAATTTATATCCATCGCGGGCCATACATACGAAAGAAGGTTTTCAATTTCTACCTTGCAATCTCGTTTGCAAGCCAACAAAAGAAAACAAGTTTAAATTAAGAAAGCACATACAAACAAGTTTGGAAACTAAGGAGATTTGGTCAATTCCCTCTTACAGCGCACTGAATTGTCAAAAGGTTCTTTGACTCAAAAACCATGAAAAAGATTCCATATCATCATCAGTCAGCTTGCTACATAAAAGCTATTAAATCAACACCAAAGCCCCAAAACCGTGTTCAGTTCTTATTCCTTCGACAACCTTGGAATAAATCAGTGAATACCAGGACCAACTTTACGCATATCCTACACCTAATCTCAGAAAATTGGCTCGAGATCATGCCAATTTTAATACCAAACAACCTTCTCCATTTCATTTTTATGTGATACTTGAAAATTTCTCAGCAGTGAAAGAGAATTAGTAAATGATCTATTCGAAGCTACCACAAGTAAGAGAATTAGATATAAAAAAAATTGCATATCAAACCACAAAAAAAAATAATTAAAAAGCAACTATAATTGAGAGTTGAGACCCAGTATCTTTTCTTTAAATCATAATTGGTTGGGAACGTAAAATTGTGTAAAGAAAAGAAATTTATTGTATGTTTACCAAAATGTAAATAAGAGAAGCAGCAATAATGGTGCGGTATCGGCCAAGAAAAGAATCAGCAATGAATGCCCCCAAGAGTGGCAGGAGCGCCGCCGTACCAGACCAGGTGT
The DNA here is from genome assembly GCA_019671005.1 of Hibiscus mutabilis. Taxonomy (NCBI): domain Eukaryota; kingdom Viridiplantae; phylum Streptophyta; class Magnoliopsida; order Malvales; family Malvaceae; genus Hibiscus; species Hibiscus mutabilis. The sequence continues at coordinate 41,113,134 of CM033752.1, read as the reverse complement.
TGACATTCACGGCGGCGGTGGCGGTGGACTGACCCAGAGGTCCGGTTAAGTAAGTTACAAGGTTGGAGTCGATTCCACAGTAAGCAAACCTCTCAGCAATTTCTACGCCTGCACTTGGATTCATTTTCATATACTTTGTGATTTATCAAATGGGATGATTGAGTGTAAAGTAAAAAAGCAAGGCGTCACCTATTATGAAAGTAGCGGATTTCCAGCCACCGCGGTTGGTTCTGTCGACAGGGCGGCCTTTGTAATCAACGCAACTGTCGACGCTGTCTTCCTCTAAGAGTGGGGTTTCAACGCCGGAGGAGTCATCGGAGATTGCCATGTCCGTTGACCGTTCGGACTTGAGACACTTTATAGTAAACAAATCGACCATATGATATCGTGTGTTCAAATCTTTTTATTTGGTAACTTCATTTTAATTTTGGTTAAAGCTCACAAATAATCACTAAATTATTTTAAAATTTTCATTTTGATTATTAAACTTTCAAATGTTATAAAATTAACATTAAATTTTATTATACGGACCGACTAAGCAGCTAAATAATATATTAGTTGTTATAAAATAATTATCAAACTATAAATATTATAAAATGATCATTAAACTATTTAATTATTATAAAATGATTATTAAACTATTTATTTGTTACAAAACGGTCATCAAACTATTTAATTGTTACAAATGACCATTAAACAATTCAATTATTATAAAATGATCATTAAACTATTTAATTGTTAAAAAAAAGATTTGCTCTTCACCAGTCACCACTATGGTTTTCTAAACTTATTGGAGAAACAATCTCAAATGGAAAGCATTTTAATCTCAAATTTTACTGGATACAATTTAACCAACATTCAAGCAGTAACTTTACAACATACATACATACATACATACATACATACATACTGTATTACCTTTACAACAATCAACATCAAGTAACTAATAAAACAACATACATTTCTTTTACAACAATCAATATCATCGCGAGCAGCAAGAATAGACCGAGGGAAGCTGGAGGCAGCAATCGCTCCACCCATAGAATTGTTGAATGCTATCTTCTAAAGACGAATGCTCAAGACAACTGAGCTAACCTCAGAACTCTTCAATCTATAAGGCACTACCCCGGGCATAAATGTAAGATTTTGTACAACATAAAAAGAGAGCCAATCCAATGGCACTAAGTGCAGCAAGCAGCCAATAATAGTAATCAAGATGTGCCCGGTTAAGATTATTCGCAAACCAGCTATCTTGGTCATCCCCACCAGTTATATTCTCAATGGCTGAGATGAGAAAGCTACTTAAAAAGCTTCCAACACCAAAGATGCTACTGTAGAGTGCAAGGCCGACACTCCTTAATTCCTTTGGCACCTGGTCATAAAATAGTTCTTGAAGACCAACAAGCGTGAACACTTCCGACAATCCAAACAGTACGTATTGAGGGGCCAACCACCACACACTCATCGGAACAGTGACATTTGGCTTGTCCAGCAACCTGTATTCTTGAGCAGTTTTAAGCCTCCTCTTCTCTACTAAAGCAGCAGTTAACATTGATGTGACAGACAGAAGCATTCCGGGTCCAATTCTTTGAAGCATTGTAATTCCGGATGGTTTCCCAGTCACGGTCCTTGCTAAAGGAACAAAAATGCGGTCATATATCGGAATGAAGAGAACAATCGCAAGGCTAATAAATGACTCAAGTGAAGCAGCAGGTATTTGAAACCCTGGTGTAAGTGATCGGTCCATGGTAGCCCCTTGCTTGGTAAAGAAAGTCGATGATTGTGCATAGGCGACTGCATAAAATAAACTTGTAGCCCATATTGGTACAAGCCTTATAACTGTCTTCGCTTCTTCAACTTCACTGATGCTACACACCTTTCCTTGTTCCTTTGAACCATCTGAAGCAATCAAGGCTTTATTGAGGAACCTACACATTAGAAAACCCATATTGTCATTTAAGAGATGTTTATCATAGAATTGTAAATCGGAACATTATTTTCATAAACCAAAACAAGGGTGCAAGAAGAAAAGAAATGAGAAGGAGATCCAAATCACTTAGACAAGATGCATCAACCAAGGCGACTACAGACTGACAAAAGAAACTACAATTCCAGGAACTTATTAACATGAGTTCATACATCTTTCGTGAAACAGAGATTACGGAGGCAGTAAATTTTACAGGATGCTAACATGCACATATGCCGGCTTGCAGCCTTGTTTATATAATACAGGAACTTATATCGGATGCCATAAAAGTAGAAAAGTGAATTTTCAGTTTGTTTCCTAAATGTGTATAAGGCTTTAGATATTGATCTTTCAGTAAAACTCACTTGAGTTGCTTGAAGCTTTCAGTTGGAATAGTTCCTTGGGTCTCTTCGTCTGCAGCCATTGCTGAAGATGCTTTTTTCCGATTCCTGGCAGCTAAAATGAACACTCGACCAATTCTCACAAATGGACTTTCTTCACTCCCTTTGATACAAAACCTGTAAGTCGTTGTTCCAAACACAAAAACAACCAGTGCAACAACCATTACAATAGCAGGTAACCCAAATCCAAGAACCCAACTAAGGTTGTCTTGGATGTAGGGTAAAATCCAAATGGTTACGGTTGCGCCAGCACATGTACCAAAGAACCACCAATTAAAGAATGAACGCTGGGCTTTGCACTCCTCTGGATCTTGTCTATCAAACTGATCTGCACCAAAAGCTTGAACACACGGCTTGAACCCACCTTGTCCAAATGCTACTAGATACAGTGAGAAGAAGAACAGTGTCACTTGAAACCGAAGAGAAGAACTTAATGTGACATTAGCTGAGGTTTGGTCACCAGAATTGCCGGCAGAAGTAAGAATGGCTGACAGAGTCAACAAGCCTAGACCCTGTAAATCATTCCAAATCAATTCAGCACGGAAAACACTTAGCATGTACTCTAATCAATTACTAAAACAATTAAAAAGGACCCTCAACACCACTGCAGATTATGGCCTTCAATTAGTTTTAATTGTTCAAAGCTGTTGCTGCCCCATGGCTACCAATGAAAAAAAGAAAAGTCGAGCAACAGGTTGCTCAAGTAGAAGAAGATAGTACTGCTGTTTCTTCAGTCTTGAATTGAACTTCAAAGTTTTGTTTGACCATGGCAAGCAAATTCACTAATTTGAGAGTCATGGAGCTCATTCATTCCTAAATGTTTACGAGTTCAAGTGAGCTTGAGGCAAGATTTTTGAATCAAAGCCTAAATTCAACTCTTTGTTTCTATTAATGATTTAACTTTAAATACATAAGAAGCAGGTAAGCATATGCAGCATGGAAAGAAGTTGTTTGCATTAAAGATTTTTTTAAAAGAAAAAGAAAGAAAAATGTTGTACTTTATAAGTTTAACTGTAACCATAACTTAAAATCATGTATTAAGTACATTAATTCACTTACCTCATTTTCCGAGTAATAGGATTTTAGAACTATTTTAGGTATTATCTGTTTTACCAGTGTTTCAATTGGCTTAAACATGCCTATATTGTTTTAGTACCTAGAAGGTCTCAATTATCAAATGTTAAGATTTTTGGATGATGAATTTGGGAATTAATGACTGAGATTTATCCCTTTACTCATTCTCCTTGTTTTCACCCCGAATTACTTCCTGTTTCACCCTACTTTGTCCAATCAATCTCTAATTTCTGTTCTCTTTTAATTTCCTTTCCTGGTCAGCATCAGCAAAGGCCGCAACCAGCTAAGAAAAAGTACAAGCAGATGGGAGATACTAACCAAATCTAGCCCAAAATACAAATAAAAACATTAAAACTAGAAGCAGGCTACTTTATCATATAACAATGATTGAACCAACATCAAAGTTAACTAATCCACCAGCTCTATACCCACACAATGAGAACTACCTTTCATTATTCTGACTTCACTCACAATGAGAACTAAAGCCAACTTAATGTGGAATTCTATACCCACACATGAGAACAGAGGCTCAAAATCATGTCATTTTCGATGTCCATGATATTCAGAAATGAATTCCATGAGCGTAGAAAGATTTTGCATTTTAATATGCTAAACATTATGTTTCACCGAAATTCCAGGCATTATGAACTCTCTTAACAACCAATTGATTCATACTAGGAATAAATCAAGTTGAACTCTTCTATAATAAAAATTTAGTGCCTATTTTTTCTAGTTTCAATTGAAACATAGAAAAACAGGAAATTATTGGAAATTATTTTTACCAAAATGTAAATTAAGGAAGAAAAAATGATGGTGCGGTATCGGCCAAGAAATGAATCAGCGATGAATGCACCCAAGAGTGGCAGAAGCGACACCGCCCCAGACCAGGCGTTGAGTTGTGCGGCGGCGCTAGCAGTGGACTCGCCCAGAGGCCCCGTCAAGTAAATTATGAGGTTTGAGGAGATTCCATAATAAGTAAACCTCTCAGCAATTTCCACGGCGAGGATGAAAGAAGAGGACCGCCAACCGCCGGAGTTTGAGCGGAGGACGGGGCGACCTTTATAGTCAAGGCAGGCGTCAACAGTGCCATCCAATAGCTGAGTTTGAGCAGCAGAGAGATTGGAGTTCGGCATTGCTTTGGCAATATTGTTACGATTGCAGTTGAATCTAAAGTACACAAATCGTGATCTCAAAAAAATAAAAATAAAAATAGTGGACTATGTATTAAACTTTACACTTATAAAAATTTGGTAACATAGCTACTAATTATATAAAAAATAAGGGTTTTTGACCTAGAAGCCGCCTCTTTCATTGTCCTTTGCCATTTGTAAATCTTTTCTTTTTATTTTATCTTTAAGTGGTTAGCGGCCGCATTAATTTTGATGTTAATTATTAATCGTTGATATTTTTTATTTTGTTATTTAATTTTTAAATTTAATAATTTTATTTTAATGACACAATTTTCTCTACCTTTTGGTACGTATTATATGTCTTTTAGCACGTTTTTTTCTTAATCGGTCGTTTGACCGTTTATTTATTTATTTTTCTATCATAGTTGGATTTGACGTCATCACGACTGATCAAGCTGACGCTCTTTTGATTATCCTATTGATCTTCTTATTTTGGACTCTCAAGCTGGATTAGATACGAACTCACAGTCATCATTCTTGTTCGTTATTGAGTTATGGTAAAGATTGTGTTGTCAACGTGTCTTATTATTGTAATAAGTATTTTTTAATATTGTTTGTTGTTGATTATTACCTTACATCGTCGAACTTTAGTGATATTTGTATCTTTTTTGTTTCGAGTTTTGAGTTAGAGTTTATACATTTTCTTTGTATGGTTCTGTTTATGATCTAGAGACGTTAGTTTTGTGTTTTTAAGAATATGTCTGAATCAAGTTTATTTATCTGAGTTGTAAACTCTCATTGCATTTTAGAAATTTTCGTATTTTAATAAAACTAACGTACTCATATTCAAAAAAATCGTATGATAACCCATTTAATTTTCATATTTAAACATGATTCAATCAATTTTCATTATTATAAAGGGATATATAAATCTTACTAATTTCATAGCAATTGATATGAGCCTCGTTAAAAAAATTCCTAAACTTAAATGAAAAAAAAGAGTGCGTCGTATCAATGTTTCATATACATTAAAACCAGACGACCGGGCCATACTTCACAAACAACCCCTACTTGCCTAAGAAACCAAAACTCGCAGTTGCCAAAGAGCTAGGCACAAACATATCATGAAAACCAATAACTCCACTGCATTACACACTGCCTAAGACTTAGATCTGTTCTATATTGCAGAATTCTTTCACTCGTAAAATTCCTTTCTTCGCCAAGTTGTTAGCCAGGGAGTTGAACTCTCTCGGCACAAACTGGATACTCCAATCTAACCCTTCGCACAAATTTCTGAAATTGGTGATTAAAAGTTTGAAGACAGCAGGACACCTCTGAGGTTTCAAAATCCAATCCACTACAAGCATATTGTCATTCTCAATGATCAGCTTAAAAGAATTAGCCCACGATGACTCCCGGAACAGCAGGCATGCTTCTTTAATGGCTAGAATCTCGGCAGAGATAGCGTCAGTGATACCTACCGACTTTGAAAACGATATGACATTTTGCTCGATCATTTCGAAGGCAACCTCCGATGCCCGCCTCACCAAAACTTCCATTAACCGCATCATAGGTTCTTTCGATTTGATGTTATTTTAAATTAAAATTAAAATTAAATTATTTTAAATTAAGCCTAAATTATTTCTAGTTAAAATAATATTAAATTAACAATTAAATAATAATTTAAATTTATTAATTTTTTAATTAAAATTAAACTAATTAAATGTGTAAATATAAAAAATTAAATATGTTATTATACGAAATTTTATAATTATCATATCATTAAGAGTTCTGATTAATACCAATTATTCAACTTTTCAAAATTTAATCACCATTTTATAATTTTTGAGATAGCTTAGTCATTAAATTAACTTTCTGCCTATATTATCTTTTTAATTGATTTTATATTAAAAACATTATCATATCGAGATTAATTTAGACAAAAAAATAAATATATTACAAATAAGGATGAGAGTGGGTTACAAATAAAGATTATTAGTTCATACACTAAGAATTATTATTTCATACACTGAGTGAATTAAATTAGTTTAAGGTTTAGAAGTTATGAATATATAATTATCATATCATTAAGAGTTCTGATTAATACCAATTATTCAACTTTTCAAAATTTAATCACCATTTTATAATTTTTGAGATAGCTTAGTCATTAAATTAACTTTCTGCCTATATTATCTTTTTAATTGATTTTATATTAAAAACATTATCATATCGAGATTAATTTAGACAAAAAAATAAATATATTACAAATAAGGATGAGAGTGGGTTACAAATAAAGATTATTAGTTCATACACTAAGAATTATTATTTCATACACTGAGTGAATTAAATTAGTTCAAGGTTTAGAAGTTATGAATATATAATTTAAAATTTACGGTTAGAATTTAAGATTTAATATTTAAAATTTTCAATTTTGAATTTTAACTCTAAAAATATATTCCACTTTATTTTATTTTTGAATGTAAATATATTCAACTTTAAAAACTAAATATTAAAGCCTAAACCCTAATCTCTCATTCTAAACTAAACCTCTAAGTGAAAATATTTCGTCCTCTCTCAATAATTAAACTCCTATTAAAACTCCTTTAAAACACTATAAGACCATAATCTACACGTAAAAGAGAAGATTGCAGGAATTTAAATTCACAGGTGCAGAATGTCGTCTTTAAACGTATTGCAGCGACTATTTTATCCAAGCCGTTACGAAAAATAAAAAAAATATTAATAAAAGGCTCATGTTTGATAAAAATTTGAAATCGTCACCGATTAATCAAAAATGGTAGACCGGACACCAAAAATAAAAATCATAGATTTTAAAAATTATTTGGGTCCGAGAGTCGGTTAATTTAATGACTAAAAATAAAAACCATAGATTTTAAAAAGTACGGGGAAGGGCTAGCACCCCCGCTACGCCCAAAAATTGGTACCTAAAGGGTTCGTATCGTAATTATTAAGAAAACTAAAAATTCAATCTAGTTTACTTTTAATTCCTAAAAATGTATGCATGGCAATATTAAATTTGCCTCTATATCCATGGTACCAAAGGAGATAACACCCGGAGACCGTGATGACACTCCCACTAGAATACCGGGATAAAGGCCTAATACTATATGCAACAAAATAAAATAAATGGACATGACATTAATGCAATAAAAAAACTCACGGTCTGCGGTACCAAAAGAGATGACACCAGAAAACTGGGATGTCACTCCTAAATAAATAACGAGACCCTAAAAACTAAATCTAACATATAAAATCTAAAAACATAATCAACAAAACTATACATTATCCTATATCTAAACTAATATTAAGTTAAAAATAAATATGGAGATAAGGATCGAATTTTACCCCCTAGATGCTCGGACGAAAAACTTTGACCGACCCCCACCAAAATCTTCGTGCCACCTCGTCATAGCCCAAAAAAATTAACTAGATCGAACCAACTGGGGCAGAAGGCACTATCCCGACCCCTGCCAGCCTTGTTCGGCCGGCCACGGCTCCACATAATTTGGGTGTGCCGATTGCTCCTAATTTTTGGGGCTCATTTGTGTGTTCAAAGGGCATCCCTTCCTGCCTTTTATAGGCAAATTGGGAGGGGGAATGAGTGATGTGGAGCTTTGGAGATGATGAATGGATATGAGGTTGAGTAGTGAAAGTTTTGGAGATGATGCTCATGCTTTGGTGGAAGGCCGTGGAGAAAAAAGATACATCTGTGAATTTTTGGGACTGTATGGTAATTATGGAAAAAAAATGGACAGTGGATCTGAAAAATGGTGATCGAAGAGTGAGGCTCCCCTTCCAAGTGACAACAAAAAATGATTCAATGACTACACATGAATGCTTTATTGAGCAAAATTAAAGACTTGAAAATATCAAAATATGAATAGCTATGTCATGAAATGTATGAGGCAACATAAATATGTCCTAGTGCATGAACGAATGCAAATAATGTGCTGATTCACGAACAGTTCTTAGAGAGACTTCCGTTTAATGGAGAAAATGTCCGGTTGCAAAAAGCTGAAAATGAATTACAGATAACAGCTGGCTTCTTTTCTTGAGATCTTTGACTTTGTGAGGCAAGGCCCATATTCTTCGTCTCAACACCATCTCCGGACCGATAGGCGACCTCGTCGGTTCTTCTCTTATACTGTTCTAGAAATCCATTGTAGAGTGCAGATAAAAAATGTTTCTCCAGGGGAGAACATTGACAGTCCGGCCAACAGAGGCCTATTTAAAATTTATGAAAATTTTGGCAGTTTAAATTAAATTCTTCAAAGGTTTGAAGGGCTTAATTTAAGATTTTCATAAAATATAAAATTTTAAGTAAAATTTTCAAAAGACGAAATTTGTCAAGACCCTTTTTAAAAAAATAGAGGAATTTAATTGGTTTTTTAATAATATATAATATACAATATATAATAATATATAATAGTATATAATAATTTTTAAAAATTTAAAGGGGCTAAATGTAAAAATTTCGAACTTTTTTGGGGCCATGCCCTCCTACTGGCTTTAATGAAAATCCGCCTCCGCATTAAAATGTGTTGTCGCTCGTCAATTTCTCTTTTTTTGATGGGTCTTCATTTGGCACAACTGGATACTGTAGTATTATCGCTCTCGACATCATGCTCTTTTCTCTCATCTCGAATGTCCTCTAAATTAGACCGTTATTGAATCAACAAAATGTTATGGTGTGATGCAAAATAAATGCGAAGAAAAGAGGAATAAAAAATAAAAAGAAAAACATAAAAAATATGTTAGTACGGTAATATAATCAAATAAATTAAATTATAATAACAACAATAATTAAAGCAAATAAAATTTAAAAAAATAAATTAAATAAAGCCTAAAAAGGGTTATCACCAAACGGGCAGCATAACGACATGACTCTAAAGGGTGAGCTCTATGGTTCATTATATGAGGTTCGGTTCTAAAAAATGGTACTCGAACTGTCGCTCGAACATCGATTCGAGGGAATACGACCCTTATATCATACGAGAGTGAAAATCCCATGAAATATAAGGATCGTATTCTGAAAATGAATTACAACACTATACGGAAATAAAAACCCCACGAAGCGAAATAACCACTCATACTTAAAGGTTCTAAAACTAATATATATGATGACAATTTACATTAAAATCAAACAAGGCTTAGAAATTAAAAATTAAATCAAATTTAAATATTCTTTAATTATTACGATACGAACTCAACTAAGGTTTGACTCTTAATTTTTTAATTTTTTAAAAAAAATTTGTCCCCAGCGGAGTTGCCATGTTGTAGTGATTATTTTATCAGGGCTGCTACGAAAAATAAAAAAAAATTATTTTAATGTTTGATAAAAATTTGAAGTCGTCACCGGTCAATCAAAAAGGGTAGACCAGACATCGAAAATAAAAACCAGAGATTTTAAAAATTATTTGAGTCCGAGAGTCGGTTACGTACGGGAAGGGTTAGCATCCCGCTACGCCCAAAATTAGTACCTAAAGGGTTCGTATCGTAATTATTAAGAAAACTAAAAATTTAATCTAATTTAATTTTAATTTCTAGAAATGTATGCATGACAATATTAAATTTACCTATATATCCATGGTACCAAAAGAGATGACACTCGGAGATCGGGATGACACTCTCACTAAAATACCGGGATAAAGGCTTAATATTTTATGCAACAAAATAAAATGCATGGACATGACATTAATGCAATGCGGTACCAAAAGAGATGACATCCGAAAATCGGATGTCACTCCTAAATAAACAATGAGACCCTAAAAACTAAATCTAACATATAAAATATAAAAACATACTAATATAAAAACATAATCAACAAAACTATACATTATCTTATATCTAAACTAATATTAAATTAAAAATAAATATGTAGATAAGAATCAAATTTTACCCCTTAGATGCTCGGACGAAAAATTTTGACCGACCCCTACCAAAATCTCTGTGCCACCTCGTAATGGCCCAAAAAAATTAACTAAATCGAACCCAAAAAAATCCAATTGAATGTTGGATCGAACTAACGGGGCCGAGGGCACTACCCGACCCCGGCCGGCCATGGCTCCCATAATTTGGGTGTGCCGATTGCTCCCAATTTTTGGGGCTCATTTGTGTGTTCAAAGGGCAGGGAGGATTGGGAACCTTTTACTTGGCATTGAAGAAATGTTAGAAAATCCAGAATGAACAAGTGCTACAAAATCCAAGTATAACAGAGAAAATCTTTAGGTCCTATATGAACAACTTAATTAGAACTAAGTATATACTATTCTATATTACACCAGAGAAAGTATATCATCATCAACAACGATTGGTGCTCATGCGGCGGCCAAGGTAAAGAAGATGCCAAGTGAGAGCCACTAGGGTAAGAACATTAACAAGGGATGATTTTGCTTTTAGCTTCTTCAGCCTCTCATTCAGCCTACCAATGGTGGCCGCTGACGACGGGGATTCCCTGCTTTTATTCGCTGCCTCTTCCACAACAAATCCATCTCTTCCTCTTCGCTCTTCCTTCTCCGCTTTCATCCGCTCCAACATAACCTAAATCATCAAAGTTTCCATTTTGATCACAATAGTAATGAATTCTCGTAAATGTAATGAATTTGGATGCAAATGTTGTACCTTTGTGGCTTTAGGCCCGAAATACAGTGCATTGACTAAGACCAATAAAAAGGAACACAAAAGATTAAACGCTTGAAAGTTGAAACATTGCCGTCTTGCTAGACAATAATGTTGTTCTCTGCCCCAACAGATGCCCCAATAAAGCCAACCCGACACTAAAACCCATAGCTTTGAAGTGAACAGGATATATCTTGCTTTGCACCACCCCAAATTGCTGTCTCGGCAGCGCTTCAGCTAACACGGTGCTCGAAATGAACGTAACCCACACGCTCATCCCATAAGCTGAGGCTATTCCCACCAAATGAGCAATTCCCATCACCGGATTCAAAAATAACTTGTTTGCGCTGCTTTTAGCCTTTCTTTCTATTTTTTCCCTTGCCTCTTCCGCTTTCTCTGTACTATTATTCACTAGATGGCACCGCGCCGCCTCGACCGTTTCTTTCGCCGTTCCCACGGCGTCCTTGGCCTTATCAATGCACTCGTTAGCGATTTCTTTAAGAACTTGGCCCTTTTGTGCTACTGCCCCTTTGGCTTTGCCTGCTATTTCTCCGACCTTATGTTTAGCTTCATCAGCCGTCCCTGAAACCTTGCCTTTGGCTTTATCAAAGACAGAGGCGAACGTTTGTGTACATTTTCCAAAAGCATCACAGATAAGCTCCTCGGGGGCGGGGATGTGACTTCCAGTTCCAGGGCCGGCTTTTCCCCCGGCGATATGCCTTGGCCGAGGTTGTTGGATTTAAATCCGTAATAGTGGGCACATATGTATAATGTATATTGCTATTTTAAAGTATGACACAAAATTAAGTGACCAATTATGTTAGGCGTGTCATGGGTATTAAAATGTCATGGAAATAAAAGTGTAGATACCATAAGATGTATTTATAATTCGATGAGGCGAGTTATAAATACTTAATAGTTGATTATTAAATCAACTATATAAAAGGTAGTGGTCCCCAAGAAATAGGTTAACTTGTTTTCTCTCCTTCCCGTCAGAGAGTTTTACATCAAGAGAAACCTATCTTCTTGGAAGATCACAACCACCTTTTAGGCGATCTTCATCAAAAGATTCAAGGTTTTCATCTATCAATTAATTCAGGTACGCTTCCGCATTCGGTTTATTATTCTTGATGATTTGACATGATAGATCCTGGGTTTAGATTTCATATCTGTTATGGTTTAATTCTAACAAGTGGCATCAGAGACAAATTATGTTGAATCATTGAGAATCAATTGTTTTTAAAGTTTATAATTTATGAATTAAAATTTCATATAAAAATTATGCGGTAATTGGTTTTTCCCTTTGCGATTTCCCTTTGCGATGAACATGGTTGCGTTCACCTTGCGTTAAAATTTTCTCTCACTTTGGTTAATTTCCATCGTATGCTTCTTCGTTTTTTAGGGTAATTCAATTGATAATTCAATTGCTTTTTCATGTTGGATTTTGTGTATGCAATATAATTTTTTCAATTCTTATAATTATTGCGTATACCCATATTTTGTTTTTTTCTGCAATTGTATGATTGCTCGATTTGGATTTCAATTCAGGATTATTTTTTTAATTTGGTTTAATCGAAACTTTAATTTTGATTATTGGTTAATAATAAAATTATTGAGAAATATATATATATTTGGATTATTCAAAAACTGTGCTTATATCATTAATCACAATTGATATATGTTTTTTTGTGTTTGGTTTGAGTACGGTTATTGGGAAAAGTAAGTTCTAATGTGTTTGGTTCAAGCTTCTTTGTTTATGCGATTTCAAGATAGAGTAGGCTAAAGTCTAATTTCAACATGTATTAATTTTGCTCATGAGTACTTTATGCTACATATTTAATTTGATTGAATTTATTCATTTGTAAATTCAATTTGATTTTAGTTTCTTGTATCGTGTTTTAATTAATTTGGTGAATCCATAATTAAATTTTTTTGAGGAATAGTCAAATGTTTAGGTTTTGGTTTCTAATAACGTCATTTAGACAACCTTATTATGGGTTAATTCGAAAACCATGACGTGGTTAGAAAATTTAGTTTTGATTTTTGTCTGTTATGGATTATAGAATATATATTTGCTAGTGATATATTTGATTCGGTTTGATTAAAGATTTAATTCATAGCATGTACTCTTGACTCTGACTTCTGGTTAAATATTGATTATTTTGAATTCAATCTTTGGGTGATACATTTTAATGTTTTATGTGATTATTATATAAATTATTCATCTGTATGATACTTCTGATTTTGGCTTTTAAGTTAAAGATCGGTTGTCTTGAATTCAAGTTTTATTTTGGTAAATGTATGCTTAAGGATTTTTTTTGAGAAACAGATCAAAGATTTTTTTTTTTTCAATTTCGATAGCCCCTTTAGAGAACTTTATTTTGGGTTATTTGAAACTTAAGTATTATCGAAACTTGATTATTTATTACAAAATTTTAAATTTGAATATCGGTATATTTATATTATATATTTTAAGATAAATTAATTGAAGCATTAAGTCACCAAAGTGACTTCTATTGTAGAAATTATTTTATTTTAATATATAGAAGGTTTTGTGCATGTAAGTCGGATTATGTTAGTATTAATCGGCCCAAAGGAAGGTTAATAATTAACATTATTATATGTGCAACTGTGGTAATAAACATGTGATAATTATTGATTTTATATGTGAGCAATAAAATCGGCCCAAAGGAAGATTTACATTTGACATGTTTTTATTATCAATGTTTGATTACTGTACCAAGATATCACTTACAAGTTAATATTTTGTCCAAAGATGAAATATTAATGGAGTGTCCGGTATCTTGATATGAGGTTTACCTTTATTCAAATTTATTATTATTTTGGTTATCTTTTAATTTGATTGAAAGATAAAATTAAGACAAATATTTTGAAACAATTAAATTCATATTTTGGTTTCGGATGTCTAATATTTTAATGGATTAATTGAAACATAATGTCACCAAAGTGACCGCTTTTGTGTAGATTAGTTTATTTAAAATATTAAGATAATTATGGATTTTTGTAATTCATGCGTTTATTAATTGGCCCAAAGGAAAGTTAATATTTGGCAGAATTACAACGACAACTGTGGCGATAAATGTGTGACAATTATAAGGTATTTTATGTAAGCAATACGTTAGTCTAAAGATTAATCTATTGTTTGACATAGTTTATTGTCAATGTTTGATTGCTACAACAAAGTACCGCATTTCTGATTAATATTCTTGTCCAAAGACTTGATATTAATGTTGTGCTTGGTATCTTGAGGGGAACTAGCCATTATTTTGAATTTATTTGTTTACTTATGAATATTTATGTGGGCTTGTTTTTATTTTATTTGCTTATTTTGTTCTATATTTAGGTAATTTATTTTTCTTTGTTATAATATCATTAAATACATTCTACACTCATGTTTAGTGAAACTAGTTTCAAGGAATAGAAAAGACACTTACATAAAGTATTTGGTTGTATGAACATAGACCTTGCACTAAGGAAGAACAACTCGCACCTCTCATGGTGGTAAGCACCCATAAAAGGGATTTTGAGAGGTGAGTTCGTTCAAATTGCATGATTTTAATGATCATAAAGTACAACATTCTAGAATTCTTTAGGAGCACAAATCTAAAGATATTACTCATACTAAGGGTTTCCTTGATAAATTTGAGAAACATTTTATTAAAAAATGTTAAGGCTATGACATCACTTTTGACTTACTTGATGTCTATGAAGTATAAAGATCAAGGAAATGTGAGGGAGTATATTATGAAAATATTTAATATTGCTTCAAAACTTAAGGTACATAAGATCGAACTTTCTAACAATTGTTTGTTCTTATGATTTTGGTATCGCTTCCTATGCAGTTTAACCAATTCAAAATTAGTTATAACTGTCAAAAGGAGAAATAGACTATAAATGAGCTTATTTCTCATTGTGTTAAAGAGGAAGAAAAGTTGAAGCATTATAAGTGTAAAAGTACTCATTCGGTTAGTGCTCATTTAGTTAGTGTCTCTAAGAATAAGGGCAATAAAAAAATATATTAGAATAAAGTTGCTAAAGGTCCTAATCAAAAGAAACAATAATAAGTTACAAAGTATTGATTCTTTTGTATAAGTTAGGACACATGTGAAGAAATTAAACTTCAAAAGTGAGCAACTACTTCGGTTATTTTGAGTGATCCATGGGCTGTAAATTTTGTGGTTATGATCTCACAATAAGGATTATTTTAAGGAGAGGTTTATAACATTTTTAGGATGTTGAGTTTGGAGGGAGAAATAAGGTTAGATACATTGCTATTGAGGGTAAGTTGAATTATAATTTAATTCATACTATCACTTTTAATGATGTTTAGGTTTTTACACCTATCATTAATCAAGAAGTGAATCAAGTACCTCAGCAAAACAATGTTGAACAACTCTCATTCAAGATAAGGTAATTGTTTTCAGAAGAACAAACTCAACAACCTCAAAAACAAGTGTCATTAAAGATATCCAAGAGAGGAAGGAGAAATACTATTTCGGATTATTACTTTGTATTTCTTCAAGAAAATAAGGATAATAATGGAATGATAGAAAATGATTCAATCATTTTTATCAGATCATAAAAGTTCTGACTCTCAAAAGTGGATTGATGTCATTCAAGAAGAGTATAATTTTATACAAGACAATAAAGTTTAGGAACTTGTCTCATTACATGAAGGTGCAAACCAATTGGTTGTAAATGGATATTTAAAACCAAGAGGATGCAAATGATAATGCGGACAAGTATAAGGCATGTCTTGTATTTAAAGGATATACTCTAAAAGAAGACATTGATTTTGTGGAGACTTCCTCTCAAGTTTCATTGAAATACTCTTTCAAGATAAGCATGAGGCTTGTTTCTTATTTTAATCTTGAGCTACATAAGATGGATGTTAAGCTTGTGTTTTTCAATGGCGACATTGAAGAAATGAATTATATGGTACAATCATAGATTTGTGTCTAATGATACAAAATCAATGATATGTAAATTAAATAAATTCATCTATGAGCTTAAGTAGGACTCTCATTAATGAAATTATAAATTTCATATTGATTATTTCATTCGGCTTTGAGATAAATTTGGTTGACAATTGTATATACTACAAGTTCAGTGGGAGTAAACCAAGTGATACTCAAATTGCTAAAGAAGACAAATTTAGTCTTACTCAATGCCCTAAAATTAACCTTAAAATTTAGAAAATACAAAAGATTCCATATGCATAAGCTATTGAGATTCTAATTTATGCTCAAGTATGTATGCGTTTGGATATTGCGTACATTGTTGGAATGTTAGACAGATATTTAAGCAATCATATTATGGATCATTGAATAGCAGCCAATAGGGTTATGAAATATCTTTAGAGAACAAAAAAATTACATGCTCACATATCAGAGTTCTGGTAAGTTAGAGATCATCAAGTTTCTGAGACTTGATTCTATTAGAATATTGATGCAAAAGAATTTTGTCACATTGGCTGCTAATTATAGATTGAATAGAAAGATCTTGGTTATTTTGTGACAATAAATATGCATTCATTTATTCTATAAACAATAGGAACACGTTAAATTTAAAGCACATAAATATTAAGTTCCTAGTTGTTAAAGAAAATTGAGTGATTGTGTGTCTATAGAGCATGTTGGTACAAACTCCATATTTTGCGCGCTTATTAAGAAACTATCACCCTAGGTCTTTCATGAGCACACTACTCATGTGGGTGTAATGTTATATAAAGATATTTAGTTTTAGGGGAGTTTGTAATTTTGAAAAATGCTCATTCGTTTTAGACACAATTTGATTACTTGGTTTAAGGATATTTTAAGATTATTTTCTGCGAGAAATAAAGTTTTTTTGGTTTATGCACACTCTGAATTCAGTAAAGTTTGATCTCGCTAAGGTTTAGGAGGACCAGTTGGAAATAGACATACTTGGTTCACATTTCATGTAATTTTCCATGCTACGCATCCATGATTGATCTATGTCATTTGACTATATTTGTATACGTGACCATTGATGGGTCTTGTCATGATTGATACGACAAAGGCTGCTTTGATCCTATATGGATATAGTTGATGGGCGAGATTGTTCTGAGAATACCAATTATATAATAGCAAATTTTTAAGCTCATAAGGTTATACATTTGTCGAAACATATGTTGCCCAAGTGGGAGATTGTTGGATTTAAATCCGTAATAGTGGGCACATATGTATAATGTATATTGCTATTTTAAAGTATGACACAAAATTAAGTGACCAATTATGTTAGGCGTGTCATGGGTATTAAAATGTCATAGAAATAAAAGTGTAGATACCATAAGATGTATTTATAATTCGATGAGGGGCAGAGTTATAAATACTTAATAGTTGATTATTAAATCAACTATATAAAGAGGTAGTGGTCCCCAAGAAATAGGTTAACTTGTTTTTCTCTCCTTCCCCGTCAGAGAGTTTTACATCAAGAGAAAACCTATCTTCTTGGAAGATCACAACCACCTTTTAGGCGATCTTCATCAAAAGATTCAAAGTTTTCATCTATCAATTAATTCAGGTACGCTTCCGCATTCGGTTTATTATTCTTGATGATTTGACATGATAGATCCTGTGTTTAGATTTCATATCTGTTATGGTTTAATTCTAACAGAGGTCGGGAAGCACTGAGGCAGCTTCTTTGAGACCCCCCTGCTAAAATATTTCTCTAGTTTCGGCCGCGAGATATAGGTTTTGATGCAGCGTTGGGCATCGTCATCGTACTCAACGACTATAACTCTATGCCCTTCTCCGGCTCCAACATATTGGATTTGTGGGGTTGGCGACCATATTCCAGCCGCCGCCAATGAAGTCACGACAAGACTCAAGGCCAAAATGTTCATCATCTCTCTTTCACTTGTATTCTTTGCGGTGGTTTTGGGATGCTTTTTGTCTGAAAATTAATGGAGATTCTAAGAATCGAAAGATATAATCCACGCTGCATGTAGCAAGCGATCACAGAACCGACACGTTCGCACTGACTCGGCCACGTTGTATTCCACGTGGCTGCATTTCAGGGCCTTGTTGGGCTTTTTAAACTACTCATCGCGTAAGCAACAGAAATTTCGAGAGCAGCCCTTTCTAATGGTTCGGTTTGGCCCTATAGGTCTTTCGGTTCCAGTGTAAAACATGTCTAGCGTTTATACTAGAATTGGTACACTCCATATTTTTCTACTTTTTACATTTTGATATTATTTTTTTTAATTTATATGTTTTATATTCATATTCTGTTAATTTGTACCATTCAATTCAATTAACTCTTTTATATTAGTATATATGTTATACAATTGCATTTATTAGATTTTTTAACACCAAACTTTTATATAAAAAGTTTATGATAAATACACTATTATAATGATATGAATTATCATTTAGAATAAGAGTATTTTAGTTATTTCATAATTGAGTTGATAACTAATTAATCTATAACACAAATTCAATCAGAAAATTTATGAAAAATATAGATATTATTTTTGAAGGAGATAAATATAGATATTAGCTTTAAAGATATATGCAATGTTTGTAATATTGCCAAGCTATAATATATTAAGTTAATTTAATAACTTTCATAAATATAGGATTGAAATATTCTTCGTAATATTAGATTATATTCTTCGTGTTCATAAAAGAAAATATTTCATCTTAAAATATATATTTTAAATAAAAAATCATTAAAGAAATGATTATAGTTAAAGTGATAAACGTTTTTATCCTTCAATATATTTAGGCTTAACTATAAGTATTTAAATTATGTCTCTTTTTTGTAATAGTTGTCTAAAGTATTTTTTGGTTAAAATATGTGCCTAAAATTTTATTTTTTGCTGAAATATGTGTCTAAAATATTTTTTAACTGAAATAGGGACATATAGTTTTATTTTGGTTTTTTTTAAAGTCAACAACCAAAAATAAAATTTTAGACACCTATTTCAGTCAAAAAGTATTTTAGGCACATATTTTAGCTAAAAATGAAACTTTATGCACTTATTTCAACAAAAAAATGGGTTTAACTATAAAATAAGTGCTTAAAATATGTTTTTTTTTCGACAAAAATCATTATATATTTTTTGTTTTTCACAAATAAAATGGAATCATTATATATATATATATTGTAGTAATTTAAGAATTTAAAAAATGAAATGTGTTTTATCATTTTATTTTCGTTATTTTTCTCTCTGTGTCGGTGTACCTTATAGATTTTTTTTTGAACAGACCTTATAGAATTTTTAATATAATATTGTGTTGTAATTAAAATAAAGGGAAAAGAAAAGAAAATGAGTTTGATTAATTGATATGGATGGTTGAAGTTTCAACATCCGTCCATCGTGTTAGTGCCATTCAATTTCAACAAAAGGCGTTTCCATTGGTTCAGCCCCAACGTCTTCTACAAAACAGCGCTTATAATTTTTTTTAGTTTATTTTAAAGTCAATAATTAAAAATAAAATTTTAGGTACATATTTCAGATAAAAAAATACTTTAAGTACTTATTTTAGTCAAAAATAAAATTTTATGTACTTATTTCAACTAAAAAATAAGCTTAACTATAAAATAAGTGCTCAAACTATATATATATATATATATATATATTTGCAATAAGAATCATTATATATATTTTTGTTTTGTACAAATAAAATGGAATCGTTATATATATATACATATTTTGTAGTAATTTAAGAATTAAAAAAATAAAATATTTGTCATCATTTTATTTTCGTTAATTTTCTCTCTGTGTCGGTGTACCTTATAGATTTTTTTTGAACATACCTTATAGAATATTTTTTTAAACTAAGACCTTATAGAATTTTTAATATAATATTGTGTCGCAATTAAAATAAAGAGAAAAGAAAATGAGTTTGATTAATTGATATGGATGGTTGAAGTTTCAACATCCTTCCATCGTGTTAGTGCCATCCAATTTCAACAAAAGGCGTTTCCATTGCTTCAGCCCCAACGTCTTCTACAAAGTCCAATCCCACCGCTCAAGTATATCCATCATTCAGCCTTTGTTTTTCATCACGGAGTCCTAGTGGAAGAAAAATATTATTATATTTAAAAAATTCGTAAATAATTTATCTATAATATATGTATCTTATTAAAGAATTAAGATTAATGGTTAGATATTATATGTAATAACATCAAAATATTCAAATATATATATAGTAACAATAAATCAATATATTCGAATAAATACAAACATAAATAATTAATATGGTAACTTACATTTCATTTTTTTAAATTTTAATTTAAACTTGTATTTTAAAAAAAAATTAAGTTCACTCCAAATTCTTTCATCAAATTTTACCACTGCCCTCATTGATCATAAACTGAAGGATAATATATATTTATGCATAAATTAAAGCTCACTAAGACGTTTATATTTGTTTTGGTGTGATGTTCATACATTAACTGTTTTAATATTATGTAGTTTGCATTGTATAATTAAGTTGTTTTTTCATTTGAAATTTCCACTTTGCTTTTCTAACTTATAAAAGCAGTTAAGAAAACAAAATTTCCATATGGAAGAAAACAAAAGAAAGCTGAAATGGTTGCTTACTTTTTTACGCTCTGAGAACTTCAACGATGAATATTCCACCACCTGTCCCCTCCACTCATCGCCGCCATACTTGATTTTGTTCGATAATTTTAATATCTAATAGGGTTAGTTCAAGTGATAAGTAGTTAGTAGTTTAATATAACTTAAGTAGATTTTGAGTTTGAAAATTTGTGTATGCAAAAAAAATTAATTGGAAGATTCACCCACCAATGCTATGTGTACGACGTGAATCGATGACAAAACTTTAGAGAATCAAAATGAAGAACAAAAAAAATCCTATTCGAATGCTATCCAAATAAAATATTTTCAACAATTTCAAAAATGAAGTGATTGCAATTCTCAGATATTTATTCAATTTTTAATATAATGATTCATTTTGTTTTAAATTTTAAGTTATAATTTTCTTTGAAACTAAAATCAAATTTAAGGTGAAATTTAATTAAGAAAAATATTTTTGTTTTAACTTTAAATAAAATATATTTAATAATGACACAATTTTTTGATATTTTAATATAAGTTTATTTCTTTCCAGAAATAGTGTTAAAAAACAAAGCAAACAAAATATGAAGCAATCCATGAAATAATGTACTGGGAGAAAGAGAATAAGAAAGGTGGCACGTGCCTTTCCATTCTATTTGGGTTTTGATGAAACAAACAAAATATACAGAATATGTGGCGAAGCAAACACGTGTGGCCTCCTAAACCCTTTCTCAATAATAATAATAATAATAATAATAATTATTATTATTTACTAATACATGATTGTACCATATAGGTTTGACAACTCTTTCCACCCACCTCAATCATAGGATTGAAAGAAAATAATAATGTGCTCTTTTATAACCATAATTTGTATGTTTAAAATTAATCAGTACATTAGTGTACAAAACAAAATTATAATTATAATCAATACACTCGTATATTTAATATTATAATTAATCATTACAATAATAAAGGGACATACTAATGATCAAAATATTTTTAGACTTGGATCAAAATAATTATCGACTAAACTTTTACATAACAAAACTTAAATCAAAATAAATTCTGATTCAAAATATTCGAACCTAATCATGAAAAAACAAATACCTCAACCTTGTTAACACAACCAAAACCTCAATGATAAATATATCTATTATTTTCTTACGTAGGTTGTGATTCCTAAAATTATCATCCAAGTCAGCAATGGATGGCATTGCCTATATATGCAGGCAGCAGCCCCTGCCCCTGCCCCTTGCAGAAAACGAAAAACCATTACTCGAACTGTTGAAAACAGCCCTTACACTTGACTCACTGTTCTTTCATTTACGGCCAAAAATTTGTCTCAAAATATAAATGTCTAAAGTACGAGATAAATTTATTTTTAACCCATACATATATGTATGTATAGAGTTGTGATCTATTTAAACTATGTAAAATTTAATTATTTTTATACTTTTTTTAGACCGTCAGATGAGGGCAAATAAATGATTAAGATTATTTCTTTATTTTTTCCCATAATAGCATTCACGTTTTCGATTGTTAATCTCAGTCATTTATTCATAAAACTTTCAAGTTTTATTTTACATAAAACATAGCTTCATTCATAAAACAATAAGAAATTACAGAAGAGTCCTCAACTAATGAGAAAGTAAAGAAGGCCAACTCGTTGACCAAGAGTCGAAACGAACAACATGGTACTAGGATTTTTTTAAAATATAACAATCTAAACATGTCTTGAAAATTAAATTATGATATATATTCTAATCTCATTTAGCAAGGTTTGAATAACCAAATACATTAATGTATTACTGAAAATGGGTCTAAGATTTGTAAATTATTTTTTTATATCGAAAATAATTTTTATATTTTATTTTATATACTTTTACTTTAGCATTAAAAACATGAAACTTAAATTTTATATAAAATTTTTTAGTAATAAATAAATTAAATTTTGTTAAAAAGATTATAGTCAAAGTGCGTAATAAATTTGGGTGTAAAGAGTACATTAGTTGTGGGCTATGGTACCAACTTTATTCGTAGATTGTTAAATACTTAAATAACAGGAACGACAACTTTTGAAAAGTTAGGTACCATCGTTTTAAATTTATTTTTAAAATAATTAGATTTATATAACAAATTGACCTCTTGATTACACGTAATAATTAAGTAAATCTTTACGTGAAATAATATCTCAATTGAATTTTTATTTAAGAATTTATGATTAAATAAGTTTTTAAAAAATGAACATAAATTTAGTCATGCGAAGACAAATATTTTTTACTCTAAAAAAGTAGCTGAAAATCTCAGATAGAGCATCAATACCAGGTTTGGTTTCTAAGAGGTGGCTGACTATAACGACCCGGGTTTTGGATCCCGAGAGTCAGGTAAACCCAAGGCGCGGGTTTTGCTAGTAGGGCCGAGATGTTGGGCCGTGAAAGGGGCTCCATGAGAGTTTTGTGGGCTTTCATGTGTTGTTGGGCTTGGGTGTTGGGTTATTTTGGATGGGGAAGGTTTAATAAAGGGTAAAAGGGTAATTTCCCCTCAAGGGAAGGCAGAAGGCTGATGCCTTGTTTAATTTTCTACAAAGGGGAAGGGGGATGAATTCACCTTGTCCCCATCTCTCTCTCCCTATCTCATCCTTCTTCAAACTTCCATTCTAAACACAAAGTAAAAAGTTGAAAACTTTGTTGTTGTTGTGAGAAATCCCGGAACTGTTGTCAAGAGAAGTTTTATCAGCATCAAAGGATCTCCATTTTTAGATAAGCATCATTAGAATCAGTGGAAGTAAAGTTTGGAAGTTTGGGCCAAGAAAAGAGGTGGCAAAAGCTTGGTGGGAGCTTCATTCCGGGATTTGCTTGCCTAAGGTCAGTACATTTTAGACTCCTACATTTCATGAGCATCATAAAATGAATGCCTTGCTTGGTTTTATGATTGTGGGTTGCAAAGTTAAGGTTTTAGAAGCTTAAAACCCCTCAAATGGCAAATCAAGAATTAAGTATTGATAATGTGTAAGATTGGTAGAAAACCACCTTAAATAACATGTAAGAACGTTTTGGGGCTTAACCATTCAGGTTTAGGGCAGAGATTGTGAAATCTCGAGCTTCAGGTTTTGAAATCGGGGCTCGTGTACCGGTACGGGGTGGCCCGTATCGGTACTCTTTTGTATGAATAGGGCGTGTTATGAGGGGCGTACCGTTACAACATATCGCGTATCGGTACCCCATGCTTGGTAGAAATTCCAGTGGCATTTCGTGTACCAGTATTCTAGGGGGCGTATCGGTACCACTGTTCCATTGCCTAGGAAGGCTTTCGAGTACCAGTATGCAAAGTAGGAGTACTAGTATGGGTAGGGATCTGTACAGGGTGGATCACATATTGATGTTAAGTACCGATAAGGGGGTAAGCGTATCGGTACGTTTTGAGGCACCAAATCTTTCAAACATAATTTGAGTATAGATACTCTAGGAGGAGTACCGATACCTAGAGGGGTGTACCGATACCCATGTAGGTGTATCGATACTCGTAGAGCAATCTACCCAAGAATTTTGAGGTTACTTTTGGGGGTTCTATAATTTATGGTAAAGGGTCTAATGGGTCACTAAAGGTATAAAACAAATTTCAAAACCTAGAAATCAAGGTTTATAACCCACATGCGGAATAAATGGCTAATGGCTTGGTAATTGTTGAGCGGGTCTCTCACATTAATAATCCATAAGGATCCATGGCGGATCGGTTGATGCTATATAGAGTTTGGGGTCCTTGTTGTGTACCGAAGGGACGCCCATATAGTCTAGTGGTTGTGAATAATAAGATGATCTAATAAGGATGTTGTGTTTGAGCTTAAAAGACATATATTAATTATTGTAACAAATGAAATATGCATTGGGGCATTTGTAATGGTTGGCTTGATGCTTATTATCTCTTGGTGAGATGTATGGATGCTCGGGGAGCATATGCTATCTTATGTGCCTTGGTTAGGAATCCGGATGTCCTAGAGTCAGTGCAAGGGTACTTGTATAAGGGGATGTGTACTTCAGGCTGTGTGTTTGAGTACATCCGACATGTCCACGAGCTATGTGATCTGGATGCGGTTAGAAACCTATCATTGGGCTATGTGAACTCAATTAACCTGATTGGCTGAGTGACCTCAGGTAAAGACTGCTTGTGGCTAACGTGATCCAAGTATGTCTAGGACGTATTTGTGGCTATGGTGATCCAGATATAGTTTATTAACCCAACGACTATGTGATCACGGGTAACCCGACGACTGTGTGAGCACGGGTAATGTAGGGCTTCGTTGGCCATTGTTTAGGGAATGTATGTTATTTACGTCACTGTGTGGATAATTGACGTTGGCTATTTTTACCCTTGGGCTATGTGATTAGAGTATGTAATACAAACTTGGAGGGCTGTGTGAGCTCGAGTAACTCAATAGGCTATGTGACCTCAGAAATAGTAAGCCTGGGATGGCATGTGAGGCTCCTTATCTTCTAGTGGTATCTTGAGACATAATTGTGATCTCTATCTAGGGTAGGCTAGAAGACGATCCTTATAGTTGAGAAGTATTTCTGTGCACTATTGATTACATTATCATTCATGCTTGTTTTATGATATTCATGAATTGTGGTAGAGTAGAAATATACCACTGAGCTTTGTTAGCACAACGTGCGAAATTATGGTTTTTCTGTGCGTAGGTTGACATGTTACTTTTGGAGGAGCATATCGAGGAGGATTTCCCAGCACCGAGCCAACTTCAAAGTATAGTACTTGATTTTTTAGTTTAGACTGATGTATTCATAGAACCTTACCATAGTCGAGTCTGTAACTTTATTTGATTTACTACTTAATTGGTCAAACGGTATATTTAATTGGAGTTTATATTTTGTTTACTCGTAAATGTTATTTAAGTATGCAGATTTATGAAAATAAATGTTTCATGAAATGTCAAATTCGTGGTTTTTAAATGAAAAAAATGATTGGTCGAATTTGGATGACCCAAATATAATACTTCGAATCTGGATCGAGATTAAGGTATTATACTAACCTTGGTAAGTATCTTGGTGTGCCTTTGTTGCATCAACGGGTTACTTCAGATTCATATAAGTTCTTAGTGCAGTTTGTACAAAAAAAATTGAGTGGATGGATCGCGTATTCGTTATCTTTGGCTGGCTGAATTACTTTAGCAAAAGCTGTCCTATCAGCAATTCCTATGTATACTATGCAAACGGCTGTTCTTTCAAAGAGGACGTGTGGAATTGGAAAAAATAATGCATAATGCTAAAAAGTACCCCTAACTTTTGACTAAATTGTCTCTTTGGCCCTTGTTCTTTTTTAAAGCAATTTAGCCCTCAACGTTTCATTTTTTGTCAAAATGGCCCCTATGCGTTTAAAATCTGTTAGTCAACTGGCGATAAACAGCTTGAAATGACTTGACAAAATGACACGTCAAAAGAAAAATATTTTATATTTTATACAATTTTATAAAATTATTTTTTGATTGATATGTCATTCTGTAAAGTCAGCATATTTGCCTATATGATATTGCTGTCGCGACGTGCACTTCCATGTAGGTTTGTCATATTATTTCAAGCCATTTACCATTGGTTGACTAATAGTTTTCATCCATAGAGGGGCCATTCTGACAAAAAATAAAACGTTGAGGGCTAAATTGCTTTAAAAAACTAATAGGGGCCAAAATGTCAATTCAGTCAAATGTTACGGGCATTTTTTGGTATTATGCCAAAAAATAATTAGACGTTTCGTTTGGGGAATTACGTTAAAAAAAGGGTGGGTGTGCACTTGGTTAAATGGGATGAGGTGTGCCGACCAATGGAGCATGGTGGCCTTGGTTTCCGAAAACTCGGGGCTCAAAATGAGGTCTTTCTAATTAAATCAACATTCAATCTAGTGCTTGCAAGGAGGCTTTGCGGGTTCGCTTTCTTTGAACCAAAAAGTGCGTTGATAAAGTGCCTTCAGTCTTAAGAAGTCAAAATTATTCCCGACTGTGGAAGGGTTTAAGCATCGTCTGGAATAATGTTCGGCAAAACCTTACTTGGAGTATTGGTAACGGAACGACGATTGATTTATGGTCAAATTCTTGGGTTGGTGAGATTGGCCTGAGGGTTAACTATTATAACACCCTCAACCCGGATGTCATATTTGGGCCTCAAGCCCAACCCAAAACCATTAAATTTCTCAACTTAGTTTAGCCTAAAATAAAGTGCTTTCCAAAACATTTAAAGCCAACGATTTAAAAATAAATACATAAATGATTAAAACGTTTCAAAAGGGAGCTCTAATTAATTTAAAATGTTTAAACATTCGATTTGATTAATATAATTTACAAAATAATAATTACATACTCCAGCACGTAAGGTCCTATGAATACATAGCCCACTAAACACAAGTATCGTACTCCGGAGATCACCATATGCTAGAATCACGTACAGGTAACGTTTTTTGATTCCCACGATCCAACGATCAACCTACGCATGAAACAATAATTCTGAACGATGAGCTTACAAAACTCAGTGGTACACATCTACTTTACTATACTTCATGCTAATCATAAACATAAGCATACAAACTAGTATGGGAAAAAAAGAGAGATAAGCACGTGGCGCTACCACTAGTCACTTAAACACATACTCTCAACATAGCAAAACATCATACATAACATATAAGGCCCAACCAAACTCGAGGTCTCAATAGATCATCTAGGTGAAACACATATCAACAACAATAACTCTGGAGTAAGGTCGGGTCACGAAGCATCAGAACATACACTTCGGGTGAGACCAGGTCACGTAGCATCGAAACATACACCCTTGCTCAAAATCTCCCTCGAGAATCTACACTCTGGGTGGGGTCGGGTTACCTAGTATCGGAACATACACATATACTCGGAATCCCCTATTGAGTATCTTCGAATGAAACTCAAGTCACATAGCATCAGTAACCTCCATTCAGTATCTCTAACCATAGTATTGCAACATTCTTTCACTGAGTATTCGGATCCCATTAATCAAGAAGACTACCAATTAAATGCCTACCCAGCATACAATAACGTGATCCCAAGGATCTTCCTATCGTTGTAAACGCTATCACATCATTCATTTTACATTACCACGTTGTTAATACATTATGAAGAAGTATTTAATTAATCTCATTTATTGCGTTCATTAATCCTCGTTGTCTTATTTATCAAGGCATAATTCAGTTATTAATATACACATCAATTTCTACTCTTAATTTACATTTATTGGTTATTTCATGTATCTGGTACTGGTACTCGAACACGAGTATCGATACGCTATCCCAAGGTATCGGTACTCACTCGCGTACCGATACTAAAACTATTCACTAGAAATTTTAGATTTTCACAAATACCAATACTGGTCGACCCGTATCGATACGACCCTTAATCGTGTACCAGTACAGTCGAAGCTCGTACTGATACCCTACCTATGGGTTCGTATTATTTCTTTGAATTACAATTCTACAACGCCTTATTTGATCCCTAAAGCTTTTAAAAGTTATTATGGTTTGTTTACTAACGCATCCACTTAATTAATATTAATTACTACCTTCATAATCATTTAATATCAATTCATAACTTTATGATCAATTATCTGAATATTACCAATTATTAGTCCAATCAGTATAATTTTCATCAATCTACTCAAACAAGTATACAAGCCATCACAATTATTTTAATCACCTAACCATTGCTTTGCTTTTATGAGATCAAAAATATTTTTCTTGGTTTTCAATTTTCATCGCCTACATAGGTAATTATCCCGAGTATTATTATCCAAATCTAAAATACATAATATTATATTTGTACGTGTATGAATACCCTTGCCAAATCATGGTATATACTATAGCTGATAATTGTATGAAGAAGAAGAAAAAAGAAAGTAAGCTTTCTTTCTACCACCTAAACATTATCTGAACATGAACCCCATGATGTAATTGTAGAAGAAAAACAAATGTGGGCACCAGAAATCTCCTTTTGTTGTGTTATGTGAATGGAGGAAGGGGCAGGCCGGGCCACCTCACTCTCCACCAAGCGCCCATTCCCTCCTTTTTCTCTCCCTTGAACACATGTTTCTGTCTTTACCCTCCAAAAACACCAATGTGAACTTCTCATCATCTCCATTTTCGTCTTCTTCTTTGCTTCTACTATTCTCTTTCCCATACAACTTTTAACTCTGTTTCTTTACCATGAGTAAGCTTGTTGTTGAAGTGGTTGAGGCCATTGATTTGATGCCTAAAGATGAACACGGTTCTTCCAGTCCCTTTGTGGAAGTTGAATTCGATGGACAGCGTCAGAGGACCGAGACCAGGCACAAAGATCTTAACCCTTCTTGGAACGAGAAGCTTGTTTTTTATGTAAAGGATCCCGGGGATTTTGAGTACAAGACCGTTGATGTTACTGTTTACAATGATAGACAAGGCAGCCGTGGTCACCACCG
Source organism: Hibiscus mutabilis (assembly GCA_019671005.1). Lineage (NCBI taxonomy): Eukaryota > Viridiplantae > Streptophyta > Magnoliopsida > Malvales > Malvaceae > Hibiscus > Hibiscus mutabilis. Next base: position 41,083,870 of record CM033752.1, on the reverse strand, counting down.
GAATTTTCTCGGTCGAGTCAAGATTTCGTGCGGTTTGGTGCCGTCCGAGTCCGGTTCCAGTGTGCAACACTATCCGCTTGATAAACGTGGCCTTTTTTCGAATATCAAAGGGGAGATAGCATTGAAAATTTATGCTGTGCATGATGGAGTTCCTCAAGAGCCGGTAGTACAACGTGCGGTTCCTGAGAGTGTTGTTGCTGAAAATGAAGAAACCGGACGTTTTCAAGAACCGCAGTTCGAGAAGAGTCCGTTTGAAGAGATCAACACTAACAGTTTTGATGAAGAGATCAAGGTAGAAGAAAAGAAGGAGAAGGAGAAGGAGAAGGAGAAGAAGAAGAAAAGAACCGGAAGTGAGGACTTTTCACTCTATAGGGACAGGGGCAGGCGCTCCAGCTCCAGCTCCAGCTCAGTCTGCACCGCCTCCAGTTAAGGAAAAACCGCCAGTGATGGAGACTAGAGCAGATTTTGCTAAAGCAACACCGCCGGCTGCTAGCGTCATGCATATGCAGGTGCCGAGGCAGAATCCGGACTACCTGTTGGTGGAAACTAGACCACTGGTGGCAGCACGTATGCGATACCGAGGCGGTGACAAGACGTCGACTACTTATGATTTGGTGGAGCAGATGCATTACCTGTATGTAAATGTGGTTAAGGCGAAGGATCTTCCTGTTATGGATCTTTCAGGTAGCCTTGATCCTTATGTGGAAGTGAAGCTTGGGAACTACAAAGGGCAAACAAAACACTTGGAGAAGAATCAAAACCCTGAATGGCACCAAATCTTTGCTTTCTCAAAGGAAAGGGTGCAATCAAACTTGCTTGAAGTTGTTGTCAAAGATAAGGATTTTGGAAAGGATGATTTTGTTGGGAAAGTTGTGTTCGATGTTATGGAAATCCCGCTTCAAGTTCCACCGGATAGTCCATTGGCTCCTCAATGGTACAGATTGGCAGATAAGAGAGGTGACAAAATTAAAGGGGAAATTATGTTGGCAGTTTGGATGGGAACACAAGCTGATGAGTCGTTTCCTGAGGCATGGCATTCGGATGCTCACAACATTAGCCACTCGAACTTGGCTAATACTCGGTCCAAGGTTTATTTCTCTCCCCAAGCTGTATTACCTTCGAGTTCATGTCATGGAAGCTCAAGACCTCGTTCCGCATGACAAAGGCCGGTTTCCGGATCCGTATGTTAAGGTAGTGGTCGGAAATCAGATCAGACCGACAAAGGTACAACAGCGAACCATTCATCCAGTTTGGGATGATCAGCTTATGTTTGTTGCCTCTGAACCTTTCGAAGACTACATAATCATATCTGTTGAGGATAGAATTGGACCTGGTAAAGATGAGATTTTTGGGAGGGTGATGATTCCGCTTCGAGAAGTGCCTCAAAGATTTGAAACTGGTAAGCCGCCAGACCCTCGGTGGCTTAATCTGCTCAAGCCTTCAAAGGCAGAAGAGGAGGGTGAAAAAAAGAAAGAAAAATTCTCAAGCAAGATCTTGTTGCGCGGTTTTTTCTCGAGGCAGGGTACCATGTTCTTGATGAATCTACACATTTCAGCAGTGATCTTCAACCATCATCGAAGAAACTTAGGAAGACGAGCATCGGGATTCTTGAACTTGGGATTTTGAGTGCAAGGAACTTGCTGCCTATGAAGATGAAGGAAGGTAAGATGACTGATGCATATTGTGTGGCAAAGTATGGGAACAAATGGGTGAGGACTAGAACACTTCTTGATACTCTGACTCCTAGATGGAATGAGCAGTATACTTGGGAAGTTCATGATCCGTGAACTGTGATCACCATTGGAGTGTTTGACAACGCCCACACCAATGGAAGCAAAGATGATGCAAGGGATCAAAGAATTGGGAAGGTGAGAGTTCGGCTATCGACTCTCGAAATCGATCGTGTTTATACTCATTATTATCCTTTATTGGTTCTTACACCTTCTGGCTTGAAGAAGCATGGGGAGCTGCAGTTGGCATTAAGGTTCACTTGCACTGCTTGGGTTAACTTGGTGGCTCAATACGGAAGGCCATTGCTTCCCAAGATGCACTATGTCAATCCTATACCAGTTATGAACATCGACTTGCTGCGCCACCAAGCAATGCAAATTGTGGCAGCAAGATTGCAAAGAGCAGAGCCGCCAGTGAGGCGTGAGGTGGTCGAGTACATGTTGGATGTGGATTACCATATGTGGAGTCTCAGGAGAAGCAAAGCAAATTTCCACCGCATAATGTCACTTCTTTCAGGGGTTACTGCTGTTTGCAAGTGGTTCAACAATATCTGCTACTGGAGAAATCCAATCACAACATGTCTGGTGCATTTTTTGTTCTTGATACTTGTTTGCTGCCCAGAACTAATATTGCCTACAATTTTCCTCTACCTGTTTGTGATCGGGATATGGAACTACCGGTTCCGACCGAGACATCCCCCACATATGGATGCACGGCTTTCACAAGCAGATAATGCACACCCTGACGAGCTAGATGAAGAATTTGACTCATTTCCGACATCCAAACCATCGGATATCGTACGAATGAGGTACGACAGGCTGCGAAGTGTTGCTGGTAGGGTACAGACGGTGGTTGGAGATCTGGCAAGCCAAGGGGAAAGGGCTCAGGCAATACTAAGCTGGCGTGATCCAAGAGCAACAGCAATCTTCATCATCTTGTCCTTGATCTGGGCAGTGTTCATTTATGTTACTCCATTCCAAGTAGTGGCCGTTCTGTTCGGTCTCTACTGGCTACGCCATCCACGCTTCAGGAGCAAGCTGCCGTCAGTGCCTGTCAACTTCTTCAAAAGATTACCATCCAAGTCAGACATGCTAATATGAGAAATTAAGGGAACTTCCACCATTATTATTTGTTTAATCAGTAAGTGAATAAAGGGGATTCAGTAAATATCTTTCAACGGATAGCATACCAGAAGAATTGTAGAATCTCAGCTTTTCTAGCTTTGGATATGCGCTTTCTCAGCTTTCTTCAGATTCATCTATGGAACCCCACAATATTTTTCAGCTGCTATTCAAGATTTTGCTTTAGTTATCATTTCTGCATTTCATGAATGTAAGCTAAGTATGTTCAAAAAGGAGCAACAAGGGAGTAAAAAAGGTAAAATAATTGTAGGCCAGTGCCGGCAAGCTTGAAACTACTTTATATTTATAGGATAAAAATGTTTATATAATAAAAATAAGTTTAACAATGGTTCTGCAAATCTCTCAAATATCATTGGCACCTGTGTTAAAAAGTACAACAAAAAAAGGTAATTCTGACATTGGAAATCTTCCAAAACCAAAAAGAGGATACCAGTCTAAGAGGACAAAATTCACTTTGATGGTAAAGTCCTAAATTCTAGATGCATTATGACTGCAACAATCATCAAAAAGCTGACAAAGATTCCAACAACAAGAGCCCTATCAACAATACCCCAGCCGCCCGGGGCCCAATCATGCTTGTTCTTTAGTCCCGAGGCAATGCCATTCTCCACCTCTTTATGCTTATGGTTCCTTCGCTTCCTTAGTAACCAGTGAATCGGATTTTTGCTGCCTCGATTTTCCATCGAATTATCATTCTTGGAAACCGCATATTCTTCCAATCTAATCTGTCCTCCACAAATGTCTGGTCCACAAGAGCATGGTTCTGGCTCCTTAGAACATGCACAACTCTCATACTGGTTGGAGCAAGGGGACAGTTTCTCCTGATTAGTAACATTCTCTGGAGCCATTTTCACATTTACTTGAGTGAGAGCCTCAATCACTTCCCCAAACACTGACCATCTTCCCACGGATGTTATCTTCACCATAGCTGAAGTACCCAAAAAACTTTCAGGAGCAATTATGAGAACCTGCACATATCCCTTTGTATGGCCAACCTTGAGACAATGAAGAGAATATGAGTAAAACTAATCAATAACGTCACAAGTTGTAACTAGAATGTGCAATAAAAGGTTGAAGCATAAAGTGTTTTCTAACAACACCATATAGAAAACACAAGCTAGATATTAGATGGCACTGAAAGTTGCATTTAGATAAATTCTGGACACATGAAATGCCAAGTATCAATTTGAAATATACCCCATATCAGTAGACCATGAATGGGTTTTGAACAAAGAAATTGAACAACTAGCTTCAAATTGTTGTTTAAGAGAGTCAAACAGAGTCGATTAACAAGACTTGCAGACTTTCAAAAGTAGAAGTAAAAATAAAATTACCACATTTCATTCCATCAAACCCAGAAGAAAAAAAAGGAAAGAAAAATTGAATGCAGAGTAAATTAATTAAACACTGAAGTGGCTTGAAAGGGGACAGTTTGTTTCTAACAAAAAAGGAAGAAATCAAGTTCATCAGAGAGCAAGACACCAGGACAGTAAACACGTTAATAAGCCATTGCAAAGCAGCCCAACAGCAGGGTTTTAGTCCAAAAACATATGAGAATAAATCTAGTTTAAGCTGAAAACTAGTTTCCTAACTAGGACCACAATACAGGATGAAAAGGAAGCATACAGAAATTGTGCAAAAGTTAATTTTACCAGTAGCAAATCATCTTACCAAATGAATACCATCAGTTGCAATTTCAGTAATCCAAATTCTTTCAACTCTGCCTTCCATTCCATTGTATGGCGTAAATGCTTCAAAAACAGAAGTTAATTCACGGCTCCGATTCTTCACTATAGTACTTGGGACCTTTTTCATCCTTGCAGCAGGAGTTCCTAGTTTTAGAAAGATCATAACTTCTCAGCTTACCACAGCTAGGAGTAAACAAATGAACAGTATTTACATTGGCCAAGCAAAATATCAAGCATAGTTTGTTCAACAAATGAGGTTTTGAATTATGAAGTCCAGTGATGTCTTATTTTATTTTATTTGAGAAAAAGAAGTCCTGTGACCAGTGATGTCTTAATATCTCAACTTTTGGGGAGTTCATACATTAAGATTACAGCAACAAATATACCATTTTCTAACATGGATTTATCAGTCAAATATAGCTAAAGACTGCAAAATCTTATTCAGCACAGCTAAATAAGGGCTAATCATCTGTTTAGTTCTATGCTACAGAAGTTGGCATCTCTTACAATTGCTTTTGCATCCAAAAGGTCAATTTATTAACCTTAAATCAGTTTGTACCACATAATTTCCATTCCTAGCATTTGGATGATTTATCATCAATATCTCACAAAAGAAAATGCTTACAGATGATGTATTTGTTTATAACAATGCTAAATATTTTTACAAAAAAATCTAACCTTTACAGTTTCATATGTTGCATTTTTCTTACAAAAGGCATGCTGCCTCCTCGACTTAAGGTTTTTTCTGTTGCAATGTTCACAGAACATAGATTGAAATAAAATGTAATGATGATTCTAGAAAAGAATTGGTAGTAGGTGGAGAGGCCCAACTTTAATATAAGACCAAAGGAAACCTAATACTTAACAGATGTGTCTCACAAACCTACACGTGGACAACCTCACCAGGGGTCATCATCCTCCCACCCATTGAGATTAGGTAGGAAGAACATAACAATGGCTCTGATACAATGTTAAGCATTTAACCTAAAACCAATTGGCAATAGGTGAAGGGGCACAACTTTAATAATATAAGACCAAAGGAAACCTAATACATAATGGGTGGGATAACACCACTAAACAGAAATCAAGAAATTCAAACAGCTGACATGGAGATTGGAAAACATTTTCAAAACTAAACAAGCCCTGGTAATCTGTAATTTTTCACCTTCTATCCTTGTAGCTGCTAGAGGGAAAACATTGAAATAAACTTTTTTCCAATTTTAAATTATTCATCAAGGATTTGTTTGTCTAAGTGTTCTAGTAAACAAAAAAAGCTGTCTAAGACATCGTAACATAGCCTAATGATTGCTACAAGAGTACAAGTCCTTAAATGGATGCTTAAGTAGATATGTATGAATATCCAGGAATTCACGTGCTCCAATGGAACATAACAAAATATGCCTTGCATGTGGCCTCAAATTGATAATTGGTAAAAAAAAAAAGTAGAAAATTATATCATAGAAATTGCAGCAATAACAAACACCATACCAGGTCTAGGATAGAACTGCGATATATGAACTTGTGGGAACTTGTATTCCTTGATAAGGTTTACTGTTTGAGCAAAATCTTCATCAGTTTCACCTGAAATGTCCCAAAAATGATTATAAATGAATCAAAACCATTAAACTAAGTCATTAAGCAGCTTATTAAGTGTAAATGTTCCCATAGGATACTCAATATTTGTGATGGAATAGAATTTTCTCCAATAGGCCTGACTTGGGAGACTTTGTAGCCAATTTGGGCTGGGCCTTGAAACTTCCCTAAGCCCATTGGAATGGAGTAGATCAGTTCATGGGCTAGCTGCCCTGCCCATGCCGCAAGCTTCATCCTTTTCAGGTAAGATTTTAAATTGCAAGCCTGAGCTCAAGTGATTATTTCATTAAATGGACAAGTTCTTTTAGTTTAATTTAAACTTAACTATTAATATGATTTTGTACTATTTTAACAATAAAACTTCATTTTCATGAGTTGTCAGGATCAGCTCTCCAAGGTTTGTGACCAAATGAAATCTAGGCCATAGGAATCTCTACCTTGTAGTTATTGTAAATAAATTATTTTTATATTAATATATTTCAATTTTTGAAAATTGAAACAAAGCAAATAACAATAGTTGTTCAAGGAACAAATAACTTATGCTGTCTTGGTTCTGAGCTTGTGCTTAAACCCTTGCTAGCCCAGCCCAAAGAAGGCCAGGGTTTCTGACCCAGGCAGTCAGAGAATCCCATGGACAACTGTATCCTGAAGAATTCCAATTAGTAGAAAATTGTTGTTTGTTCCAAACTGATGACAGATGTTGAGAATCTGTTAATTTTCAAAAATAAATCTATATTCTTCTTCCGCCTTTATTCTAGGTATGGAAAATGAAATAAGGTACCAATAGATTACTACAGTTGTAACTTGTAAACCTTATTTCCTAATTTTGCTATGGGGGAAAGGGGGATACCTAATTTTAATTTATTTTAGTGTTCCATAAAACTAGAAAATGGGATCTGACTGACCAGCTGAACCAGGAACCAGCAGACTGTCCAGTCAATATACTACAAAAAAAAACAGCAAACTGGTTTGATTTTTTTTTTTTTTTTTTGTAATTGATGATATTTGAACCTATAAGCTCTTAACTTTATATCAAAGACCATATTATTAAGCCAAATACATAATTTTATTAATTATTTACTACATTTAACATTTATTTAACATTAAAATCATTTTTAAATATTTAATTTTCCTTTAAAGTAAACCAACAAGTCCTGCAGGTTGAACCAATTGTATCGAGAACTGGAAGCATTTATGGTTTGACCTCTGGTCAATTGTTTTTAATCTTGCTTTCTGTATTTAGTTCTTTACCTTATATAAAACCAGATATAGAAAAAGGAAAACATTTTCCAAAAATAGAAGTGTCTTATTTAAAGCCATATATATGTGTGCACAACGGTAATAGAGAAGAGGAGACAACTTAATCTGCATACTAACCTGGAAATCCACATATTATATCAGTTGCAATCTGCATTCCTGGCATGAGTTCAGTCAAGGTATCTACCACAGTCCTAAACTCGCTCACAGTATATTCCCGATTCATAGCCTAAAACGATAAAAAAATACTGAGTAAGACAATTATCGTTTAGCATATATGTAAGGGCATTTACCTGCATTATGCACATTTTTTTTTAATTTGTTTTAGTCACTTAATAAACAACTTAAAGCCATAAGGCCCATAACCAAGATAAAGACATGTTATGTGACCAAAATTTGGGACTTACAGTCAAGACAGCATCACTGCCAGATTGAACTGGAACATGAAGAAAGGAATATACACAAGGATGGCACAAAACAGCTGCTATCTCTTTCAGATGCTCCAAGATAAAAGGAGGATTAGTCATCCCAATTCGTAGCATTGTGCTCCCTTCAGGAGGAAGTTCCGCAACAATGGCATTCAACAAAATTGGTAGGTTAACCCCAATGTCATGACCTACAACATCGCATGACCTATAAGAACAATTTCCATAGACATGTATTCATATTTATATATATATATAGGCAACTGGTAATCTTTATAAGTATATGCATGTATGCATGCATTTGGGAACTTTAACAATATTTTCAAATATAGACGCTGCAGGAACAGAACTCTTAAATCTAAAGTGTCTTAGGCATCATGGGCAGACACAAAACTAGAATACCATATGCTCCAGTATCTTCACTACTCAACCATATCTCCTTCACCCCATCAGCTATAACAGTTTTGACACGCTCAACCTGCATTCCGGAGAGCTTATTACAAACAGAACCAAAAAGTAATAAACACGTAGCAATAAAGCAGGATAACTTACAAGACTGTCAACAGTGTAGCTCCCCAAGTGACCACGAGCATGCTTTGTCTTGCAATAAGTGCAAGCACCTAAACAACCGACATTAATTGGAAGAATCTCAATGAACTTGTTCTTTCTGACCTGATATCAAATAAAACAAATATAAGTTAAATTAATTGTAGAAATCAGAGTTTTTATTAGAATTACTCTATCTCTTTCGATGTACAACAGAAAGTCCTTTTTAAAGACTTTTACAAGGAGTTTTATCCCTAGTAATTAACTACAAGGATAGGACTTTTATCTCTTTACAAAGTTTAAATAAAACTAAACTACTTGTTAGGATAAGATTACATCTCCTAATAGAATTATAACTTTACTAGGATAAGATTACAACTCCTAATAGAATTATAACTCTATTTTTGTTAACTAACCAACTCCCTCAAAATAGTGTATAAATTGTATCTAGTTTGGATGAAAGCACATCAAAGGTTGCTCTTGGTAGTGCCTTGGTGAAGATATCCGCAAGTGGTCTTTGGTAGGAATGTAGTTCACCTTACAATCCCATTGTTGACCTTCTCATAGATAAAATGTCTATCTATTTCAATATGTTTGTCCTGTCATGTTGCTATAAATTCCTTGCAAATTGCCGATTGGTCACATTACTATAAATTTCAAATGTGAACTTCCATCCAACTCTAGTTCAGTCAGAAGCTTCTTAATCCACATTCCTTCACATATCCCAAGGGCCATTGCCCTAAACTCTGCCTCAGCACTGCTCCTAGAGACAACCGATTGTTTTTTACTTCTCCAAGTAACCAGATTACCCCATACAAAGGTGCAATAACCACTTACGGATCTCCTATCTGTTAATTCACACCGCCCAACTTGAGTCTCAGTATACACTTTCACCATTCGTCCCGGTGTTTCTTGAAAATAAGCCCAGATCCTGGTGTGAACTTCAAGTACCTTAGGATCCTATTAACAGCCTCTTTCTCGGGGGTCACTCATGTGCTAGCTAACTATGCCCACTGAGTATGCAATATCTGGTCTAGTGAGCGAAAGATAAATCTACTTTCCAACTAGCCTTTGGTAGGATTCCTTGTTCATAGGATTCCCCATATCTTCTTTACCAAATTTCAAACCTAGGTCCATTGGAGTGTCAACTGGTCTACACTCTACACTCAAGCTTTTCAGTCTCTGTGAGTAGATCAAGGATATACTTCCTTTGATTGATAATCAAACCTTCCTTTGATCTAGCAACTTCCATTCCCAAGAAGTACCTAAGACTTCCCAAGTCCTTGGTTTCGTTCTCCTTTGCTAAAACAGATTTGAACTTCTCTATTCCTTCTATGTCATCCCCAGTGATAATCATATCATCAACATAGACAATTAAGAGAGTTATTTTACCATTGAATGCCACATTTCTAAACAAAGTATGGTCTGTTTGGCTTTGCTTGAAACCATTTTGAACCATAGCCTTCGCAAATCTCTCAAACCATGCTCTAGGGGACTGCTTCAACCCATAGAGTGATTTATTTAGCTTGCATACTGTCTCTTTTGTCACCTTTCCTCCCAAGCCTGGTGGAATTTCCATGTACACTTCTTCCTCAAGTCTTCCACTTAGGAATACATTTTTGATATCCAATTGATGCAACTTCCAGTCTCTATTAACTGCCACAGAAAACAACACTCTGATGGTGTTTAACTTGGCTACTGGTGCAAAAGTTTCTTGATAGTCCACTCCATATGATTGAGTGAACCCTTTAGCAACTAGTCTTGCCTTGTGTCTTTCAATGCTCCCATCGGATTTGTACTTTACAGTAAAAATCCATTTGCACCCAACAACCCTTTTCCCTTTCGACATATGAGTCAAACTCCAGGTGTTATTCTTCTGCAATGCTTTAACCTCCTCTTCAACAGCTTTTCTCCATTCAGGACTTTCAAAAGCTTCTTCGAATCTTCACACTGTCAATACTAGCAGTAAAGGTTTTAAAACCAGACAATAAATTTCCATAAGCAACAAATCTGTTAATAGGATGAACAGTGCATTTCCTTACCCCTTTTCTAATAGCAATAGGAAAGTCATCTAAATCAACAGTTGAAGAGTCTTGTGGGATAATGTTACCTCTTATTTCCTCGGCAGCAGGACCCAAAACAGGCTCTTGGAAAATGTTAGGTTGTTCTTCAGTTACAGGTTCTCTCTTCTTGTATACACCTTGAGTGGAGTTTTTGAGGTGGTTTTAAGTGTTGGAGGAGGTGTTGTATAAGGACTGGTAATTTTTTACTGAGGAGAAGATATTTCAATAGGATTACTAGGTGTAGCAGTCACAGGTTCATCATAGGTAGGCAAAGAAGGCAAGGAGGACACAAACTGTTGAGTATTGAGATTTTCATCAAAGATAGGCAACGAGAAGATAGGCTGTAGGTTAAGGGCTGAAATTCCCTGTATTTCTCCCCCTGAATTTCAGTACCTGCAAAATAAGGCTGATTTTCAAAGAAGGTGACGTCAAAGGATATGTAGGTTTTTCCTTGGGATGGGGAGTAACATTTGTAGCCCTTTTAACTCGATGAGTATCCTATAAACACACATCTTAGTGACCTAGGATCAAGTTTACCCCGATTACCGTGAGACAAAAGTGTTTCAGTAGGTACCTTGAATCCTAGTGTCTTGCTAGGCATACGATTAATAAGGTATGTGGCAGTAAGAAGAGCTTCCCCCAAAGATATTTAGGAGCTTTAGCTGAAAATAAGAGGGACCTAGTAATCTCTAGATGTCTATTTTTTCGCTCAGCCACTCCATTTTGTTAAGGGGTATTAACACAGGAAGTTAAATGCAAAATTCTTTTTTCTTTAAAAAAAGACCCAATAGACCTACTAAGATACTCACTACCATTATCACTCCTCACCATTTTAATTTGTTTTTCAAACTGGGTTTCAATCATCTGATAGAAATTTCTAAAGATTGTGTCTACATCAGAGTTATCTCTCATCAAGAATGTCCAAGTGACTCTAGAATAGTCATCAATAAAAGACACAAACCATCTAAACCCAGAGATGCCGTTTACTTTGGAAGGGCCCCAAATGTCACTATGAATGATAGATGATGGGGAAGTGGGTTTAAATTTGGAGGAAATATATGGTTTTCGTGTATGTTTGGCCATTTAACACACTTCACAGTTAAAAGAAGATGGACTTTTATTTATAAATAAATTGGGAAACAACTTTGCAAGATAGAAAAAATTGGGATGTCCTAACCTATAATGCCATAGCATTATTTCACTAGAAATCGAATTGGTGGAGGAAATCAAGTCCAAGGCAAGTGGAAAAAAATTGAATTTCGAGAGGGAGTCCATGAAGTAAGTATAAACCATTGCACAACCTAGCACCGCCAATCACCTCTTCGAGTCTCGTGTCGAAAAACACAACCAACAATCCCAAAATTAACATCACAATTAACATCCATAACCAATTTACTCACGGATAGCAAGGTTGCAAGCAAGATTGGGAACATATAGAACATCGATAACATTAGGTGATCATTTAATCAATTGAACCACTCCCTTTAATCGTGGATAGAGAACCATCTCGCTATTTCGATTGAGGAAGCGGACTTGTGATTCGCTAAATGTAGAAAAAAGGTTTCGATTTCTGTCATATGGTCGGAAGCCCTGTAATCTACTATCCAAAACAAAGAATTATTGGTGGCCAAACAAGAGATGCTACTTACGTGGTCATGAGGGCATTAGGAGAAGATTTAGATGACAGCTTTCTTTGAAAAGTTGTTGAAGTTCTTCAATCTGCTACTTGCTAAAACCGCTGGAGGAGTGTTGGTAGAGTTGGCGGGAGATGCAAGGTGAGCCTCCTTCTTGAACTCGGATTGAGGAGGCTTCCACTTACCGGGTTTCCCATGCAGTTTCCAACACTGCTTCCTAACATGGCCAACCTTTTTGCAAGTGTTCACACCAAGGTCTCCCCCTCCTTTGTTTATTTCGCAGGTGGAGTGTGTAAGGAGTGCAGAAGAATCACTCTTTGGGACGGTGGTGCCATCAACGAACGCCGCTTTCTCTCTTCTTATTTCAGAGAAAGCTTCACGAACTTGGGGAAGGGGTTTAGTGGCCAAGATATCGCTTTTGGCCCCATCATATTCTCCATGAAGGCGGACAAAAATCGAAAAATTCTCTTACGGTTTTTCGGACTATTGTAAAAAATAACATCTTGTAACACTTCCAATCACTAGCTTCATATAGATCAATTTGTTGCAAGCATTTTGTCAAGACCCCAAAATATTGAGCTACGATCATCTCTCCTTGGCGAAGATCTTTGATTTGATTTTCCACCCCAAAGAGTTTTGAGGTGTTATCAACACTTGAATATGTATCTCGAGCAAAGATTTCATTTTGGTGCAGTTTTATAGAGCATAAAGTTTTCTCCTACTTCAGAATCATGGAGTTGATCAACCATGACATGATCATGGTATTTTTACTTAACCAATTCTTCGTAAGTAGGATCAGTTTTTTCTCGGAATATTCAGAGAATCGAAAGATAGGATTCTTTTCTTCTACCAAAGTGATATAAAGCCTCACTGATTGAGACCATGGAAGGTAGTTGTTCCCATTAAGTTTGTAGGAGGTAATGGGAGAAAGAGAGGCATCGGATAATGAAAAATCAGCCTGGCGAGTGGTCACAGGAGTGCTAACATCAGAGGAAGAATCTGATCCAGCCATGGAGAAAGGAGATGTCGACAGAGAAGAAGAACAATTTTAATGGAAAAGAGGATCGGTCTAGACTAATACCATGTAGAGATCAGAGTTTTTATTAGAATTACTCTATCTCTTTCGATGTACAACAGAAAGTCCTTTTTAAAGACTTTTACAAGGAGTTTTATCCTTAGTAATTAACTACAAGGATAGGACTTTTATCTCTTTACAAAGTTTAAATAAAACTAAACTACTTGTTAGGATAAGATTACATCTCCTAATAGAATTATAACTTTACTAGGATAAGATTACAACTCCTAATAGAATTATAACTCTATTTTACTCGTGCTAACCAACATTAATCTTTAAGAGTAAAAAAGTTATTGCCTTTGAGCTAATTTGAGATTATCTATACTTCTAATTAAGGGAAACCTCTGGGATATTTAGCAATGAATTTGTACCAACATATCGGAAACTAAATATTAGTCGGTAAACACCATTTCCATCTGAAAATTGGCGGAGCTAAAGAACACAATGGTACTAATTACCAAAAAAGGAAAAAAAATAAATCCTTATTTCAGTTGCTTCTTTCAATATCACCTATTATGTCCACCTCTATTCCTTATTGCAATCTTTCCCACGCTGACTTACATGTTTTAATTGTATTTTTCTAATAAATAACTTTATAGATTTCTTCGCTTCACCGATCTAGGGGAGGTATTAGACTCCAGTCAGTGATTAAGAAAAACTTACATGTTTTAATTGTATTTTTCTAATAAATAACTTTATAGATTTCTTCGCTTCACCGATCTAGGGGAGGTATTAGACTCCAGTCAGTGATTAAGAAAAACATCCAATAACAGAATAGTCATAAAGAACTCCATTTAAGTAACTGAAGTAGCAATTATTAACAGTTCAAACCTTAGGAAGGTCCAGCGCTGGCAAAGTCTTCCGGTTCAAAAGCCGCACCTCATGGCCTTTTAGGGTCTCCTCTACAACTTCAACAACACGGTCAATTTGCTGGACTCCAACTATACTGACCCCTTCAAGCTCTTTCAAATCTCGGCTTCCTTGAGGAACACACCCAGCAACCACCAGTGGCTTTTTTGCACTTTTACCTTTTGTTATTAAAGTGTTCATTGCCGACTGACTTGGGTTTTTCACTGTGCATCTGCAAAACAAACCAAAAAAGATCAAATTATTGAAACATATAAGCATTGATAATATAAAGTGCGTTTGAAAGGAATAAATGGATGAAATGTATCAAAGAAAGAGTGTTTAGAGGTGAGTTTAGACAAAGGCTAAAAGAAAGAGAATATAGTAGTGGAAAAAGGGGTGAGACAGCTGTTAGAAGTTACCAAAATTTCCTTTTAAGACAAATGTGTAGTTTTATACATCTGTCATTCCTTATCCATTATGATACCTCCGAGGATAATAAACACATGAACAGCAGCACAAGCAATATATTTTAATCAAACCAATAATTATCAACAACCAGATCCAGAGAGGGAAAAGGGGGTGAGAGAGAGGGTACAAAATGACAAATATTTATGCCTCTAAGCGACTATCCTAGGAAATGAAAAAGGTTCCAAGGCCCGTGGCTGGAGGAAGTAGATGTTTCTCATTATGTGATGCCTACTCTTTGTTCAATGTCAGACTAGTTCATGCATCTTATAATTATCACACCGAGCACAAGTGAAATACACAATAAGATTTCTTATTCAACTCTCAGAAACGCAACTTCACATGAAATTGGTTTATACTCTACAAGAAAAAGCACTCAATTTAAACCGCAAAATTCTCCAAGACATCTTTTTCTATAATATTGATATTCCAGTAATTTACCGCAATTAAAAACCAGTGTAAAAAAGTAAAGTCTATAATGAAGTTGAACTTCATGGGCAGACATCAAACGAAACAGTGACTTTATTATAACAGAGACCAGATGTTCATCAGTCTTACACTTCACCATGAATGATCCATACAAGCTGAAGAACTTTTTAAAAAATTAAGATCAATAGACACCCTCAAAAAATTTGGGGTTATATGACCTTATTTAAAATTACTGGCATCTGGGTAGATTATTTTTCCCATAGTAAAGTAATACATAGAGGAATATTTATTGAGGTCGTGAGAGCCTGATGTTTTGATGATTTCATAATTGTTAAAACCATGATATATATGAACTCATCTCTAATACTAAAAGAACATTAAAGAGAATAGGGTGATGGCTAGGGGTGCTTATTGAGTTGAGCAGCTCGCAAACAACTCAAGCTCGACTCAGTCAAAACTCGGTTAAGGCTCAACTTGAGTTGACTTGACTCGAAATCGAGCTCGACTCGAGATATTAACGAGTCAAGTCAAACAAGACTCAACTCGACTCGATAAGTTCGTGAGCAGCTCGTTATTTCTTTATAAAGTCTTATGATTTTTTGGTGGCTACCTTCAAAAAATTATGTTCCAAGAAGTTTAGATACCAGGTGAAAAACTCTAAAAAAGTTTAATAAATTGCTAAGTAATTTACCCATAAAATTCTGGCTTCAAATTTCCAACGTTTTGTATTTCTCGAGAATTAAAAAAGTTAATTTGTATTAATAAGAAATTAAATTATAATAAAACGGTTGAAAGTTAAAACCCTGAGATTGAAAGTAGAAAAGGGGAAAGTCTTCAGTTTCCACTTCCCATATAAAAAAATACGATTGAAAGTTAAAACCCTGAGATTCTTAAAGCATTCTCTTCTTTGTTGTTCTTCGAAGATTGTTGAGAAACTAAAAAGAGTCTCACACTCGAATATCGACTTCATCTCTAACTCCGTCATGACAGGTTCGTTTATTTATCTCTTCAGACCTCACATTTTTTTCTAAATTTTTGTGTTTGTATTAAGCTCTAATAGTATCACTAGATTTTACCTATATTAAAAAAACAAAGTAAAAATTCTAGCGAGCTAAACGAGCAACGAGTTGAGCAACAAGATTTTTTAAAGTCGAGCAACGAGATTTTTTAACGAGCACGAGTCGAGCACTACTCAACTTGCGATCGATTCACTCGATAAGCACCCTAGTGATGGCAACCAAGAGAAAGATAATAACAAATTAAATTAATTCAAGGGTCGAAGCTTACGTATTTATTAGCCAAAGGTCTCCTTCCTCAGGGTTGTCAGATATGGCATAGCCAAATGCTGAAAGCTGACCCGCCATATATTCACTGTCACTCTGACAAGAGGTTAAAGTGTCAGATAAACTGATAGCAAAATCAAATTGAATTTTACACTCAGAACAATATATGAACATGAACGAGATGGATTACACCTTTATTCTTTTTTTTGCAAACAGAATGTCAAAGCTCAACCATAGATCAAGTTTGACATGTGATCAATCAATACAATTAGTATCTCTAATATAAAAGATTTTGAACTAGTATAGATAACATAGAAATATTACAAAAGCATTTTTTTGTTAGATATAATGTTTTCTCCTCATATTCAATGGCTTTCAAGTGTTGACCTCCTCAGCTTGACAACTCTTAATCCATTGATTCAACCAAAACAATGTAAATCACAAAGCAATAGCATGAAAACTCAAAGGCATCAAAATTAAAATGATAGAAATAATGTAATTCCACAAAGAACCTATTTCACCAGGACTTGGGGTATGAGTGTCTTCTACAGATAAGTATACAGGCATGCTTAGTTCTTTTAAAGTTTTTTTCACATAATTTGAAGATCAAACCCCATAATTATATTCGAATATATGTTGAAAAGTATTGGATTTGAGAATGAGCAATACATGTATGTAAAAGGTATGCTCTTTTATATTTTCAAAGTTTTTTTCATGTAATGGGAGGATCAACCTCCTACCATGTCGAATTCACAAATATCAAGCACGGGAAAGGTAAATAGTATTTCAAGCTTTTAGCATCCATGAATTTCAAACATATCTTATGAATAACAGAATAGGCATGAAAGACACAAGCTCTTGGTGAATCAAGTATTTGAGGGAACAAAAACAAAGAGCTAAAAAGAATTTAGTATTCAGATATATACAACAAAATAAATAGCATTGAGGTTCATTGAGTAAAACACTGATTTTGGGTCTTCTCTTAACCTCAAAACCACCATTAAACTAATTACTAAACTAAAACATTAAAAAGAAAACTTGCCTGGTTATGTGAGCACCCAAACGTCTTGACATAAATAGTCTGCAAAAAGGAATTTAAAAGAAGAATGAAGAACAATTTAAAAAATGATAAATATAATTATATTAGGAAGTAGGAGAGGACCTGAGTGCCAGGGATTTTGGGAGGGTCATTCAATGGAGAAATTTTGCTGGGTTTGGGTTTGTTCTTCTTCCTTGGATTTACTCCAACAGCATTCAAAGGTAACCTAAACCCAGGTGGAGCTCCGCCGCTGCCGACCAACAAATCCTCTATGTCTTCCATTTCCTTGGATCGTTTCCTTCGACCTGAGGGGCCGCGCTGCAAGTGCAAGAGAGAGAAAGCGAACCACACCTCTCTGTTCCACGAAAAAGTGAGTTTTGGGTTCACTAATTGGGCTTTGCTTCACTTTAATTGATTCCAAAACTAAAATGAAGAGGGAATTTCAAGGATAGGTACGGGGAATGACATGTGCATTGTGTGGTTAAAAGATAAAAATTTTAAAATTTATTTTAAAATTTTATTTAATTTTCTAAATTTTTGAGTTTTTTTGGACATACTTAATTTTTTGATAAATTTTCATTTTGGGAAAAAGTTCAAAAAAAAATAAATTGTATACTGAAGAAATTAATAATAATAAAATTAATTTTTGAAAGTTTTTTTATAAATTTAAAATTCGGGTTTTTTTATTTCTTTTTTCTATGGTGTGTTTGGACAAGTGATTTTAAAACTTTATGCTTTTTAAAATGTTAAAAATATAATTATATGGTTTAAATGAATAATAAAAAAATGTTTTAAATATAAAATTTTATAAATTTAAAAATAATTGTAAAAAAATGATATAAAAATATAATATTTGTAAAAGAAAATTAATATATAAATAATTTTAATAATAAAAAATATACATCAAAATCAAATAAAATGATGTTGAATATGTATTAAATGAATTAAGGTTCACTTAAATTTTATAAAGTCACACATTTAATTGAAATTTAAATGAAGAGTTTGAAAAATAGAAATTTTTTAAAAGAAAACTCTCACTATTTTTTCTCACTTTCTTAAAATTATTAATTCAAACGCATTCTAAATATCTCGCGTGGTGAAGTGATAGCTGGAATCAGCCCAAGTTTTATGGTCCTTAACCATCATGAATAATAAAACACATATATACCCAATTTTGTGGGTAAGTTTTAGCGGCTGAATTGGACATGTGCTGTAAGGGTTGTGTTGTTGATCATTTGTATTTTTAAAAATTTTAATTATTTTGATTTGGATTTTTTTTAAATTTTATTTATTTTGAGTTTGGGATGTTTTTGGGTATTAGTTTTTTTGGTTTGGATTGTTTTGAGTTTAGGTCATTTCAGCTTAATGTTTAATTATACATATAAATCATTTTGTTTTTAAATTTTATTTATTTATTTGTCCAATAAAGCATATATACATATTCTTTATGACAATAATAAGCATATAGATATATATATTGTCAAGCCTCCGTAGAGAGAAAGATTATCCCATATCAAAAAGGAAAAAGAAAATATAAGATATAAACATGTCTTATGAAAAAGAGCAACAGCACGCTGTAGTAGCCGAGCAATGAGCATATTTCATTTGATTCCAGTCCGACAATGCCAAAATGTGATTGTATCGAGGCAATTGAACATATGATGTATCTAATCTCAAAAGCTCTCAACTATCAATGTTGCAATAGAATACATAGAACAGCGCCATAGTATAAAGCACATCCCTTACAAACTATAAAAGGAAATGGCAAAAATCATTAAGCAATGCAATACAAGAAACTATATCAATTAACATATACATGCAGCTATTGCTCACAAAAAAAAAAAACACAATCACTACAAGTATAGATCAGGAAGATCCTGGAAAAGTTAAATACAGCAATGGTTTCCACAGCACATTGTTGAACTCAAGTACTGAACTACTCAAAGGTTAGTCATTATATCCGTTACGAACAACTAGGAGTTTGCCCGAGATCCATCATCATATTTGTTTGCAGTGGGGTTACTCTTTTTCTGATAAGCATTTCCACAGTGGGGCACGTTCTCTTCCGCCCACCTCTTGGCCTTGACTGAAATTGCTCATCAGACTCCAGAAAGTCACCCTGCACAAGTAGTTATAAAAAAAAACTATGAACTTTGGCTGAAATGAAAAATACCAACACCACAAGGCATAAGCTCACAAAGCATTGAGCCATTGAATAACTAATAACTTACGGGAGTATATACGTGGAACCCTGATTTCTCATGGTTATCTCTAACATGCTTGAATGAAAACCTCATGCCACAACCAAGGCTACATGCATAAGGCTTGAGTTCTTCGTGCACAGACTTGAAATGCTGACGCATATTTGATTTCTGAAATAGAATATTTCAACACATCAGTGAAAAAGAAAAATGTTTTTGATGAGAAAACAAATTTGATGCTTAGCCCAAAACAATGACATTCAATTTCTTATGTGTATATTATTTCAAGGTTCACGACATCTTACAGTTGAAAATGTGTGAAGACAACCCTCAAAATCACACTTAATCCTCTCTGAAGCAACCCCTCCTGATTCATGTGATTTGAGGTGCCTCTTGATGTTCTTTTTCAGCTGCTTTGCTCCACATATCTGACAGTTAATATATGCATGGCACGATTGCACATGAGCCTTAAGGCACTGCTGGTTAGTGAAATACTTCATGCAGCCTGGTTCAGAACAATAGGCTTCCACCGAGTCCAGCTTAACTGTAACAGTTAAGACATTCATCAGATAACATGTTAATTACCAACTGGCAATCAAGAGTGCTCACTTCTTTCTTTTATTAAAATGACAATAAAATAATTATACAAGATATTATCTTATGAATCCCACTCGGTTTTAGACACACATCAAATCAGACGCTAGAATATGATTTCGAAAACCAAAAAAGAAAAGCAACTTGCAATGAGAATCCTCATGCTTTTTCAGCTTTGATGCAAATTTGAACACCTTCCCACATCCCACTTCTTGGCAGACATATTGCTTCTGACTTCCAGCATCAGAAGAAGATGACTCTTCATCATGAAACTCTTTTAGATGCCTTGTCATATTGCCTTGAATCGCAAACTCTATATTGCATTTCTCAATCGGACACTTAAAAAGTTTTCCTTGGTGCTGAAGAAGATGGCGATTCAAGTGGTCTTTCCTCCTGTAGCTAGCATGGCAATCTTCAACCGAACAAGCAAACGGCCCCTGTAGTAAGATTTTAAAACAAAGTATCAGAACTACTAGCACATAGCATACATTATCGATGCATACATGGACATTAACAAATCTTCAAACCTCGAAGTACACCACACTGCGTGACCGAGGCTCACTTGATGGAGCTTCTCAGGAGGTCTCCCAACCTGATACTGGTCCATTCAAGTTATAACAAAGCAGCCTCTCGCATTTTGGAGTTCTTTTAGTGGGATCCAATGCTTCACGCTGTAACATCCATTGGTTATTTTTTTTTCTTTGTAAAAAAAATAAGTGATTCCTGCAAAAGTATTCATCCATGATAGACATGAACACAAGAAAAACACTGCAGTCATAAATCATATATTCGGAAATTGGTTCGAGGGTATGATTCTCCAAATAAAGAAATAAGCTTAAAACAAATGAGCTAATCCGTATCAAACATATACCGGTAATAAAGGTGATACTAAATTACAAGTATTAACTAAGATTAAGAAAAGATCATAAGACCGTGAAGCTAATTACAAGTTAAAAAATGTACCTCAAGTGAATGGCTTTGCAAGTGTTGCTTCAAATGAGCAGGCTTCTTGAAAGAATCACCGCATTCTTCACATGTATTAGACGATGAAACTCCCTCTTCTTCCTTTTCACCACTGTTTAACTCGTCCTGAATGAAACCCAAAGTTCAAAACAAAAGAAATCTTTAGTATTAACCTAGTTTGAATCAAAAAGGGAAAAATAGAAGAACCCATTGGAAGATTTCAGGGGAACAAATGGAAAAGTGTGGCGGAATGGAAGTAGGTACTGGATGCTGAGCGAGGATGTGGGAGGTGATGAGAGACTTCTTAGATCTGCAGATTCCACAATATTTGCAGGTATAACGTCTTATGTCTTTGAAATTGCTCCTCCTCTTTGTTCTTCTTCCATCTTTATTGGATTTTCGCGGGTACAGAGCGTTGAAGGCGCCGCTGAAGTCGAAACACTATGATATATGAGTATGACAAAATATAACCTAAAATATGAGGTTGAACCAACCCTAATCCAAATTTTTAGTTTTAAAATATTAACGGTACCCGTTAAACTAATACTCAATCTATAAATCTTAATCCAAACAGTACGTTGGGCTATATTTTGGATTTTAGATTTGGGCTTTAAACTCAAACTACTTTTCGAGCTTGATTTTATACAATATCAAAATGGCTAAAACTTTAATACACTGGTTGTGTAAAACTAATTTTACATAAGTATGTGTATTTACATTATAAAAACTTAAATCCTAACTTTCTAACCCTAACCCTAAAAAACTAAACTTTAAACCCTATACACTAAATTCTAAACACTAACCTTAAATTCTAAACCACACAATCTAAACCCATAAACTTTAAACCTTAAACTAAAACCCTAACACCTAAAACTAAAAGGCACGTGTTATATTTATATAAAATCATAAAAACACTTTAAACATAATAATTTCAACAACTGAAAAATATACATTTATTACATATTCCCAAAATATAAAAGAGATTAAACTTTTATTACCATAATAATTTCTACATTCACTTTAATTTAAGGGTAAAGTTCACAAATAGTCACTAAACTTTGATCAATTATTCAATTTGGTAACCAAGCTTCTAATTGAAATAAAATAAAATAATTTAACGCTAAACCCTAAACCTTAAAACCCTAAACTCAAAATGATAAAAATAATTTAACCCTAAACCTTATTTTTAAATAAAGAAATTAACCCTATTTCAATTTTGTCCTCTATGTTGGCCATCACCTGATAGACTTGCGCTTTTGATATACTTGTCTCTAACCGGTTTACTATGTTTGAGCCATGGAAAATTTTCATATGTGAAAATTACAAATGTTTAGGAACTGTTGAAGCATGAAACCAACAAAAGTGGTGGTGGTCTGCCATTCATGCTTGTTGCATTGATCAGCTTGGTCGAATTAACTATGGCATATATCATGAAGAGATCGTAATTGCTACTGTCCCGGTCGACTCGTCTTCTTCCTCTACTTGCCTTTATCTGGAGAAGTGAACTGCAGTAAAAGGGGAAAAAATAGAGGGTCTTTTGCTCGTACTACTTGACTTGCGCGGGAAAATCTGGTCTAGTCAAAATTATTATTCAGATAATAATGAGAGGAAGAATCCTAAAATAACCCAGAATCTAGAGGATCTTGAGTTTTTTTATCAGAAGAAGCACTTCCATAGCCTCAAAAATATTTTTATTTAAAAATAAGGTTTAGAGTTATATTATTTTTATCGTTTTGAGTTTAGGCCTTTAAGGTTTTGGGTTTTGTCTTTAGGGTTTAGTGTTTAATTATTTTATTTTATTTCAATTGGAAGTTTGGTTACCAAATTGAATAATTGATTAAAGTTTAGTAACCATTTGTGAACTTTATCCTTAAATTAAAGTGAATGTAAAAATTATTATAGTAATAGAAGTTTAATATTTTTTGAATTAAAAAATAATATAAATTTATTTTTAATATTTTATTCTAAAAGTGGATAATAACACTTTCGGTCCTTAAGATTTCAAAATTAATTAAAATAGTTAACGACACATTACGGTACATATAAATTGTGGTACATTACGGTATATAGCATTTACTATAGAATTATAATTCTCATATGTAATCTTACATTTCGTAGTCCAAACGCACCATTAGAGTAAATAAGATAGTCTGGTATGGAAAGAGGGGGAGAGGAGAGTGTAAGAGTTGAGTTTTTTTTTTGGCGGCAAAAGAGAGGAAATTATTCTTTTTTTAAGTTATATTCTTATTGTTGATAATAATTGATGAATTTAATAAATCTCACAAATACTATTTATTTATTTAGACTACAATTAGGGGTGATAATGAGCCTGACCGGCTCGCGAGCTACTCAGATTTAGCTCGGTTAAAGCTCGGCTCGAGTGAGCTCGACTCGGGCTCGAGTTCGACTTGAGACCTTAACAAGCCAAGCCGAGCCGAGGCTACCCAAGCTCGGCTCGAAAAGCTCGTGAACAAGCTCAGAATAATTATATATATATATGCTACACATACACTAAAAGTAATATCTTTAGCAAAAGAAAATTAATAAAATAAATTAGGGAAAATCCACTAAAAATAAATTAACTAAAATAAATTGGGCACTCTTTTCCCCTTACACGCTATTGAATTTCGTTTAAGTGTTGGCACTAAAATAAATTATAGCAAAATTGTCTATTTCAAGTCGAGTCGAGCCTGCCAAGCTTGAGTCGAGCCTGTCGTGTAACACCTTCTACCGAGATGCTGCAATTGGGCCACAAGCCCGAACCATTCCCATAAAATTTATCGCTTTTAAAAGCCAGTAAAGAAATTAAGCTTTATGAATCCGAACGCGACATCTCAAGCATTTAAATCAATCTTTACTGAAAGCATTCAAAATAGTTAATAGAGCTCCAATTACAGTAATAAAACATTTGATCCATACAAGTTAAATCAAATAGAGTTACAAATACATAGGGTCCTACGAATACATAGCCCACTACATCTAAGTGTTTGTACTCCACCAAGAGGCCCATACTGGATCCTTGCTTCGAAGGTACTCCGCTACACTCGAACTATCTCTCAACCTGCGAACGGAAACAACGATTCTGAACGCTGAGCTAACAAAGCTCAGTGGATACACGACCACTTGACCATGCTTCAGGTGAATTGCTATGAATGTGATATCAAGATAGGATAAAGCATTGGCGTTACCATAACCACCTAAACACATGCTATAACAAACAACATCTCAATAACAACATAAAAGTAAACAAACCACGAGTATGGCCCAATGTCACCCGACACTGGAGACCCACCCATGCTCGGAATCTCACATCGAGCTGCTCGAAATCTCGCATCGAGCAAATATCATCACCCAGAATCTCACATCGGATGACCTTTGTTCATCACCTGGAATCTCACATCGGATGGCCATCATGTGTTGCAACACTCACTCACTAGGTATCCGGATCCCATCAAATAAGGACTCATAACCAAACAAGTGCCCTTACCTGGACGACCACAAATAATCCACCAATGATCCATAAAACTCGCTTACCAAGCAATTTACTTTCATTTCAATACTCAACTAACCATTTAATCCATATAAGCTAAGAGGAACATACATTCTCGATTTTATCAGTAATTTAATATCATAAGGGACCCATTAGAACCATTATCACAATTCATGAAACCCCCGAACTCAAAATGTAAAAAATTTGGGCAGATTGCCCAGTGAGTATCGATACTCCCCTCTAGGTATCGATACTTCATTCTGAGTATCGATATGCCATTTAGCTTCGAAAGAATTTGGCCCTTGCCCCGTACTGATACGCTATGTTCCGTATCAGTACCCTATATCGGTATTGGGATCGCCCCGTACCGATCTTTACTCGTACCGATACGCCTACTCTAGCGTACCGGTACGCAAAGCCTTTTTAGGCAATGCAACAGCGAGCGTACCGGTACACCAAAGCCTCACTGGAATTATGCTTTAACGAGGGGTATCGATACGCGGAAAGGCATACAGGTACGCCTCTCACAATTCGACCCCTGAGATATGAAGGAGTATCGGTACGCAGCCACCCCGTACCGGTACGCGAGCCCCAATTTCGAAACCTGGAGCTCGGGATTGTATCAAACCCTTCCTCAACCTCTATGATTAAGTCCCAAAACGTTTTTACACGTTATTTGAAGTCATTAAGTGAGTTTCTAGCCATTTTTACCCTTAAACATCAACCATTACAAGATTCACCATTGATGATCATTCAAGCTCTAAAGTATCAAAACACCATATATCAAGCAACACATACCAAAATGATGATGCACATGAACACATAGAAGTTAGAAGTGTACTAACCTCGACTTACAACTGAGAAAAGCCCTCAACCTTTCACTTCAAGCTTTCTTCTTCCCTTGAGCCTTTGAACAATCTTCAACCTCCTTAACTACAAGGAAGTGTTGTAAACAAGTTACAACGTTGATGAGAGGCTACAAGAAGTTCAAATGATGATTCAACAACTAGAAATGGGATTAAAAACACCATTCATGTTCTCACCCTAAAACCCTCACTAAACCTCAACCTCCACCTCCACCATTTCCTACAAAACTTACCTTGGATTGTAGATCTTTGATTGCTTAACAACTCCCCCTTCTACACCAATCCAGGATTTCAACTCAAAACTAGCAAAGATGGTGCCTTTTCTTTCAAACTCAAATGAATAGAGGATGGAGTGGTGGGAAGAACTTTTGGGGACAAAATGAACTCATCAACCCACAAAAATCTGCAGCCCCATAACTCCCCCTCTCATCATCTTCTTCAATTATGAAATTACCACAAAGCCCCTCTCAAAAACCCTATAACTCAAGCCCAAAACCAAAACCAGCCCACCTAGATTTTAGGCCCAACAACATGACCCAAACGCGAGGCCCATGCCTCGGGTTAGCCGGACGCTCGAGTTCCCAAAACCCGGGTCGTTACATGTCGAGCTTCGAGCCGAGCCCAATAGTATTGTTTTCGAGCCGAGCTCGAGCCTAAAATTTCGAGCTCGCCGAGCCTGGCCATGCTCGAGCTCGGCTCGTTATCACCCCTAACTACAACCAATATAACTTGATACTTTTGGTTGAAATACAACAAAAAGTAAAAGTTTTTTTTAAATAAAGTAATTCATAGATAAAATTAATTTATTTTAAAAATATATAAAATGAACATAAACACAGGATTGAACAGAAAAATACATGAAAAATAAAGAAGATGTTGTAAATGTACAAATGTGTCAAAACTTGCATAAAATAAATTATAAACATGTCAAATTTAAATTAATATAACATTTTAAATAAAATTTGATAAATTGAGGATAAATATTTTTCTCCACAAGCTATTTTAATCCATTATCAAATGTTATTCTTTATAAAAATGAAACAATATATATATATATATAAATAACGTAAGTCTATATTAAAAAAATAAATAACGTAAGTCATTGCCTAATTATTCCAAATATGAACTCAAGGGTAATAAATAAATTTTTTTATAATGTCAAGGGTAATAAATAATTGTGTGATGGGAAATTTATTTAAATTATAAATTCAACAATCTAACTGCTTGGTGAAAAAAAAATATAAGAGAACAGAAAAGACAACATATAAATAACATAATTGGAGAAATCGATTGGTTTATAAAAATTAAAATGTTGAGATATAAAGATACACTAATAATTAGATCAGTAGCTAAAAATGTTCACCATTGTCTAATTTTGTATAAATTTAAATATAATATTTCTATCAAATAAAAAATATTGATATATAAGTTACTATGGGTGTGCTTTTCTGGGGCATAATTTTGGTAGATTAAAAGAAATATTAATCTCTAATAATTCCACCAAAGCCAAATTGGCATTGGAATGATTTATTAATCATAAGTTTAAAAATTCGAATTATTATACAGTAAAATAAACCTACCAAATCAAATTGATTTGTTGACACCGCTCATCTGGATTTAGAAAGGAGGAGAAAGAAGAAGGGAGCTGAGGCCAAACACCGAAAACAAATACAGTCTTGAAAATATGAAACTGACGCAAAAATAGGGAATAGGGATACCTACCTACCTACCTACAAATCCCCCTCCCTACCTACTTGTCTAATCCCACCTCTCCCAGACTAAATCACCTCATTTTTAACATATATTTAGCATAATTAAAACACCAATATTAATATATCATATTATTTTTAAAAATATATATAGTTTTAAGTTAATTATAAAATAATATTTAATTATAAAATAATAAGTAAATGAATGAAGTAGGTATGAATCCGTGAAGTTTTTACCCTCTATATTGGATATTTATATATTTTAAAGATATTACGAGTTGCAATAACAGCAGAACCTAGACTGTATTGACTCTGGACCAGCACCTATCCCTCTCTCTTCCCCCACTATAATAAATCCTCTCTTTCTCAGATCCTTTCCCAAAAAATAACCTCCCTTTTCTTCCTATCATTATCACTTTCCCTTCCGTTTACAAACACCACCACTCTCTCAATCTCTTGCACACACATATATACACCAAAGTTGTTGTCTTTGATTTCTACAGGCTAAGAAATTGAATTGAAGACAATAATGGGACGGTCACCCTGCTGTGAAAAGGCACACACCAATAAAGGTGCCTGGACCAAAGAAGAAGACCAGCGTCTCATCGACTACATCCGTATCCATGGTGAAGGCTGCTGGCGTTCCCTCCCCAAAGCCGCCGGTGCTCTCCCCATTCCCTTTCTTCTTTTTTTGTTTAATTGTTTTTTTTTCTTCTTCTTTTAGTAATCTGGTTTGTTGAATTATGTATGGAATATGCAGGTTTGCTTAGGTGTGGGAAGAGTTGCAGATTGAGATGGATAAACTACTTGAGGCCTGATCTGAAGAGGGGGAATTTCACTGATGAAGAGGACCAACTTATCATCAAACTCCACAGTTTACTCGGAAACAAGTTTGTTCTTTCTTTTTCTTGAAGAAACTTTTGCAAATCTTTTTTTTTTTCATTTTCTGATGGAGATTTGAATATCTCTAATGGCAGATGGTCTTTGATAGCGGCGAGATTACCGGGGAGAACAGATAACGAGATCAAGAACTACTGGAACACCCACATCAAAAGGAAGCTTTTAAGCAATGGGATCGATCCTCAAACCCATCGTCCGCTCAATCAAGCAGCCACCGATGCAAATATAATTCCAAATGCACCACCCACTGAATTGGATTTCAGAAACGTACCCAGAGTTTCGAATACCATTTTCACTGCAAACCCATCTCTGGATTTCGAATTCAACGAGTTCCGAATCAAGGCCAAGGCGGAATCCATTGAAGAAGGCAACTCTAGCAGCAGTGGGATGACTACAGATGAAGAACAACAGCACCACCAGCAGCAGCAGCAGCAGCAGCATAAAGACGAGTATCCAAGTGATGGGCAAGAGTTAAATTTGGAGCTATCAATTGGGATTTCTTCATGGGGAAGGAAGAACAACTCGGCCGAATCCAAACCACAGTTAGACAACAGGAATTTCCATTTTCCTGGACAAGCTTCTTCTATCTGTTTGTGTTGTCAATTAGGGTTCCAAACAAGTGGAATTTGTAGGAACTGTCAAAATACAAACGGGTTCAATAGATATTGTTAACTTTTTGGATTCGTATAGTGTGTTGCCAATTACTAACCAAGGCTAAATTACAAGATAAGATGTTTGCTATGCTTATCTTCAGAAAAAAAGAAAACAAAGAACTGTTCATTGCAACAACAACAAAAAAGTTCAAATGTTTTTGGATTGTTTTGATTTGTTTTACTGGTTCAGTCACTGGCATGTCTGTTGGAAGAAAACACCAAAATCGAAACTTGGTCTTAATTTTTGTTTATTGGATCGCTGAATACACAAATTTACTGGATTTAGATATCTACAACATTGTATGTATCCATTTCTTATTACTCCATAAAGGTAAAAGAGTAAACGGTAAACTACATAAATGGTCTCTAATTATAGTGTTTTTTTATTGTCTTAAAACTTTATTTTGATAAAATCTCGATTCACTTAATTACAAATGGGATATAACTAATCTGTTTGCACCGCAATGACGGTTAAGCGGTGAAGTAAACAAGTTCAAGTTGGTGTTTTCTTTCTTTGTTTGGAGGAAGAGAATGACTGTGCACAGAAATGCAGGTGGAAGTGGAAGTTTTCTGCACCTCAAACAAATGTTCCTAAATTTGTGCTTCATGGGACCCTTCTCTCTCTCTTTTTTATTGTTTGGAACGGATTAAGTTTTGAACCCGAATATATTAAAAAAATTAAAATAGTTTTAAAGTGGGTATAAAAGTATATTTTTTATATATATTTTTAACGTATACATAATTTGCGGACAAAATTATTTAAACTCAGGTTTTTTATGATAAATATTATTATCTTTTTTATTAGAACTACTCGTTGAATTTGAATATGTTAAAAATTAATTAGTTTTGTTCAGTAAGTAAAATTTTGAGTCGAGATTATAATATTAAAAAGTTTTTTTATTATTTTTTTTAAAAAGATTGACCAATTAAAAATGTTAACTTGGTTGTTTGATAAACAAAGAACTATGACACAAATTAGGATAAATCTTTTAAAATTAAAAAATATACTAATTTGAGCTTTTTTTTAGTTTATCATTGAATATAAGAGTTGTAAAGTGTTTTTGTCATTGACAATTATGAAGAGGGTTCTTCAAACAATTTAAATTTAAATAACTCGCGTATGCTTTTAAAGTAAAATAAATTTTCATATACAATTATGAAGAGGGTTCTTATATATTTTTTTAGTTTATCGTTGAATATAAGAGGTGTAAAGATTTTTTGTCACTGATAATTACAAATATGGCTTTAAAACAATTTAAATTTAAATAACTCATGTGTTTTTTTAAGTAAAACATATTTTCATATATAATTTAAATAATTGTTTTTCCTTCAGATATATAAAATTAATACATATGTTTCAGACATCATTTAAATTTAATAATTAAAAAAATTATATTAAGAATAATTTCAAAACAAAAAATTAATATATACATCCTTCAAATATACTTAGTAATATTATATTAAAAATCAATTATTTTCATAATATAATACATATATACCAAATATTGATAAACAAAGAATTATTCAAATAAATATTGTATATAAGCATGTCTTTATATGTAATTTTATTTGTTAAAATAAACAAACAATTATAAGCTATCAGTCTATTTTTCGAGTACTTTTATAAATCTATCAATACAATCAGCTAGTTAAAATAACTAATACAATTCGCTTGTAGCTATTAGTTCTCCATTAATAGTCAAACAAAAACATTGAAAATGTATTTTTAAAAGGGTTGGGTCTATGAAATAACTTGATTCGTTGGCAACTTCTGGTTTTGAACATATCCTTCATAAATGTGCTTGTTCAAACTATATGATATGTTTTATTATTATTAGAGTTTTTTTTGTAATTATTAATATTTAATTTATTACTCGATTAATATGTATGGTATGGTATATAAATTCATTACGAATGTGATCCTTTTAATTCAATTTGTCAGGATAATAAATTTTAACATATTAAATTTAAAATTTTTAAGATATATAATAATAATAATACTAATTAAATTAAAAACTAATTATATGATTGAAAGAAATTTTATAAAATGTATGTTACACCCACTTGGACCGTGTAAATTATTTAATTAACATTGATGAAATAAAATAATTTAATTAAACATAACCCTCATCTTAAGAGACGCTCCACTAACAATTGCGGTTCATTCTACACCTAAATCTACCAACTCACTCCATCTAATTTATGCCCATACTTATATTCAAAAAAAAAGTTATGCCCATACTTAGCATTTCATAAAACAAAAAATATTAACCGTTTAAGTAGAGCTTTAAATTTATAAAAAAAATTAAATATAATTATTATATTCTTAAGGAGAAAATTCAAGTCTAAATTTTAAAATGATATTGTTAAGAGAAAGAGTCGCGGATTTCAAAATAAACCATAAAATAGACATAAACTGTATCAAAAAAATTTATTTTTTATTTCTTTTTTCCGTTTAAGTTTCAAACTTTTAATTATTTTAACAAATTAAAACAACTAACAAAAAGAGTAACAAATTTATCAAGCCAACTTTAATTACTTTTGTAGTTTTTCAATTCTAATGTCATTTATTTTGTCTTTTTACATAAAAATTTAATAATATTTAAACTAATAAAAATAATTTTAAAAAATATAAAGACAAAATTAAAAAATACATTAAATTTGTAAAAAGATTTAAAACAAAAAAATATAAAAAGAATGATTTTAAGATTAAATAGCTTATGTTAACCTAACAAGTCTATTAGGTTTACCGCTAATTAATTTAATTTAACAAAAAAATAATTAACAAATCAACGTAAAAATATGCAAATTAGTTTTTTTTTTTTTTTGCAAGTATAATTTTAAAGTAAAACAAATTAAACCCCTTACCCACACTCCTGGGTACAAGAAATAAGCTAATAATTAGTTGGAAACTCAAATCTCATACAAAATAAGATTAAAATTTTGATTCTACAAAAGAGAAAAAAGGAAATTAGACGATAAAATGTAAATTGAACCCAATTAAAAGATTTAGTCAAAGGAACAATATAATAACAAGTTTTTATATTAGTGTCTTTTAAAAGAAATTGGTACAATTGTTCAACTTGTAACCTGATCGATTAGCTTTAACTATATGTTAAAAGATTACATTTTCGGGGAGAGAATTCACGTTTAAATTTTGAAAACGATATTATTAAAAGGGAGAGTCATGAATCTCGAACATTAATTATAAAACATATATGAATTATACCCAAAAAATGTGTTTTTTAGTATTAAAAAAGATGTACGTTGCTCGGCTAATCTAATCATATTTTGGGTATACAAATACGGCTGAAGATTGATAAGAGTTTATATTGTTTTCTTATTAAATCAGGGATTAGTTTTTTCTCAGTCCACTATATTTTCCCTTTTCACTTTTTATTTCTCCTCTATTATGTTTTTTCTTTCCTATAGAGATTTGATATAGTGATTTGTGGACTATATTTGTAAATTTATCTCATGTCTTTGTACTGAGTGATTATCTTATTTGGTTCATTAATAAATATTTCATTATAAATAAATGATCAAATCTAATAAAACATGAGAAGAACCCAACAAGTGTCCCAGTGGAAAAGCGGATGGTGTCCATATTAGAATAATACACATGTTCAAATCGTTTTTGCCTACAAATTGTATGCGCATTGTCTAATGGTTAAGAATATGTATGAACAGATACTGCATTTTTATCATCTTTAAACTATTAAAAAAAACACGAGAATAACAAACATTTAAAAGATGTTAAGGTAAGTTAGACTCAAACAGACATGTGATGGCCGGGGCTAACGGGAATGGAATAAGAAATAGAAGTGTTGCTTCATATACATGAAGTCAATGGGTAGGCAATTACGTTAATAATACAATTAATTGTTAATCAAAACGGACTTTAAGCATCTTTGATCGATTGGACCATATAAAAAGGGAAGAGATGAGGAACAACATGTGACATGTTTGGGAGGTAGGTAACTTAATCTTGTTTTTAAACCAAAAAATAAAACACCACATTTGTCTACTTAGTTGTTACAGTGCCTGTTGTATTTTGTTTACATTTTTTAATTATTTTTATAAATATATGAAAGCAATAAAAAGTTAAAAATTTATAAGCATGTATGTATTAATCCTGTTTAATAATTAAAAGAAATCATATTATGTTTTATCACGTATTTTTTTATTTTTATAAAATGTATTATGTTCCTATCATATGATTTGAAATTATTAAAGCTAATCAAAGATTGGTAGTTGATGAAAACAAAAGAAGGTAGGGAAGAACATGGGGTCATGTGGTGATACAGTTGGGTAGGGGGAAAATGGGGAATGTGATTCCATCCCAGCATTAATGGGAAGGGACATAGCCACCCCCAAACATGGCCTCACCTCCCTTTTTTTTTTTAAGTTTGTTTATTTAATTTTAGCCCTACCCAATTCCTCCTGTTTCCTTTACTTTCACTTCTCAAACACATAGATAAAATATGCATGAATCTTTATCCTACGCGTCAACTTGTAATTCGGACACCAAGGTTATTGAAATTATATCACGGGATAAATTATTAGATGAATCTGGTTCACTACGTCATCTGAGGTCCCAGCTAATAAGGTTCATCCAACTCATTGACATGTAGGAAAGATGTGAAGATTCACCTTGAAAAAAATAACATGAAAAAATATTATTGGATGAGACCACGAATGACGGTGAGCCAGTCTCATATAATATTTTTTCATATCACGAACCTTCCTTATTATATCAACTATAGCTCAACTAATATAAGTATTTATTCCATTTTTTTCATGCCATAAACTTATTTAGATGATAACTTTTAAAAACCTGTTTTTTAAAGTTTGATATGAAAAAAATATGAGTAAAAAATTATTTAATAAAAAAATTGACACGAAAATAAAAAGCAATGTAAGTGATTTTTATTGATTATGATCATCACTAATGTGGTAAAAATGATTTATAATATAATTTTCCGTGTTATAGCTTTTACTTAATGACCTAATGAAGGGTAACTGCCTACCTACATGTGTCATATAGTTATAGGTAGGTGTAGTACTTCTGGACCAACCAATTTCTTTTTGCCATTTTCTGTATCGATTTTTGTGGTGGTCCAAGAGCAATGTTTTGCCACACTCTACCGTTGTTTTGGTAATACAGGTTCTTGATTTTCCTGCTGATGGTTCTGTTGCTAATCCAACCAGACTACTTTCTAAGTAGACCACAAAATCCTCAAGGAATGTAATTAAGCGGTCTACCAATAAAACCCCCAACACTTGTGCTCCAAACAAGTCTTGATTTATTTGGACTGAACTCATTCGGTTCCGGTAAAAATAAAATGTTATTTTTTTTAAAAGGTTTAGATTCGAACAACTTATTTATAAAGTGTATACATTTTTAAAATATTAAGAATAAAAATAAAGAATATATATTACATGCAGTCACATCAGAATACTAAAAGAAATTAGTTTAGAATTTAGATTTACTGATTTTGCACTGCAATAAGCCTTTCGATAACGACGTTTGAAGGATTCAACACGCGCCATCAGATCACTCAGGGGAAACAATTGTTACACCAATCCACAACCTAACAAAAATTTATATACATATAATCTCCTTCTTACTTAATTTCACATATTAAGTTCTATATATATATCCTACATAGATTATACATATATCCTCGGCCTTTTTCGACGTCTCTCAACGTTAAAAATTAAATTTTAAGTTATAATCTTAAATTTTAAATCTTAAACAATAAATTATAAACTTAAAAAAGACACCTTATTGATCCTCTAAACTTTAACCTTAAACCTAAACTTATTTTTAGTGTGAACATGAATAAAAACACCGAAAAATAACAACAAATTTCTATTCATAGAAGTTTCATTTGATATTTAAAGAAGAAAATTTCATTTGAAGAAATGGAAAATAGTTGGTCAAAGCAACCAAATCTGAATGTTATAATGAGTGAAAGAAAAGAAAGCAATCAAATCTTTGTTTTAGAACCTTAGATTGGGGGGATCAGCCGTTATTGGAACAAAGTAACATTAATCGATAAGATCAAAGGAAAAGGAAGGGATAAAGGGCAGAGCATGACAGTGGTGAGCGGTGGTGGAGGTTTGGTAGGATTAGGATATAGGATGAACGGCTGACGATGCATTTTTCAACAACCTTTGTCTCTTTCTAACATTTATCCGCCTACGTCCCATGTCTTTTTCCTCTTTCTTGGGATTTGTTAGATAAGATTTGGCACAAAATATCATTTAAAATTATATAAATAGGGGAATTTGATTTTAAATACCAAGAAGAAAAGAAGAAAACATAAAGGCGGTAATCTAGAAGGGCAGGCGAGAATTGTGATAAGAGGGCAAGAACCTGCTGTTACCCACATTTTTATCATTTTGCTGCTCGTCAGCCCCGTAGATTATCCTCTGGATAACTATGTTATCCGTTTTAGTTAATCACCCAACAGTTTCTACATATATTATTAATCTGTCTATCTATTAATTTTCGCTATATTAATTATAATGACAAATCTAAGAAAATATTATCAGTTAGACCAATATAAATAAAAAATTATTTAACATAACCCATAAGTATGATTTTAAAATTTTAAAATTTCACTCTCTAATAATTTAAAAATTTATTATTTATATCTTTATTTAAATAAAATTGAATCATTTTCTAAAAAAAATTAAATTTAAAATTATTATCTTATACACCGGTGGTGAAAACTTCAATTTTCACAAGCGGATTAATTTAAGGGTTTAATTTAAGGGTTATATGTTATAGATTTAGATTGTAGGGTATAAAATCTAGGGTTTATGGTTTTTAGGTTTTGGGGTTTAGTATTTAGAAGTTTAGGGTTAGAGATTTCAATTTTGAATTTTAGCATTAAATTAGACACACTTGTGTTAAAAAAATTACTCCACTTGCATATGGAATAACTGTCCTTGAACTTTTATCTATAACTTAATTAATTTATCAAAAATATAAGCCATAAAAATAAAAATAAAAATTTATTTTTTAATATTAGCTTATCTCGCAAGTTTTAACAAAAATAATTGAAAAATATAGTACATTTTTATCTTCTTTTAAGTTTTCTTTCCTAAAAGAGTTGAAAATGATTTATAAGCTTTTTCTAAAAATATTTTTTATTTTTAATTTTGGTCTTATTTTTCATTTTATTTTTTGTATTTATAATCAATATATACTAGAGTTATGTTTGGGGAATTGTTTCTTAAAAAATCTTTAATTAATTAGTAGAAAAATATGTTTAAATTATATTTATTAAAAATAATTATATATTATTTATAAAATGTAATGAAATGGTAAACAACCTTGTTTTCTTTATTTTCTTTTTTATCACCTTTTATTTTATTTGGGTTTTGTTTTTTAAACTAATTCAAGGCTAAAATTTAAACTATATTTTTATATTGAGTCATTCTAATTTTTTACCCAAAAGTCCCTCCCTATATAAATAAAGGACATTTTAGAGCATGGACTGGGCCATTGCCTACGTAGGCCTAGGCCCATATTCGCCCCTAATTAATTATGTGTTAGTTTAACAAAAAAGTAATAGTATAATTTATAATTTCAACTTTAAATTTTATGTCCTAATCTATTTTAATTTATACTATTGTCGTTTACAGTTAATGTCATTCTGACTGATGATAACACCGAACCAAAGCTCTTTCTTGCACAATTTTAGTTTCGTAAACTCAAATCGAAGAATCTTGTTCCCATGCAATACATTGCATATCTTAGATCTCAATGGTCGTTAGTGACAAATCCAAAAATATTTTTGAAGGTGGATCCACATATATTATATGTGGATCAAAAAAATTTAAGATGAGCACAACCAATAAAATTAATAATAATTAAGATTTTATAGTACATACAATTAATAAAATAAATAAATAACATAAAGTTTTTTATAGTCCGAATTCCGGAACAAGCATTTACTCACCATCACTATACATGGATCTGCCACCGGTGGTCGTACATATTTGCTGGAATGGGGTAGAATTGGTTTGAACTTGTATTCTGTGTTCATCATGTAAACAGAGCTTGCATTTTGTACGACTATAAAAGTTTTGAAGCAAACGGTTTTCAATTTGGGCTCAAAATCTTCAAACCCATTACTTATATCAACAAGTGTTCTTTTACTTCCCCCAACACTTTTGTCCAAGTCCCCACAAACCCAAAACCAAATCTTGGGCATTTTTTTATATTTTCTTGTCTTGTTTACTTTTTTTTTAATATATTGGTGTGATCACATGGTAGTATCTGTTCAGTTTTTTTAGCTTTTTAACGATGCAAATACGTAGTGCTTAAACTCGGATCACCTGAATGAAACCCATAATTCTTTACCCGAAAGGTCATATTTTTTATTATATTTGTGTAAATGAGAATTGAAGTGTAAAGGGTGGGTTATGAGTTGGGATCCTAAACACTGCTACTATGCTATCCACTCAGAGGAGTAGGTGACAGTAACAACAACAAATTTAAGAGCTTATCAATCAATCAGTAAAATTTTCACCACTGTCCCACCTTTGGTGGTTCACTTTATTTACAAGTTTTAAGACTTTAAATTTTTCCAAACAATCAATTTTAACAGTGTATGGTGTTTTTTATATTCCTTTTAATGGCAATGGTACGTTGATTGTTGATAGGGAGTTAAATTAGCTTGAAATAAAATGTTATAATTTTGAATGATTCCCTCCGTGCTTATATCAATATGCTTTTTGACAATTGTATTTTAACTTTAATTATTAAACAATAAAAGATGGATTTTAGAACCCATGAACAACTTGGCAAAGGAACTTGACCTGCAGGTGTGAAACGTTGAAAACTTGAGGACCATACGTCATCACAACTACTATTATTATGTCCTTACAGCTCACTGATTGTGTTGTCGATATGATAACGACAACAATGCTGACGCTGTCCAACAACCATGGAATAGTTTTCTCATTCATACATATAGAAATAATTGTTTCAAATATAATCACAATAGTTATTATTTGATATACAGTAAAATAATACTCAATAAATTAATAATTTTTTTAAAATAATAATTTTTTTATCCCTACATAAGCACAAAGACAAAATTAATAAGGTAATAATTTTTCGAAAGACCTTTATATAAATTTATGCTTTATTCAATATTATAAATTAATAATTCTATAAAACAACAAATATAACTATGATAACTTAGTAAAATATGATTATATGTTTGTTTGATTGTTCTTAAAATTTAAATCTAGTTGTATTACAAATCTTTTGAAGTGCATGTAGAGTGATGTCTCTTATATTCGCATAGTGCTTTACGTATTTGATCTGTAGTGGTTGATTTTTAAACACCTTTTAGATGTGAAACCCATGATTGAATGGTTTTGATTTGGATTGACTCATTAGGAATTTTTTATGCTGTTTATATAGTGGTTGATTTCCCTACCATTCATGAACTTGCATTAAGTTTTAACTAGTACTACGTACTACAATGAACTTTATTTTTTCAGAGGTATGTATTATATTTAATTAGTCATATTGTACATGAACATCATTCAATTAGTCAATACAATGCATATGTTTTATTCATATGAAGAATAATGTATGCTCGTTGAATCAGAAAAATCTTTTTAAATTAATAAATTATTAATATACCGATTAATTAATACATCTTTAAATTAATAAAATTACGTGGTCCCGACATTACTAATTTACAGAGGTTTTACTGTATTAGAGGTGATTTTTCCACAATTAATCTTGATCTGTTGTTACGTATTTTTTATAATTATTGATAGTTAATTTATCGGTTAACTCATTTAAACTTAATATTATAAGGATAAATGCTCATCATAGAAGTACATTTTCCAACCTAAGTTGTTTCATTTATAAATTTAAAATTTAAACTTTAAATGATTATTTATTTTTAATATGTGTTCATATTTTTGTATATACATTTTATTTATTTATTTATTATGGTTAGTTATTGTTATAAACTCAAACCTTAAATGTTATATTTTTTTTTTTTTTGGTTTATATTTCTATATTTCGAAAATAGAAGAGGGGAAGGAGCCGAGTGACCTGCCAGCCCTTTCGTATGCTTCTCCAAAGAGCAATCACACGTTATGGTAATTATAAGTCAAATAAAGCAATAATTTATTTTACAGATATTTTTGAATAATTTTTACCTAAAAGAGAAGAAAATGAGAAATTTTGCCCCTAATAGGTCTAGAACCCACAATCTAAGAGAATAAAAAGTGTCAACAGAAAGCTTTTAACCACTTCTAGAGATTATTAACATTTTATAAATTGTTTTGATTACACTAGTTTTCCTTAGAAAGATATAATTAATATAAACCATGTAATGTTATTTTAGGTTTAGATCGTTTTAAAATTTAGGTAAAATAAAGATCAATATAAGTGGGATGAATTTGAATACTTGTACACGTTGTATCTTATTTTGATAGATGTGCATATTTTATTTATTTATGGATTCAAAGTGAATGTTTCGTATTCTGATTTTACTTTATTTTAGTATTAACGATCCACATCATTTTCTTCATTATAAATTGTACCAAAGCTGTTTCAGACATTTTGAAGTAAAATGTAAAAAATAAAAAAAATAACCTCTCTAAAGCGAAAGCATATTTCATTAGTTTAAATAATTAATTTAACATTTCATTAATAAACTATTTTTTTATTATTTTTATTAAAAAAAACCTTAAATACAACTAAAACAAAAAACACATAGATAGATATGGGCAGAAATGGTACGAAACTGACTTCTTTGGGTGAGCTTGATAAGTTGGATATTTTTTTGGGCTGCTAGTTGGGGTTGAAACAAGAAGCGCAAAATGATAATTGGGTTCAAGCAGTTGACCCATTCAAAACACCAACCCACCTTCAGGAGGTCCATGTGTATTGGCCCTGTGTCCGTACAAATGATCATTTGTGTTAAATTAAATACAGCTTCCTTCAAGAAATTAGATGTTTACCTTTTTTTGCTTAAACTTGAAAGAAATTATAATTCCCAAGCAACTAACATAAACAGCATTTATCTGTTTACTTCCTACACCCAATTTCTAACACACCCATCAACCAAAATTAGAATATGCACAAAATGAGGAGGAAACATGTCATTCCCTAGTAGGCTTGTTAATGAATACAACATTTGATTAACTTTTTCTGAAACATTCGTATAACGTTCGATCATGTTCGTTTATTAAGTTAAATAAGTATGTATGAACAAAATTTTTATGTTTGTTTAATAAACGAACAAACACAAACAAAAGTGTGTTAGGTTCATTTATATTCATGAACAAAAGAAGCATTGATCACTTATTTAGACAATCATGTACGTTAGTGAACGTTAAACGAACTGAGCTTTAACACATCAAAATAAAAACAAAATAAATCAAGTTTAAAAATCATATTAAAAATTTTACATCCCTATTTTACATCAACTATCTATCTATTTATCTATCTATCTATTTATTTATTTATTTATCTATATATCAGTGGGATATATTTTCTTTTAAATTTCCTTGGCATTAATTTTCAGTATTTAGTCAATACTGTCATAACTCCAACCAGATTTTAAAATTAAGATAACTTTTTGAATTTAATATTTTCCCATTCATAGCAAATGAAATAAACAATCGGATTTGAACAAGTAATTTATCGGTTCTGACAAAGAGCTATTGTACTAAATATACATTGTTTATTCTTAGGTAATATTCACTTACCCGGTTCTTTTAGGTAAAAGAATTTAAATTAATCTCGTAAATACTGCTGTAATATATAGGTCTGCAAAATAAATAGTTTATTTATTTTTTAAATTTAAAATTTTTAAAAAATTACATAGTAAACACATAAAATTTAAAAGTTCATAATACATAATCAAAACACAAAAACTAGTGATTTAAAGTTAGTTTTAAGATGATATATATATATATATATTAAAATTTATCACCAAAAAAGACATTGAAAATATTATTTCGTTTTTTTCTTTGTAAAAATATGGGGATGTAAAGTGATTTAATCAAAAAATATATTTGAAAAATTTAAAACTTAAAAGTACATAATACAAACATAGAAATAACTTAGAGATTTAAATTTAGTTTTAGATAAAAATATTAAGGAACCTAAAATAAAAATATAATTTAAAACTAAAAAATAAATATATTAAAAGTATCGCTTAATCCTCACCGGCTGCCTGGCCCTCAGCAAAAAAATCTCTGTCCAACTATCCGAAAAAAATCTCGGGTTGGGCAACTCGGTACCGTTAGATTTTAGGTAATTTTTTAAAAAAGTCAGCAACTCGGATTTTTTTTTTAATATTTCGGTTCTTCAGGTCGGATCAATCGGGTCAGGTATTTTGAACACCCCTAACTAAATATACATTATTTTTTGGTAATATTCCCTTCAGCTGTAATCTTTAACAAAAGAATTTAAATACTTGTGTAATATATAGGTCTGCAAAATAAATAGAACTGGTATTGCATACGTACCAAGTACCAACAAGCCAAAGTTCATATTAGTATAGGAGTAATGGAGGACAAAACCTCGTAAAAATCCTCCATTTTTATGAAAAATCAAAGAAAATAAATTAAAAAATGTAAAAATATGGATAAAGTGATATAATCCCAAACTCGAGTTCTACAGCCTAAACCTAAAGCTACAGCTGCTGCTCGAAATTCTGATGGCATTGTTAGCAGCTAGAGCATCCACCACTAGCCGGCACCGAACCGAGAATTTCATTTCCGGTAGCTTTAAGCTCCCAAGCTTAATCCTCACCGGCTGCCTGGCCCTCAGCAACAAAGGTATGTTCCCTGTCTGCTGCTGCTGCTGCTGCAGCGCCGTCAGCAACTCGGTACCGTTCTGGATTTCTCCCGACATCGGCAAAACCAGCACGGTTGTGTTCCGATGACCTTGGTAGAATTTCGGTATCGACCCTCGAACCAGTTGTGTTTCGCGGTACCACACGGTTATGCGGCTACCTCCTTCGTAATATATTCCGATTCTTCTGTTGGGGTTTCTGGCGGTGATGTTAACGTCGAAGCTAGAAGACAAGCTAGAATTGGGGCTGAGATCGAACCGCGTTACCTCCAGACCGTCGATGGAATAATCCGGTAGCTTCGGTCGGAAAACGAGGAATAAGATGCCGACGATGATCCCTATAATGACGATTAGGAGAAGGAGAATAGAAAGTGTCCAACACAAGCACCTGCACCAACAGCTTCTTCTTTTCTTGGGAGTTTTGGGATGGTTAATAGGAGCAGTGCCACTGCCATGGGAGTTGTGGGAAGTTGATGTTCTTCGACGGGGTTAACGTGGTCGGATTTCGTGGAGCCGACGGGGACCAATGGGGCTGTCGGGGAGGCTTGTGGCGGCGATTCGATGTCTTCGACGGCATTCATATTGCAAAAAGAAATGTCAATATCCCATGCTTTAATAAACATTAAATTCAGTAATTTAACGCGTCA
Organism: Hibiscus mutabilis; assembly: GCA_019671005.1. Taxonomy (NCBI): domain Eukaryota; kingdom Viridiplantae; phylum Streptophyta; class Magnoliopsida; order Malvales; family Malvaceae; genus Hibiscus; species Hibiscus mutabilis. The sequence goes on along the minus strand of CM033752.1, from coordinate 41,041,772 downwards.
CAGGACCAAAACATATGATAATTAAATCATCCATATAATATAGTTTAAGTTAACATATGTTCTAAGCCCCTCTACTCTCACTACATTTGGAATTCAGTCCTCCTTTTATTTCTAGAAATCTAATCTCTTTATTTTTCAAATTTAAAAATTTTCAAGTCTAATTGTTGACATCATTAAAGTGACATTTTGGAAATTAAAAAAAAAAACTAAATTGGCAACCTTGTAACAAAAAATATTATAATAAACTTGAATTTAACATTAGAATTTTAAGAGTGTTAACAATTAAATTTGAATTTTTAAATTCCAAAAAGTAATGAACTAAATTTCAAATATACGAAGAGTGCAATGACTTAAAACATATTTTTAATCTATAATTTATAGAAGATAAAATGATTTGTCAAATTATGATTATAGTCCCTTAAATTATAGTATGCCTAGATTTTAGATTTAATCTTTGTGCTTTAATTGAAAATAACGTGATATCTTTATTTCTATTAGGTTAATAGTTAGTTTAAATAGCTGACACTGTTAATTGTTCCAATAAAATGGTTACACGATTTTTTCTTAAAAATTATCAATACCAACATGATGAGTTGGAAGGATTATTTTTAAACGTCAATATTTTAACAAGAATAGATCATGATGTTACCTATTCAAACTTGCTAATGACTAAATTTCAATTTTAAGTATAGTAATGGGTCCAAAATTACAATTTAACTAAAACAATTTGAATATGCCATAAATGCGAAAACGTTTAGAGATGGTTAAACTCAGTGGCTGACGTCTGCCCCTCAAAATTTTGGTAAATTAGCATATTTTTCCCTTAAATATTTTATAATTTTTAATTTGGACCCTTCAAAATCTTAAAAAAGTCTCATTAAATTTTATTTTTAAAATATTTTAACTAAAATTCCTCTTAAAATTTTTAAAAGTTTTCATTAAATCTAAAAAATTAAAGATTTTATTTAGACCCCCAAATTCTTTCAAATAAATAAATAAATTAAACCCTTTAAAAAATTAGTTTGAACTCTGGAATTTTTGAATTTTTTTATATAATCCAAATTTTTAAAATTTTTATGCAAGTTTCTTCTATTTTTAAAAAATTCTCATTAAGTTTTTTTTTAACTTTTCTTATCCATTTTTTTTAAAATTAAATGCTTTAATTTTTTTATTTTTAATTTAAACCTCTAAATTTCTAAAAAATTTAAATAGATCCTCTAAACTGTTTTGTCAAAATTCACGACTTATAAACTTAAACTGTTGAAAAAAAACATATATAATAATGATACTGGACAAAATAGAAGCGTATGAAAGTATTGACACGTTGAGGGATTGGCTGCTTTTGCTTTGAGAAAAATACAAAATATAGGGTTGAGGATGTTCATCAAATAAATCAAAGCCGCCATGGGAATTAAATTGTTTAAATGGGAAATCTTAGTAGGTGAAAGACCGTCATCCTGTATGTGACCAGGATAAATGTTAGGATTTATGATCTCAGTTTTTTTTCGTTAAATTATCTGTATTTAATTTAATTGATTAATTAATTCAAATCAGATACTATAAAAATTTATTATGAGAGCGACAATTTAATATAATTGTTTCTATTTACAACACAAAAATTTAAATTCTTAATTTTACACAAATTTTAATGTCTCGTCCCATTAAACCAAATCGGTTATTAGTTATGATCTCGTCATTTGTTTTCTTATCTCATGTTTCAAATTGCTACTATTATTTTTTTTAACATATATACCCTCTTGCTCTTCTTTAATTACCCAATTTAGTTGAAAAATGTACCTTATATCACGACTTCAAAAAAAACTATTGTCTGATATTCAACTTTTGAACATTTCCAAAAATGAAATAAACAATAAGAAATTCTAACAATCATTTTTAAGTAACCCAACAATCAAATTGTGGACGCTTTGGTAATTTTCAAAAGGATAACAATCATATATTATATATTTCACAATTCAAGCTCGTGTTCTTTTTTATTTCTCTTTTCAAGACATGACATATATGTTATAGATATTTTGTCCACGTATTCAAAGGACCACTGTATATATATATATAATATGCTTTTTACGCTATTTAGTTTATTAATCAAATATTTTAAATCAAATACAGCAAAAAAACTATTTATTAAAATGATTTTTTATTTTATTTTTTATTCACAATATCAAAAATTAAAACTTTAATCTTATTTAGAAAAACTTAATACTTCATTATGTTAGACCAAATATTAGTAAAGAATAATTTTTGGAAAGTGCATAAGACCTTCAAAAGAAAAATAAAATAAAAATGGATTTTGAATGCTTTTTGTTTCTTAAAAAAATTACATATTGTTATTTTTTTTGAATTTACATTCATGCGCTGACGGTAAATATTTTTAATTTTCGCAAGCACTTTAGTTTTATAGTTTAGAGACTTAATTTAGGAGCTCCGATGTATATATAATGTTTTTTTAAATCTAATTATTGGTACTCAATTTATTGATTGATTATTTTAGATTAAATATTGCATAGATTCACTATGTCAACTATCCTTTCAGTTAATTTTTTTTATTCATAATATCAGAATTTAAAACTCTAATTTTATTTAAGTAATTTATTTCTTTATTTTGTTAGATCAACTAGTACTAAATTATAAATAATATGGCTTTTTTGAAAGCTCATAAGACCTTCGAAAGACAAATATAAAATAAAAAAGGGTTTTGAATAGATTTTAAATAATGAGCATACACTTGTTTCTTAAAAAATTACATATCACAGCGTCATACCAAGTTACGCAAATGCCATACGTATTAAAAATGTTGGTTCGATGAACCTGCTACCTTAACAGCTATCCTCAAAACGTACTAAAAAACTTTACCGGCTAGATTTTATTTACAGTTTTTTCAAAATGTCGCCGAAGATGGTTGTCTTTTTTTTTTAATATATAAACTACGTGTAATTTGTAGTTCTTTTTCGTAATAATATTTTTTTAAATATTTAAATTCAAGTCTTTTCTTTGAGAGAGCAACATGCCATGCCATTGCACCCAACAATTGTTGGTGGTCTTTTTTGTTTTTAATCTCAAATAAATATATTTTTGTTTTGAATTCATTCTTTTCGTATATTTTATTGTGTTTGTTCGTCTGTCCTTATAGCACGATTTTTGTCTATCTTTATGATAATTTAATATTCATATAGCGATCATCATAATATACTCTATGATCAAGAAAGGTCGCCAGTCCAATATGATTAGATTTCCTTTTGTAGGAATTTGTCAATGCAATCAGAACCATTAGCGAAATAATCTAAAAGATTTATTTTCTCAATCTCCACTCATACATCAATATAAGATTTAGTTGAAAGAGACATAAATTTTTTTTATGATAGTTGATGATTTTTTTTATATAAAAAATGAACAACGTATTTAAGTAAGTGTTTAATCTATTTTCTTCGCACTCTTTAAGTCATATGTTTTAATTTTCTTTCTTCAGGAGTATTCTGGTGAATTTATACCTACATTAAAAAGCCATTCCCAAAGTATGAGAATGTTCAATTTGGAATTTTAGAGCTAAAATATTTTTTTTATTTTTATAAAAAACTAATATAATTAGAAATATAATTAAGATGTGTATAGAGTCTATGTTTTGAAATCAACTTTCAATACCAAAAATTTAAATAGATTCAGATTTTGAACCAAAAAACATCAAAATTCTTGATCGAGACAAAAAAAACCCATCAAATCGTAACCTATCCCTTGTCATCTCTACTCAAACAAAATATCAATTCCAAAATAAATAAGACATATTTGGTAATTAACGGATAGCTGATAGCAGAGAGCGAGTTGTATTAGTTAATAGTTGATGACCTTGTTTGATAAATAGCGGTTTGAACTAAAATTAGAGGTTTGACCGGTCAAATCCGCTAACTTGGATGTTTGGTAAATAGCGGATTGAAATAATAGATTGGAGTGAAATCTCTAATTTTGAAAGCTGCTAATGAGAGCTTTCTAAAATTAGAGGTTTTGACATTAAAATATAAATACTATTTTACCATTAACAATTATTAAAATCTCCAAATAACCTAAATTTAACTTTTTTCTATTTTAATTCTTTACCCTCGCGTATTTACATTGTGACATTTGTAAACTAATAGTACTTTTTATTTTTTTTATTTTTATTCTCACCCAATTATATTTGTATTTAAATTTAATAATTAATTAAATTGTAATAAAAATAATTATATAAACAATAAATTAATAAATAGATCCTTCAAATATGCTTTGTAATGTTATATTAAAAAGATATTTTTCATAATCTAATTAATATTAATAGAAACAAAATATTGATAACTTTTTTGATAAAAAAATATTGATAACTAATAAACTATATAAACAAGTATCAGATATAACCGTATCCTTATATATCATTTTGTTTGTTTAAATAATCAAACAATTATAAGTTAATTTTACCAAACACTTTTATACAACCAGCTAATACAACCCGCTAGTCAAGTCAGCTAATGCAATCAGCTATTAACTAATTTAATTTGTTGTCAGCTATCCGCTAATTGCCAAACATATGACCAATATCATTAGTTGATTTGACTAGCGGATCGCATTGGCTGATTGTATAAAAGTGTTTGGTAAAATTAACCTATAATTGTTTGATTATTTAAATAAACAAAATGACATATAAAGATACATTATATTCAATACTTATTTGAATAATTTATTAGTTATTAACATTTTGTATCTATTAATATTAATTGAAATATGAAAAATTAATTTTTTAATATAATTACTAAGCTAATATGAAATCCGTATATATTAATTACTTATTTGTGAATTATCTTTTTAATATAATTTTAATAATTATTAAATATATATATATTAATTTTTTTTATAAAATTATATTTTGAATATAATTTTATTAATTGTTAAATTTAGATATATATTGATTTTTTCTATTTAATTTTATTAGTTATTTAAAATTTTATTGTTTAAAGAATTTTTTTGTAATTGTGAAGGATAAAAGAGTATTTACAATTCTTTTATCAAATTTTTAGCTCAAAAAGTTCGTAAAAGAAACTTTATTAAATTGAGAGGTTTCACCCCAATCCGTTATTATAATCATCTATTTACCAAACATCCAAATTAACGAGTTCGACTGGTCAAATCTCTAAAAATATTTACAATTTTTAATTTTAGTTTAACAAGTTGTTTAAGAAACATGACCAATGGAATGAGAGATATTTAAGTATTAATTCATACACCCGCTTCATACTTGTTCTAAAATAGACATTTTTTTTGTTTCGACCTTAAAAATCCAACCCTCGAACAAGCGAAACATATGATTTTGATTTTTAATATACACAAAATCGAACATTTCATCAAACTACTTGTTGCGTTATTTAAGTGCAACACAAACGGTGCAAGTATACACTTCGCAACTAGTAAAGTGATAGGTATCAATTATCGTCTCCACATAAATTGGTTTGGGCCACTTTGTTTAAGTTATTACACTGTAAAAGAAATAATATTGAAGATGATATATGTCAGGTAAAATAAACTAAGTAAATTAAAGTAAATAAAGAGAAGTAATCGATATGAGAGATTAGGCTGGGTTATCGTGAGTAGTGATGCGATTGTCGAATGAATTGTCGTGGCTTCCGATTGCCGAGGCAATTCAATTGCGATGGCAACTAGGTATGGATAAATGTCGTGGCAACTAGGTCACAATATATGCCGTGGCAACTGGGTTTGGATGAATGCCTAGCATCTGGGCTTCCTCTTCAATGTTCGGCGAAGTGTTCTTCAATGTCTTTGTATTATCCCTAACCGAAGAACTAGTGTTTGAGCATGCCTTGGTGATACATATCTGCGTTAACCTTGGGTGATCAACAACCGATCTTGCACTCCTCTTAGCCGCTGAAATCTGATCCTTATTCCTAAGGCGGATTAGTTTTCACCAACGTTCGTTCAAATGGAAATCGTGTTCACTCGTTTCATGAATCTAGCTCTCCCAAGCCTAGATAAATGGATACACTCAAGTTCCTTTCCCAATTCCCTCAAGGTAAAAATCAAGATCCAATAATGAACAAACAATGAAATTTATTGAATCAAAAACCCAAAAACATTCAATCGTTTCTCACACTAACAAAACTCGATAACCCAAGCCAAATTAAACTAGTTCATGGTTGGGTAAAAAAAATACAAAGAAATAAAACCCAAGAATGATGGGATTACACGATACAAAATAAAAAGAATTGGAGAAGATGAAATTCTCCAATCTTGAGTTTAAGGTTGTGTGTGAATCCCTTCTCTTTTGATTCGATCTCTCTCAAAATCCACTACTCCCTTTGTGTTGTTGATGCAACCTCTTAAATAGATGAAGATGAAGAGTTTGAATACGTGTAAAATTCGTGGGGAATTGATCTCTAACCAACTCAACATTTGAATTCAAATCTGGAAAATTATCCTATGTGATAATGTTAAGAATAAGAGATAATTCTTGGGAAAAGAAAGATAAATTCTATTTAATCGTAAAATAGAATAATTATCTCCTTTTATCTCTTTTTATCTTCTATATTTATATGCAATAAACTCCCATTTAAATCTGAGTCTTTATCCATTGTATTTTGGAATTAATTTTTGAAGATAATTTGATTTATCCTGACTGGCCAGGGCAGGACTCGGCAATTGTCTCGGCTATTCATTCATGCAGAAAATAAAGCAAAACATCAGCGATTTCTCTACAAAAATAGAAAAATACAAGATGCCCTCCAAACGGAAAAACTACTAAATTATGCATGAATGACTACAAATGCAACTAAAATGGGCCTAAGCCTAACAATAATATGAGTAAAAAGTAGAAAAAACAATAATTTTACGCACTTATCACTACTAAATAGGGAAACGCCAAAGAATAGTGTTATAATGCAGCCTGAAGTTGTCTGCCACTGCCTGTTTATTCATTGGTGTTGCTTAGCAATTCCAGGAAGATGATCTCTTCATCATTGGCTTCCTTTGTTTGTCCTCTTCCAAAGAGATCATCCCCAAGTGTGATGGATCCACTAGCAACATTTTTGCCATCAAATACCCTGCTATTGACCATGTCTGATACTTCCTTGCTTGTTTACCGATGAACCTCCCGAGTTTCCCGTCATAATATTCCGGCCAACCGTCTTTCATCAACCGTGTCTCGGCAAGATCAATCGCCTGTCGTGCAATCTGTGGCCTTCCGGTTTTGATGCAAGCAGCTGTTAGCAACCACAGAAGCACTGCATACAAAATTGTGAAAATTTTGCAAGCACAGCATAACTAGTTGTGGAAATTAATGATCAATCATGTTCATTAGAAGGAGGGTCATACCTGGCCAAGATCCTCCATTGTGATAACTCCATCTCGTGTTCTTAGGGTCGCAACCAGTGACAATTCGCCATTCGTGACTTTCTATTGCAGGATAAGCTATTTTCAAAGGCATTTCTCCAACAAGCTCGTCCCATCGGGCTTCAATAAGATCCATAATAGCCATTGATTGCTCTGGAGTTGCAAGAGAAGATAGAATCGCCACACAGTTGCCTAAACAAAACCATCGGAAATCCATCCTTGCAGGACTAACATTCCCGATGAAGTATCCGCCACGCATTGGCATGAAATCAAATATCCAGTCTGGGATGGAATCGGGAATGACATTAAACTTATTAACTGCTGTGTGAGAATACTCCTCTGTTTTGTATCTGTAAATATCATTCAGTTGTTGAAAATCAAGCCAAAAGTAACTACGCATGTGGTAATTCAAGGCATGCAAACGCTTCTCGATTCTTTCGATGCAGTCTTTTCCTTCGGCGTCGTGCTTCAGCATCATCAATGCACACCGCAAAGCCATGTAGAAAAGGGCTTGAATTTCAATAGGATAACCATAAACATCCTGTAAAATAAGTTCACACCATCATTTCTCATCTCCTCTATTTCAATTAAGAAAGAAAGATTAAGAATAGAAATAGAAGGTTTGGTTACCATTCTTCGATCGATCATAGAGCATCCATCAGCACAGAGAAGTGTCGGAAATGTATCAAATCCTTCTGCTAGACACAGCATGAGTATAAGCCTCATCCCTTTCTGACACTCGGGTCTCTCGGCTAGAGACAAATCCCCGGTCGATTTCGTATATGCACGGAGCAGAATGATCCACCAGAATCCAGAGTCAACCGGGGCAACTCTTCCAATGGCACTCTCTCCAAAATCTGCAACAATCATGTCCAGTTTACGTACAGGGTCATGAAGAACTTTGAAGCTAGCTGGCATTACACCTTCTCCTAGCTTGAATCTGTCTATTTTTTTCTCCCACCCTTGAAGTTGTAGAGTCTTCAAGAGGAAGTTCTTAACTATCTCTGGCTCTCCGTTCATCAGAAAAGCCAAAGCACTTGGTACAAAATCTCTAACAAAAACCTGAAACAAAACAACAATTTATACATATGCATAAGAATTTCAATATTACTATCTGATGAGAAGTACTTTACCTGATCATAGTTCAAAACTTCCTCGGAAGCATGATCGTAGGCGGCAATGGTACCAACCGGTTGGCCTCTGAAATACACCAAAGACCTCCTGAGCGCCTCCCATGCTTCGGCCACGATGGGGTGCGGATTGAAGGCGTTTCCATCCCAAGAAGCCGGAGTGTTGATACCTGACCTCCCCCGGGCGAGTGCATGCTGTCGAAATTGTCATAACTCCCTCTCACGAGAAGCGTTGGGAGCTCACTGAGTGACCTTTCATCAAATGATCTTTGCCTCTCTATGTTAAGCCTTGGCTTTTCAAGGAGGCGTGAGAGATCATGGTCATCCAATTGGGTTAGCGAGCAAATTGAGCTCACATTTCTAATCCCCATATGTTTATCCTCATCCATTTCTTTGTCTAAATTGCACAAAACTAAAACTCTCATAGTAAAGAAACATGAATAAATGGAAATCGAAATGCTAAAACTACAATTATAAAGCTGATGAAACAAAAGGCTTGCCTAGTTATCCATTCAGTAAACATTTTCCTTTTTGTTACAGTGCAGAAAACATAATCAAATAAAGATAAACAAAACATTTACTCCACAATCATCATCATTATTTATGGATTAGGAATTGCACCTTACAAGAATGTATAAAATGGAAATTTCTGTCAACACTTGTATTTGTTTTAACAAAATTTATGTATATTGCGAAAATTTAAGAAATTTACTCTGCCAAAACATCAAAGAAACAAATCAAAACAAAAAAAGAGAGCTTCAAAAGGAAAGAAAAAACAAACCTTTAAGGAAGCAAATATGTGGGAGTCAGGCAATTCCCAAGAGAGATAAAGGACTGAATATTTCGCCGGAAAATGGTCGAAAAAAAGCCTGGAATTGTGTGAAGAGATGGTATTTATAGAGAGGGAAGGAAATGAGTTTTTGTATTGTAGTAATAATATCAACCGTACGACCACCGTGTCTTTCTCTGCCTTTTGCTTTTGTAAGAACATAAAAAGGGGATAGTTTACCGGTGAAAGCGCCTGGGAAATGTCCACGTTTTACAAAACGACATAGTTTGGTTGTCTGATTTGGCAACTGCAACAGAACTGAACTTTATATGGTCATCTTTATTTATTAGTCAGTGTCTGTTGGATTTGTCCTTTTTCAGATCTTATGTTAATTCTTTTAGGTTTAGCATTAAAATAAATATTTAAATTATATATTTTTGTTTTATTAAAAAATGTGTTTTATGTTTATTTTATTAAAGTAGATGTCTAACTCTTTATTTTGTCATATTTTAAGATTAAACTAAAATTTAGTTTTAAATTTATATAAAAATTATTTTTCCAATAAATACAAAAAATGTTTATTTTTTTTTTATTTTATTTTATTTTGTCATTATATTAAAATTAAACCGTTAATATTAATAAAAATTTTAATCTAATAAATACATGACATGTGATCTGATTTTTAATTTTTATTTAAAAAATTCTAAATCCTCAAATTCTAAAAAAAACAACCTAAATATCTAACACTCAAATCTAAAATCTAAAATCATCCGTTGGTTTAGAATCTACACCATCAACCATCACCACCCTTCCATCATCGAACCATATTGATCGATCATCACCTTTATTGTTGTTGATAAATCTCTTAAAAAGGATGATCGGTGGTCGATGGTGCATGTTTGATTGACCAACCAATGAGATACAACAGGATTAACAAAGAATTTAAGTATTTTGAGTTTAGGTTTAGGTGAATATTTGAGACATTTTTTGAGAAAGGGTTTTTTTCAAATAAAGTTTTTATGAATGTTATTCTAAAAATAAAAAACTTACAAATTTAAAAATAAACTATATTTTTAAATAAATTTTTTTAGAAACAAACCACATGCCACAATTTAATTCGAAAACTATTTTTTAACGCTCGTCACGAGAAAAACTTTAAAATAATAATAAATTGAAACATTTGTCACCTATTTTGACAAAAATGTAATCAATTTAATTTTATTTAAATATTTGTTTTTAAAGAATTAGCTTTTATTAATTAAATTAATTATTCAAGTTTAATCACATATGAATTTTTAATTAAAATGATAATATTTATTATTATAAATTATTTTAACAATTTTTAAAATATTTTAAATACCAAATTAATAATATAATGAAAAATAAATAATATTTTTGTTGATTCAAAAGTTTCTAAAAAGTCATGCTTTATATAGATTATAAATATTTGAATATAATCATAGATATATTATTTTTTGAACTATCTTGTCTGATTACAATATAGTATATGTTTATTAATCCTAGCATTTTAATAACACATAGTCGGATACATACCTTACAAACATGCTATGATATAGTATATATACAAAAAAAGATAACAATACATTATACACATACATATTGTACTGATTATATAAAGACAACTCTTGGGTCAAATTGACTAAAAAGACAATAAAATGGACAAAGTAAGAATTCACAATAGTATAAGTGTCGAAATAGTTGTTAAGCCAATTATTTTTAGGTCACATCAATTTAAAAATATCCTAATTAAATATCGTCAAAGTAGGGTACTTTTGGCGGCGGAACATAAACATGAACAGTGGGGTCATGGTCCCTCTAAATTTAAAAAAATGTTAAAATTTCTTAAAATTTTAATTATTTTTATTTGTCTTTCAAATTTTTTAAAAATTCATATTAATCTTTAAATTTTTTAATTAAATCTAATCTCATAATTTTTAAAAGTTCTGATTAAATATTTTAAAATTATTAAAAATTCTAGTTAAACCCCTAAAATTTATAAAAAAAATTAATTTAAGCCTCCATTTTTTTAATAAGTCAACCCCTAAATTCCGCCACCATATTTTGCCATCTTCTCAGCTAAAGAATTAGAAGTTTTAGGAATAAAAGAAAAGCTTTGTCGATGAAAACCAGCACTAATAGAGATATTCCATATATCACCCACTTGAGTTGAGAAATTTCATGGTGTCCTAACAAAGTGCTAAGTTAAGGCACGGATAAGGTCCTTTACAATCAGATTTAAAAATCATATTGTCCCAACCTCATTGTCTTGCAAGCCTCTCTAACAGCCACAGCCTTTGTCACCTAACTGAGCCAAACCGTTTCATAGTGCTAGTACCATCTATAACAAGACCATCAGTAAGTTGAAAGAGAAAATGATACCGAACGGTCACTCCTAATGCTTCAAACGAGCGTTTTTCTGTCTGATTTAGTCTTAAACGGACGTTTCGAAAAAATTAGATTTTCTAGCTTCTCTCAAAACAAACGTTCTCATCCAAACCAAGCCTAGAGGGGGTGCTCTGGTGTGACCGTGTAAGGACTGCTACCATCACCTAAAACATCAAAGTAAAATGAGAAATTTGCATTTTAGCTAATTGCAAAGTTTAAAATTCATTTTGAGCAATCTTTGGTTCAATAATAAAATTACATTTTTGACCACTCTCAAAATAAATAAAAAAATCAATTTAAAATATAACTGTTTTTAATAAATGATCTATTATGGATGGAAGGAGAGGGGCTCAAATTTAATCCTATCATCTATTTCCCCAGTTTAACCAAACCAAAACTACTGCTCTGTTTCTCACTGCTGTTAAAAAGAAGCAAAAGGTCTTAGCTGATCTCGTTTGCTCCAATTTGGAGTTAAAAATAATATGTATATATATTCTTTTTAAAATTATATTGTTAATTACTTTTTTTTTAAAAGTGACAATATAAATAAATGAAAGGTTAAATTAAAGCTAAATATGGTGTGAAATGTTTAAATTAAAAATTACAATTATAATGACTCGAAAGGGAGTTTATTATGGGTCATACTATGTAATTAGACTATATCCCACATCGGGCGGGGAATAAATTAACAATTCTTACATTTATGATAAAATGGAGCTAACGGGTAGAGGCGAAAACCATCTTTGCGCTTGGGGCAATGACGCAGCTAGTGAGGTTCTAACCGAGGCGCGTTTATTGCTGGTTGAAAACTATTTCCAAACCCCCTCTTAGGCCTGGGTTCAGCCCTGGCCTTCGAGAATTTCTGGAAGGGCTCCTCTAGGGTTACAGCCCTACAATTTCTTAGTTTTTAAAGGTTACATGTCCCTCTATTCCTTGGAGAGGACAGAATTTCTAGGTCCCAAGAAATTTTAATCTATTTTCGTTCAGGATTTCTTATGTGCAAGTTACACGTGATATTTTTAATATGAAAATCATTTTTTCTAAATTAATAAAATAGAAATAAATACTAACTTTAATCCAATCAATGATTGATAATTTCTTTGTATGTCTGTATCAAAGAACATTAGATCCGAGTTTATAATTTTTTCAATCATTTTCTTGCTACCTGCATTGAACATTTTTTATTTCATGGTCCCAACTACCAGCCATTACCAGAAGAGCTCCCATAGATTCTGAACCTAGTTCAAAAGAAAGAAGCAAATGTCCAGAAGATGAGTCAAAATAATATACTCAGTAATGAGTCAAAAATGTTCCTGCTATAATATGACAAAAATGATAATAAAATCTGAAAAATTCCACAAACCGACACTGGTTAGTATATGATTGAACAGTGCACCATAGTCCGCTTTGAGTTCCATCAATTGGATGCATGTCTATACCTATACCATGTGGATTGTATCAGAAAATCAAGCTTTTCGGATTGACGAAATCTATATATCATTACCAAGTTGGTGAGCCTGAAACATGTCTGCAGGGTCCATGCCTTGCCTTTGTCGCTTTGGCCTTTGATGAAAGAAACATGGTTTGAAGTTGACGTAAAACCGGACATGGAACTTGAATTGGATGGCGATCTGTCAGTCAACCAGGAGCTCCAAATACCGACATGGAGGCTTCAATAATTTAGGTTGAGTTCAAGCCTTGAAAGACATTATGGCTAGTTTTTGTCATTGGGGGAATGGAATACCAGTCCAGGCTGCAACGCCAAAGGGCTCAACTAGCTTTCTTTCTGACCTTATCATAATTTCATGCGATATGGGAGTGGGAGGCACGCCCCAATGAACGACAAACAAACAGATTTTCAGCAACACTGTTTTCTTCTTTTTTTTTACAAGGAATGCTCACATTTCTCATTCGTGAATATAGCTACTATTTTCTCCAGCTTTTCTTTGAATAGATTTATGGATGGAAATGAGTACATTGTCCACCCAACAAGACCTTTCACATCATTGGTAGGTTGTATAGGAAGATTTGCTTCCGTCTGCATGTCCAACATTTAACTCAATGCCTCTATGTATGTACTATGTAGTATATTCATGCACTTAATATTCCAAGATGACTTAACCACCAAATAAGTGTTTAAATTATAGAATCTTTTCAATTAGGTGTTTAAACTATTTTGACCTAAATAGTTGACTAACGTTTCATTCCGTAATCCAAATAAGATTTTTCCGTGACAGACGTTAAAAAATTCTTGTTATCCAATAAAAAAACGACACATGGCATATTTATGTTATTATCTTTAATTTTTATTTTTAATAAATTAAAAAATCTTTACTTTTATATGAAAAACTCAGAACCTTTAATTTCTCTAAAGAATCCCTTAACCCTAATCCTAAATACCTAAATCCTTAAATTTTTTTCCCTTTGATCACCGATTCAACCACTACCGACCACCTTCGCCTTCGTCAGATCTCACGACGACTGAAAACTCCATTATCTCGTTGTCAAAAACTGATGAATGAGCAACCTACGAACATCCAACAAAGAAGAAAAAAGAGAACGATTGGATTTCTGACCAACGGCTAGAGGGTGGGGATGCCAAACGGTGAGGTACACAACGCTTGGGCGGTGAACGGTGAACCACCGACATGTGGGGATATCAAACAATGAGGGAGATGTGATTTGAGGGTTTGATATTGAAAGAAATTAAAACTTTGTAATTTTTGAAGAAATTCAAAAACAACAAAATTATTTTAACGGCCATTGATGGAAAAAATATTATGTAGGTTAAGAAATAAAATGTTAGTTACTTATTTGAACTAAAAAAATACTCCATGCATCTAACCGAAAAATTATAGTTTAAGAATTTATTTAAGGCTTACAAGATTGGTGGATTACAAAAGAGCTTGCCCAACTAACTTGTTGTCCAGATCCCCAGCAGTAAAACTGAATTATATCCTCCCTTGTTCTCCTATGTTTCCGTACAACATTACGGATTTTAATTAAACTAAACAAGTCAACCATATCGACCTTCTTTTCTCCCTTTCTTCTGGGAGGGGGGGGTGGGGTTCGGGTCTCTTTGTTCACAAGGCCCTCAGGAATCCTATGCTCTGACAAGTATGGCTGCCTAAATAATAGTTTATATTTTTATGTCCGTTTTACGTTTTATATTCAGGATTCATGTTTATCTATCTTAATAGTATCATTACTAAAATGAGTGAAATTTTGATACACATGCCCAAATTTTAATTCTTAACCCTAAAAACTAAATCATATACCCTAAATTCTAAACACTAAAACCTGACTTTAAATTCTAAACCCTAAAACTTTAAACTCATACTATTTCTAACCAGTTCTCTCATGGAGAATTTAACATACTTTACCATTATCAACTATCAATTGATCAACGTAACATTGAATCTCTTAAGTAAAATCCATGCATCGGATCTAACGTCGGTAGGGTGCTAATACCAAAATATATAGCAACAGTTGTCTCTGCTACAGGATATTTAATTGAAGGTAGAGAGAACACAGTGGAACTGCCTGTCCGTCCATCAATCTCTGTCTCTCTCCCTCAATGCCAAGGCTTTTTCATACCTTATCTTCCATGGCAAAGGCACACCTCCCAACTTCTATATATACCATCCCCTCCCTTTAATTGTTTATCATATTCATATACATACAGATATATAGTAATCATTCTCGTTTTGTTTTTGTTGAGTGGTGATGGGAAAGAAGGTAGAGGTTGATGATAAGAGGAGTAGAGCTCCGAAGGGGCATTTCGTGGTGTACGTGGGCAGTGAAATGAGAAGGTTTGTTATTCCCACATCGTTCCTGAAGAATCTTATGTTCCAGCAATTGCTTGACAAAGCTGCAGAAGAATATGGATTCAATACCCAGGGCCAGGACAACAGGCTTCTTCTACCTTGCGACGAGTCTACTTTTAAAAGCCTTACTGAGGATTTGGCCAAGCAATGTTCGTAAACATGTTTCTCCATTTTCAGCTATTGTCAATTACTTGAAAATGCATGGCCATATCTCTAAGTTTGTATTTGTCAATACCTCGTTTAATCTATTAATAAAAAATGCAATTATCTAAAAGAAATAAAACATCTGTTATGTTAGTTTTGAAGGTACAACTATAAATATAATAATAATGGTAAATAATACACATTCAAATAATTATCATAAAAAGTAATTACTACACAGCACAATCAAACTGATGTTTCTTAAAATCACACCAGTTTTATTTAAAAAAAAAGTTAAGAACTAAAACTAATTTAAAAGTTTAAAAGTTAAATTGACAAAAAGATAAAATATGTTTGATAGTGTATAATGTAATTATACAAGTTTAAATTTAAAAATAATATTAATTATAGAATTGAAGAGTGTAATTATTCACGAGATTACATCAATTTTTATTCCCTAGCTTTTTTATATAGAAGTACAGTGTGGGTTTACAACCATACAAGTAAACTAAACACATAATCCACATTTCTCTATAATCATCAGACTCGAGCAAAAGATAGATATGAACAATACAATTAATCGACGGTGAAGGATAAAAATCATCAACACTAACATAAAAAAGCGTATGACAATATAGACACGTTGACAAAACGGTCATTACCACAACTCAATCGCGAACAAGAAACGATGACTGTGAGCCCGTATTCAAATCTAGCACGATGGTCCAAAACAGAGAAGATCAGTAGCATAACCTAATAAGTTCCGTCTTGATTAGTTGAGAAGACGTCAAATCCAATGTTAAGAAAAAAATAAAATAAATAGAAACGATCAAACGACTAATGATGAAGACAAAAAACGTTCCACAAGGCAGAGTTATTCTTGTTAAAATTAAAAAAAAAAAAAAGAAAAAGCAAAGATGAGATATAAAAAAAATCAAAGGAAACGAAGGATTACTGCCAGTAGGCGATCAACACTAAACTAATGTCGCCGCCAATCAAATAATGAATAAAAAAACACGACATGACATTTTGATCGGAGAGAATTTAAAACCCTAGAAAGTGTTTTTTTTTATCTATTCATGTTTATTTACTCAACTAAGCAATTGAGTTTAAGTATAATTTTTCAAAATGAGTTTATAGTCTTATAGATGAGCTGCGTTTCAGTCACGGGTGAGCTTGATTGGTATACATTGCTGAGTAAACTTGGTTATAACATGTTTAGCTGCTAGCTTTTTAGTGTTTAATCATTTTTAGTGTTTAACAAATCCTTTCTTCCATTCATTAATTTTTATATGAAACTAAATACAACGTTATCCTGTACCTTGCCTGTACACAAATAATAATAAAATGATTACTTAACTTGGAATAGAAGAGAAGATAGAGGAGAAGATCAATACGCTGGAACTCCAAATTCAGAACGCGGGACCGAACGGTGAGTTACAGTCAGAAATCATAAAGTTGAGAGCCAAGCTTTGGGACCTACTAAGAAAGGAGGAAAGAGAAGGGAGACAGAAGTCTAGAGTTCAGTGGATTGTGGAGGGGGATAGAAACACAAGCTTTTTTCACTTGATGGCGTCGAAGAGGAGAAGCAAATATTGGATAAGTAGAATCAAGGTGGACGGACAATGTGTTGAAGATTTACAGTGCATCTGAAAGATTGAGAAAGATCATTTTTGTGGAATTTACAATACAGTGCCAACGTTGAATCTACGGGATTTAGAGTGCGATCTTAAAACGTTATCTCCTTGCTCAAGTAGATGTTTCGAGAAAAGCTTTGAAGAACAAGAAGTCTGGGATGTTATTAATTCGGCGAATCCGAACAAAGCGGACGGATTTAACCTGGACTTTTTTCAAAAAATTCTGGGGAGTTTTAAAGTCTGACTTAATGCGTTCTCTTCAAGACTTCTGGGATGGAAAGGATTGGGATACGAGTCTTAATCATTCGTTTATTGCTCTAATTCTGAAGGTTCAAGCACCGGATTGTATGAACGACTTCCGTCCGATCTGTTTGGTGAGGTCTGTCTACAAGATTTTATAGCCAATAGACTGTCGCAGTACATGGAGGAGATAATTAGCGAGAATCAATTCGCTTTCACGAAAGGAAGACAAATCTTGGATTGTGTTTTGGTTGCTAACGAAGTTCCGGATCATGTTAAAAGATGTAAGCTTGAAGGGGCAGTCTTTAAAGTGAATTTTCGAAGAGCCTATGACACTGTAAGTTGGGATTTTTTTGACCTAATGTTAGCTAAATTAGGGTTCGGCGTCCAACTTGCATTTCAACAGCATCAATCTCTATTTTAGTGAATAGATTTTCAACGGATAGTTTTGACATTCAAAGAGATCTGAGGTAGAGATGCCCTCTTTTGCCCCTTCTCTTCAATATTGTAGCTGAAGGTTTAAGTTCGATTCTGTATAAAGCTTCAAAGCAGTGTTTTTTGACGGGATCAAAATTGGTCCGGAAGATCTTCAAGTATCACACCTTCAATTCGTCGATGACCTTATCGTTTTTTTTGGTACCAGCTTCTCGCAAATCAGCAATATCAAAAGGATCCTGCGATGTTTTGAGCTAGCCTCGGGCTTGAAATTAAACCTAAGAAAGTCTTGCCTTGTACGGTATCAATATCGAAGATCTAGTTAGTTGTGAATAGTTGGGCAAGCAATTTGAATTGTGCAGTAGAAAAATTTTCAACAACATATTTGGGTCTTCCGTTGGGTTGCTCGAAAAACTCTCCTTCCTTGTGGCATCCAATTCTGGACAAAATCAAAAAGAAATTGTCACCATGGGAAGCAAAGTTTCTATCCTTTGGTGGCAGAACCACCCTTGCGAAATCGTTGATTGTTAATCTCCCGATTTATTTTTTGTTCTTTTTTTGTATGCCGGCTTCGATTTCCCGAGATTTAAACAGACTGATTTGCAACTTTATATGGGGTGCGATGGAGGGCAGAAAAATTCATTGGGTTCGGTGGGAGATTTTATGCCTCCCCAAAGTGTTCGGTGGCCTCGGTCTGGTAGATTTTAAAGTAAAAAATTCTGCTCTGCTATACAAGTGGCTTTGGAGATACAGAAACGTAAGGGATAAACTGTGGAGAAGGATCATTCATGCCAAATATGAGCATGCCTGTATTAGCCTCTTACCAACTAATGTCTCCAACCATAACAAAGGTTGGATTTGGAGGGATATCTTAGAAACTTTGACGCTCGCAAGAGTTGATAGTGACCCTTTTGTGTTCAATTTACTGCTTCGTGTTGGTGATGAGAGAACGTTGAATTTTTGGTCTTCTAACTGGGCTGGTGGATCGTGCCTGAAAAGTCGCTCCCTCGCATTTATGCTCTCGCGTAAAGAAATCTGGTAAGATGGTAAAATTTGGGAAATGGTCTAACAACTGGCAGTGGCAGATTTCGTTGCGTAGGCCTCTCTTCGATTGGGAAATTGAAGTCTGGGATCAGTTCATCAGTGTTCTCGATGAGTGTAAAATGGGTTCCTTGCCGTCGGATTGTCTCAGATGGGCTAAATTTACATCTGCCATCTTTAATACAAAAGACTTCGTGACTCTTAGTTGTGTGCAAAATCCAGGGATGGATAAATGCTGGAAGGTAGTTTGATCGAGTCTAGTTCCTTTCAACGTTGAATGTTTCGTGCGGAAAATCATCCATGGCCGAATCCCAACTAAAAGTGAGCTAGCAAAGAGGGGTGCTATGAATGGAAACGATATCAGGTGCGTCTTCTGTCTTAATTTTGATGAGTCTGTGAATCACCTACTTTTCTCTTGTGTTCATGTATGGAAACTGTGGTGCAAGTGGTGTGAGTTCTGGAATGCCCAGTGTGCTTTTCCAAATGATGCGAAAGGTTTTCTCGTATAGTAGATTGAATGCTGTCCTTCTCGCAGTTTGGAACCTCTTTGGGTTATGGCTTTTTGTGCCATTACATGGACTGTGTGGGTGAGTCGAAATGAAGTAATTTTCGGGGGAAAGTCATGGAACGAAGGTGCTATTTTTGACGTCATCCTTAAAGGATCGGGTGGTGGAAGCGAGCTAAGTGGCCGGAGTCATGTGTGCCAATTACTGATTTTATTTTAAACTATACGGGAGACCACCGATAATTAGGGTTGGTGTCGAAATGACTATCGATCTTTTAATTTTTTTAAAATGACCACTCAACTATTGATATAGTTCCAATATAAACACCATCCGTTAAAACCTAACGGAGAGGCTGACGTGGTAGTTAAAAGAAAATTGTATAATTACGCATTTAGTTCCCGTTATTTACACATTTAATTAATTTGGTCCTAATTTTAATTTAATAAAATAAATTGATTATAATTTAAAATATATACAAAATATTGTTAACTTTAATTTAATTATTAGATTTATTTAATTGGGTTAGATGTTTTTGTGTATCATAAGTATGTCATGTTCGAGTTTTCTAAAATCACATTTCCTTCTTTTTCCAGGCATTAACAACTGTATACCATATATATTAAATATTATATTTTATATCATAAAAATATGCTTGTTCCAGTGGCAAGCTTACACCACCTTACAATACAAGGTCCTATGTTTAAATCCCTTTGATGCCATTTTCCCCTTCATTTTTCTGGGCATCAAAACAGTATAAAACATATATAAAAATTTTTTATATCACGAAAATGGCTTGTCCCAGTGGCAAGCATACAATACTTTCATTGCTTTGGAGGTTTTCCCCAGCCTCCAATTCCATTTTCCCACACGTGACACGTGTCACCATTTGATTGGGAGAGGAAAATAAATTAATTAAATTAAATAAAATAAATAAATCCCTCCAAACGTGTCACCACCTAATTAAATAACCAATTTATTTTATTAAATTAAAATTAGGATCAAATTGATTAAATATGTAAATAATAGGGACTAAATGCGTAATTATACAATTTTTTAACTGCCACGCCAGTCTTTCCGTTAAGTTTTAACGGCTGGTGGCTATATTGGAACCATATCATCAATAGTTAAGTGGCCATTTTGACAAAATTAAAAGATCAATGGTCATTTCGACACCAACCCTAAAGATCGGTGGTCTCCCGTATAGTTTACCCTTTATTTTAAACCCTGCTGTGTGGTCTTTGCCTTTGACTGTAAAGGACTCAATAAAGATATCGAAGTGGGTGGCTCCCTGTAATCACTCATTTTTGATCGAGTTTTAGTATTATTAGTGCTATTATAATAATAATATTATTAATATAAAATTAATAAAAAAAATCAAAAAAAATAATAATAAAATATATATTATTAAAAAAAAGAGGAAAATTGCGTGGAGCAGGGTGCTCCACGTCACCCATTTTCCATCCCATTCGCCTATAAATAGGCTGAATGGCCAATTGAAATGGACGCCAATTTGGAAGCATGGAACGGCCAATTTGGCCAAAGAAATCCATGCCAATTTTGCCATTCAATTGGCAATGCCATTGGCACCCCCAAATCGTGGGGCTAGGCCGGCCGCAAGGCTGGCCGGGGTTGGGGCAGTGCCCTCGACCCCAGTTGGTTCGATCCAACATTCGATCGGGGTCTTATTTTAGGTCCGATCTAGTTAATATTTTTGGAGGGGTCGCGGTAGATCTCGGTGGGGTGCAGTCAGGGTTCGTTATTCGAGCTCCTAATTAGGTATATTTTCTTCCCTTTTTTTATTAGTGTTGTAATTTTTATAAATTAATGAAGTATTAGTTATTTTAAAATTGTAGTCTTATTTTTTATTTTGCATGTTTATGTTTTAGTTTAATATTTAATATGTTTTAAATTTGTGTTTTATATTAATATTTTATTTATGTTAGACTAATATTTATGAATATTAGTATTTTATTTATGCTAGATATGTTTTTATTTATGAGTTAGATTAATATGTATATATGCATGTTTTAGTTTAGCATTTTATTTATGTTAGATTAGTATTCTGTTATGTCAATATTTATTACATTTAAATATTTTGCCATGTTTTATATTTTTGCCACTAAGATTGCATATGATTTATAACTTGTTAATGCGGTGTCCTTTTATCCGAGCGTAAACGGGGCCAGTATCAAGCGTAGTGATAGTGGTTGGGCGTTTATTCTCGGATAATGGGACCCTTAAAATTAATTCGCAATTATGACCGAACTTTAAAACAATCGTCACTTTAATCCGGAAAATCCAATATTAATAAAGCGGTAATTATTAAAGTACCAATTGTGGGGGTACTAATCCTTCCCCATCCGTAACCGACTCCCGAACCCTGTCTTTTTGAATCTCTGGTTTTATGGTGTCCGGCCTACCTAAGTGGCCGGTGGCGACTCCATTTTTTTTAAAATGCGGTTTTTAAAACCACACGGAATAAATATTTTATATCCGAAAAATTCATAAACACCTTCGAAAAAGCCACGTTTTTATTTAGCGATTTTAAAAAGAAGGACATCGCTACAGATGACGACTCCGCTGGGGACATTTTTTTGTTTTTTTCGAAAAAAAACAAATGAGAGTCAAGCTTTTAAAATAATTACCGTTTTACTAATATTGGAAATTCCGGATTAAAGTGACTATTAAACCCGTCTTTTTAAGTGGGGGGAAAACGCTAATGCTTTCGTGGAGATATCGTTCTCCCGTATGGGCCTAGCAAGTACCTTCGGGGCTCGAGTACCTTATGCTTTCGTAAGGATATCGTTCCTTCGTACGGGCATAAGCGAATGGGTCCCCCTGAATTGAACCCGGTTGAAAGGAGCCTATAATGGGTGATGATCGGGGGCCTTGCTACCCTTAGTAGGGGACAACAAGGACAATTCAGGTACCTCCTAGCACCAACACTGCATGTAGAGAACATAGAAACCCACCCTGTTAGAGCCATGCGGATAACCTTAGGTGTTTTGGACTAGATAAATAGGGTCGTTTTGTTTATTTACCTTATTTAATTTGTCCTTTTATTTATGTATTTATTATTTTTATCCGGTACTAACTCATTTCTTTTTGTGTTTTATTTTATTTTTACACATATTTTTGTTGCATTATTATTGCATCCACATTACATAGAGGCGTTGATTCAAGTGGTTTGCCCGATTAGAAAATATTTCATCATGGAAAAAATGCGTCTTAGGAAGGACAACATCGATCCAGTAGCGTGACATCGGTCAGAGATTACTCAACAGATCCGACGTAACAATTTGCCGAACAAGCGTGTAGTGCCAAAGTATACACACGAGACCCTAATGGTAGACATACAACGAGCTACAAGGTGTGTGAATGACTTAGCTACCGAAGCCACGACTCTCCGACCTTTCGTAACCCCGGACATGGAAGAAGCACCAAGGTTTATCCAGTTGCTCAGAGCTGTCGAGGAGCTAGGAGGTAGAGCTAGGGATTATGTGTAGAACTTTATTTTGTAATTAAGACTTTGTAATAGACTCTTTTTGTAATAGGGACTCCTTTTGTAATATGAATCTTTTTGTAATCTGGACCCTTTAATTCCCATGAAAGTCGTTCGAAATGGTGATTACCAACGGAATCAACGCCTTTATTTTGCATTCATGTTGCATATCATGACATGGTGTTGATTCAAGAACAGTTCATTAAAAGGCTTTCAAAATAGAAAAAGTCATTTTGCCGGAACGATAATATTACAAAGATATCAAGTTAGGCGCGCAAAGACCAATCGAAGAAGAAGGCGATGCGACAATAAAGGCACGTGCGGCGTTGAAGATTTGATGAGGGCGCGAGAACCCCAATTTTAAGTCTTCACGTTTGACC
The DNA here is from genome assembly GCA_019671005.1 of Hibiscus mutabilis. NCBI lineage: Eukaryota > Viridiplantae > Streptophyta > Magnoliopsida > Malvales > Malvaceae > Hibiscus > Hibiscus mutabilis. The sequence goes on along the minus strand of CM033752.1, from coordinate 41,018,378 downwards.
ATTTTTAAAATTCTCAGATTTTAATTTAACTCATTAAGAAACCAAAAAGAAAAAAATTGAAAATATTATTATTTTGCTTTGAAACTTCTTCCTCATAAAACTTTGAATAATAATAATAATAAAAAAGAAACCTAAAAGTTTCATTTTTAAGTAAGTTAAAATTTTTGATAATAAAAATGGGGAAATTTTTAAACCAAATGATCTTTGAGAATTTTAATTTAAACCCTAAATTTTTTAAAGTACTCTCTTAGGCCGATAGAATCCATCCTGTTTAGGCGTATTATTCGTTTGCACCTAGAAAAGATCTTATCGCATTATGCCCGCACTTGTTGATGTCATTTTTAGAAGCCACAAAAATAAAGATCATGACGTCACGAGTCCATAGAATAAGAAGAGAATACGAAGTCATCCATCATCCGAAGACGGCGTCAAGGCGGAAGCACAGTTTTGCTTTCGAAGTCAAGATCTCGAATGAAGCTAATGTCACCTGTAATTCATTATTAGTTTCTTGCAACCAGACATTTTTCTATTGATTGAAAGTCTTTTAAGGACTGTTCGAGAATCAACACCGCATTTGCATTCATGCATTGCATTGCATTATATTGTACAATCATGACATATTTTACATAACACTATCACTACCTTGCATAAAATTTTTGGGGGGTAATCCAAATAACAATTAGAGTTTTATCATGAATAAAAGAATTGAAGACACTCAAAAATCCAGATCCGAGCAGTTAAAAGATGGGCTAGAGGAAAAAAGAGAAAACAAGAAGTTTGATGTCTTTAATGCAAGAAAACTCTGTTTGAACCCTAGGTTGGTCGTTCCTATGAATTCCAAAGATTCTCAGATTTGCACATGATAAAGGAAAAGATGCCCCAAGATTCGTGTGACCATATTCTGCAAAAAAAGATGGGGGGCTACATTGAAAATTACCGATCCACTACTTCCCCGACAGTCTAGCAGGACCTACCGTGATATAATATGCTTTGGACCTAGCACTAAGCCGTCAGTATCTCTAGGGTATGAAGATGAAACCTGATGAAAGCTTCAAGGAATGTGCTTTGAGGTGTCTATGTTTAGTGACCCAAGTGCAACCCCCGTAGATGAAGAGGAAATTGACTTCTATGCCACCTTTTATATTTCTTCTTTAATAAGATGCTCGAGAAAATGAAGGTCAACTTTGAGGACTTAATGGCAGTCAGAGCGAGAAACAAACATGCACTCGGGACCTTAGTTTAAAGACCCGGACCTGCCTAGGAGCAAAAGGAAACAGAGAGATAAATGTGTATCACTTTCAAAACATTGAGGCACTGGGGCATGATACTAAGAAAATTTGGGTCGTTAAAAAATTAAGAAGCTGGTCGATAAGGGAGTCGTGACAAGATAGTCATCCAGCGGTGGAAAAACAAGAGAAGAGGCAAGCCTACACTACCTTGGAAGGGGCATAATGAGTTAGTACCCTGGAGATAATCCAAAAGTCCCTATGGTTTTCTCATCATTTCACAAAGAAATTCTCCACAAAAAAAATCATTGTTTATTAGAATTAAAAATCACATTTCCATTTAGAAAAGCATTTTTACATTCTTGATTCTTTAAACATTTCATTTTTATGGGGTAGTTTTCCCATATGTATATACATACATTTTTGAATGGACATATGTATATATCATTTCTATACCAGGTCCTCGAATTTTGAATGCAACAGTATATTTGCTTCAGATCCAAAGATCAACTCTAAGTTGCATATATTTAGGAGAGATTGAATGTTGTGGTGATACTGTAAATGTGAGTATCTGCTAGTTTACTTGGGCCAACAGAGGAACAAAAACGAGTGTTTAGACAATGGGCAATTCCCATTTTAAGAATTTATCTTCTCAGGCACTTGTGCGTTTTAGATCTTTGAAACGAAAGTTGACCTAAACCTCTACCCCGAAGGCATTCTCGGGACATTTGTGAATATGACAACGAATTGTGTTCTTTTACTTTACGGAAGACACAGATGAGTCAGGCAGATTGGATACGAAGATCAGAAAATCACCGGAAGAACGTGGTTGAAAACATGGATATGTCCAAACGAAAAACAAAAAAAAAAGAGATCGAAGGCGAAGCAATCCAGATCGAGTAAATATCAGAAGAGCTGTAGAGAGGCAATTAACTCCGAGCGGAAGATCGCATCAATACCCAGTATAGATTTGTGTTGATTCAAGGATACATTCATAGGCTCGAATAAGAAGAAAGAGATTCAATGCTAAAAACCCAGAATGAACAGTCTAAAAAAAGAGAAAAAAGAAAAAGAAAGAAAGAAAGAATACAGTCTATGTTTCACACACATATCAAACAATACAAGAACGAGACTTCAACTATGAGCAAGAGACAGAAGGAATCCACATTTCACGTAAACATCAGTTTTGAAAATTAGTATAGAAGCTCTAATTGAAGCTAAGTCAAGACAAGTCGGCCCGAAGATTTCCAATTTTGAAAAAGGAAATGACCTCTAGGGTGAAAAACCAAAAATGGGCGATCTAGAGTGATCACGAAAATGAAGAAAAAAGTAGTCTGCCTGAGCATGCTGGCATCAATATCCAACCAAAATACTTTGAAGGAAGTGACCTCTAGGGTGAAAACCCAAAAATGGGCGTCTAGAGTGATCACGAAAATGAAGAAAAAAGAGTAGTGCTGCTGAGCATCTTTGGCATCGATATCCGACCAAAATACATTGATCCAAGGTATAAAAGAAGGAAGTGACCTCTAGGGTGAAAACCCAAAAATGGGCAGTCTAGAGTGATCCAAGAGAGAAAGAAAAATAAAAGAAAAAAAAAAAAGAGAAAAAGAAAGCAATAATAACATTTCATGCAGGCGTGCCAATCACAAGAATTCGTAAATGCATTCGTAGTCCTTCAAGAAATCTCGGTTCAGGAGTTTTGGAGGATCAAACATTCTTGAACAAAACGAACATCAATATATAGCTAGAATGCAAGGCAGCATACAATAAAAGAAAGGAAATGAACTCTAGGGTGAAAACCCGAAAAAGCAGGCGATCTAGAGTGATCAAAAAAAGAGAAGGAATAATGGGCATATCCAAGTTACACAAATGCAAATCTTTGTTTCACTTAACCATAAACCAAATGCCTACATTACAAGCCTCAAAGACCATTATGGTCATCCATAGATATCCAAGTTGAATGAGAATGTCTTCAGATTTCATTCCGCCTATAAGGGTTAACTTTTCTTCAATTAACGTCAAACTTCGAAGTGCTTGATCGACACCCAAATGAGGAAGGATGGGGCATGGTGAGATAGTGAGATTAAGAGAGCCACCTTAAACGGGGTAGAAACTAGGTAGGGTTGTTCCTCTCAAAAGCCTATTAGACCAAAAGAAACTATACATTGGCATATATCTCCACAATGGTCAAGATCTTCTAAATATGCGCTTCATTAGAGTTGGTCTCTGGCAATTTGAAACAGATGCGCTATGGTGTTTGATATTTGGGGGCAAACATGTTTTAAAAGGTTTGACATTTTCTCCCAAAGTTATGATGTTTACCATTTGTTCCAAACAATGTTTTCAAAATGTCCAAGTTGTGATTTTCGAAATGATATTATCTTTTCAAACAATCATTATTTTTTGAAATATACACAAGTAAATTACCTTTTACTTTACTTTAAAAATGAATGATGATGAAATTTAAAGCATAGGGACCGAAAGTTAGTTCCCATCGAAATCTTTGCGAGAAGATCAAGGAAGAGCTCAAGGATTGAAGCATTTTGGCTCACCCCTGGTGACTAGAAATAGATCAAGGCTCTATATGATAGGCGAGAAAATTCAAAGCAATGGAGCCAGTGGTTGAATGAGGCAACGCCAAGCCAAGAAGATGACAAGGGTTCTTATAAGATAATAATATAAGAACAGAAGATCATTTATGATGGCGGGTGATAACTCTAAAGACAAGAAAGCCTTTTCGCACAAAAGGTATAAAAGCATGTTCAAATAAGGATTTAAGACATACAATAAAGCGGTAGAGATGAAGAAATCGAGGAGCGACCTTTTAGGGTGTAAGACTTTAGAACAAAAAAAAAAGCTAAAAAAGGAGAAAGAAAGCACAACATTACATACATCATATAGATAGGGGCATGTCAATTTTGCTTGTTCCTAAACAGGTATTTGAAGAATTATCGAAGAATTTACCAAAGTCCCATAGAACAACAACCATGTCGGCGTCAAATCGGATGATAAATCCTTTGGGTCATCGGTAAGTCCTTCGGGCACGATGTTAAGTCCGCCGGGCCATCGGTAAGTCTTTCGAGCATGGTGTTAAATCCGCCGGGTCATCAGTAAGTAAGTCGCCGGGCATGATGTGGCGGCATATCAACGTGAGTCCCCATAAAACAACAACCATGTCGGCGTCGGATCCGGATATTAAACCCCGGGTCATCGGTAAGTCCGCCGGGCACGATGTTAAGTCGCCGGCCATCGATAAGTCTTTCGAGCGTGGTGTTAAATCATACGGGTCATCGGTAAGTCCGCCGGGCATGATGTGGCGGCATATCGGCGTGAGTCCCCATAAAACAACGGCCATGTCGGCGCGTCGGATCAGATATTAAATCCGCCGGGTCATCGGTAAGTCCCGGGCACGATGTTAAGTCGCCGGGCCATCGGTAAGTCTTTCGAGCGTGGTGTTAAATCCCGGGTCATCGGTAAGTCGCCGGGCATGATGTGGCGGCATATCGGCGTGAGTCCCCATAAAACAATAGCCATGTCGGCGTCGGATCTAGATATTAAATCGCCGGGTCATCGGTAAGTCGCCGGGCACGATGTTAAGTCCCGGGCCATCGGTAAGTCTTTCGAGCGTGGTGTTAAATCGCCGGGTCATCGGTAAGTCCCGGGCATGATGTGGCGGCATATCGGCGTGAGTCCCTATAAAACAACAGCCATGTCGGCGTCGGATCGAGATATTAAATCGCCGGGTCATCGGTAAGTCCGGGCACGATGTTAAGTCCGCCGGGCCATCGGTAAGTCTTTCGAGCGTGGTGTTAAATCCTTGGGTCATCGGTAAGTCCTTTGGGCATGATGTGGCGGCATATCGGCGTGAGTCCCCATAAAACAAACGAGCTATGTCGGCGTCGAGATCCGGATGTTAAATCGCCCGGGTCATCGGTAAGTCCGCCGGGCATGATGCGGCGATCTTAGTAGCATAGGTCCAAAAATGGCAACACCTCGTAAAAAAACCCCTGCATTTTCAAGCCCCGGTGAAAGGTTCCACAAATGGAGAACCCTAAACCCAGAATCAAAAAAAAAAAAAACTCCCAGTCAAAGGAATTTACCTATGACACAAGGTTATATAGGAAACTTGTTGTGTCGAAAGCGAAGAGTTCTATATAGGAAGGGCTCAGAGCTTCAATGTCTTAGGGTGAAAGGTTTCTATATAGGAAGAACCTCGGTAGCTCACGAGGTTTTTCGAGACGCCAAAAGTTCTATATAGGAAGGAAAATGAAAAGTTCTATATGGCGGCAACTCGGGTTTGAAGACTAGCAGTTTTATATAGGAGGAACCCGGTCGGAAGAATCCATCGGTGGCGCAGAAGGTTTTATATAGGAGAAACCAGCGTTGAAGGCGAAGAGTTCTATATAGGAAGGACTCCAAGCTGCACCGTCTCAAAATGAAAAGTTCTATATAGGAGACTAGGTTCTATGGGAGGAGGAACTCGATCGACAACTCCGAGGGTTTGAAGACTAGCGAGTTCTATATAGGAGGAACTCCCGGTCGGAAGAATCCATCGTGACGTTTGAAGGTTTTATATAGGAGAAACCATCGTTGAATGCGAAGAGTTCTATATAGGAAGGACTCCAAGCTGCGTCTCTCGAATGAAAGGTTCTATATAGGAGGGACTCATAACTCGAGGCTTGAGTAAAGGGTTCTATGTCGAAAGAGCTTATAACTCCAAGATCGGAAGGTGACGAAGCTCTATATAGGAAGAACTTACGAGCTGAAGATTCAGCTAAGGAAGAGTGGATAGTTCGAAGAACAAGTGATTAGAAGCCAAAGACAAGGAAGTAGGTCAAAAATGAGTGCTTTTGATCTTTGCTTTGTCCTCGTTTCACAAGAACAAGCAAGAAGGGCAAAGCTGTAATCACTCATTTTTTATCGAGTTTTAGTGTTATTAGTGCTATTATAATAATAATATTATTAATATAAAATTAATAAAAAATCAAAAATAATAATAATAAAAATATATATTATTAAAAAGGAAGGAAAATTGCGTGGAGCGGGGTGCTCCACGTCACCCATTTTCCATCCCATTTGCCTATAAAATGAATGGCCAATTGAAATGGACGCCAATTTGGAAATGGGCGACCAATTTGGCCAAAGAAATCCATGCCAATTTTGCCATTCAATTGGCAATGCCATTGGCACCCCAAATCGTGGGGCATGGCATAAAGGTGGCGGGGTTAGGCGATGCCCTCGACCCGATTGGTTCGATCCAACATTCGATCGGGGTCTTATTTTAGGTCCGATCTAGTTAATATTTTTAGAGGGTCGCGGTAGATCTCGGTGGGGTTCAATCGGGGTTTGTTATTCGAGCTCCTAATTAGGTATATTTTCTTCCCTTTTTATTAGTGTTGTAATTTTTATAAATTAATGAAGTATTAGTTATTTTAAAATTGTAGTCTTATTTTTATTTTGCATGTTTATGTTTTAGATTAATATTTAATATGTTTTAAATTTATGTTTTTATTTTATATTAATATGTATATTTTTTTATTTTTTATGTTTTTATTTATTTTAATATTTATGAATATTAGTATTTTATTTATTCTAGATATGTTTTTATTTATGAGTTAGATTAATATGTATATATGTATGTTTTAGTTTAGCATTTTATTTATGTTAGATTAGTATTCTGTTATGTCAATATTTATTACATTTAAATATTTTGCCATGTTTTATATTTTTGCCACTAAGATTGCATATGATTTATAACTTGTTAATGCGGTGTCCTTTTATCCGAGCGTAAACGGGGCCAGTATCAAGCGTAGTGATAGTGGTTGGGCGTTTATTCTCGGATAATGGGACCCTTAAAATTAATTCGCAATTATGACCGAACTTTAAAATAATCGTCACTTTAATCCGAAAAATCCAATATTAATAAAGCGGTAATTATTAAAGTACCAATTTTGGGCGGTGTGGGGTGCTAATCCTTCCTCATCCGTAACCGACTCCCGAACCCTGTCTTTTTGAATCTCTGGTTTTATGGTGTCCGGCCTACCTAAGTGGCCGGTGGCGACTCCATTTTTTTTTAAAATGCAGTTTTTTAAAACCCCACGGAATAAATATTTTATATCCGAAAAATTCATAAACACCTTCGGAAAACTCTCGTTTTTTTAGCGATAGAAAAAAGGACATCGCTACACTCCCCTGCCCGGTAATCTGAAGTTCAACACAGATGGCGCAGTTCAAGGATCTTTTGGTCAAGCCGGAATTGGTGGGGTGTTAAGGGATCATTTGGGAAATGTGGTCGTTGAATTTTCAAAACCTATCGGCCTTTCAGATCCCGCTTCAGCCGAATTGTTAGCCATTAAGAAAGCTCTTTTGATTTATTCTAGCCTCAAATGGACTAATTTGCCGCATTTAGTGGTAGAATCTGACTCAAATAATGTGTGTTGGATTCGGAATCCATTTAGCGCCCCTACAGTGTTTAAAGATTTAATCTCTGCTTGCATTATTGCTGGCACTCTGTGTAGCTGGGAAATTAATCTCATTGAAAGATGTCAAAATGGCGAGGCTTATAGATTTGCAAAAGCAGGTATCAATCGCAGAGTGGAATGGCTCAAACTCGGGTCTGCTGGCAATCTGTGAGTAGATGCAGCTTTGATTCTGGTATTGTATGTGTATTTGTGCTAGGTGTTCTAAACCAAAGTTGGGTCTCTGATGGTATTTTTGTATAAGGTTTTAATGTGTGTTTAGATCGAGTCCTGCCGTTTCTTGCTGTAATACAATGGGCACGAGTATTGTACGCTCTTTTTTCTCCATTTAAGTTTAAGGAAATTTTTTAACGAGGTATGATTTTACCCTATCGTCATTGAAATAAAAGCATCTATTTATTAAAAAAAACATTTATAATATATATATATATATATATATATATATTGCCGAGATAATATTTCTTTTCGAAAATGGATTCCTACCTTGATTCGGAAGAATTCCTGTTGAGGTAATAATTTTTACAAACAATAGCATTTTCCCCTCAAATGGAAGGAATACCATCTATACCAATTCCTTAAAGTATTGCACAATAACGATTTTTAACCATATTACCCATGAAATAAGGGTTTTATCTATATAAATCCTTTATTACATTTTAAAATAGATAACTAATTGTTTAGAGTATCTATTTATTAAATATTTTTATTTTATATTAATTTATTATTTAAATTATGTTACAAATATTTAAATAGTACTTTAATATTTAATATATTTTTATTAACATTATGCTTGTGATATTTTTAAGATTGCATGGTGAGGTTATATATTGTTTGAGAATGAATGGGTTACGAGTTAATATTAAGATATAAAAATATAAATTTTATTTTTTAAAATTGTTTAATATACTAAGTATATTAATAGTAGGTAAAATATGAAGCTTTTACAAAATTTAAATAACATCATGGAAATAACTCTATAAATTTTCATGCAACCAATCACTATGATTGGATGAAAGTATTCGATTGAGTCGAGTAAAAAAATCAAATTAGTTGAGATGATAAATCCTATTTTATAACTCGAACTCTATTGAAAATTTTTCGAATCAACTCGTGTATATTAAATTCTAGTCAAGTAGTTCGAGTTTCTATTAAAATTTTAATTATAAATATTTATAATATTATAGTGCTAATTAATTCCAACTTAAATGACTTTCTATAACCATATATGAATAACATATATTTTTCAGGCGCAATATATATATATATTAGACAGAATTAAAAGACTCGAGTGGAACTTAAAATTCGATCCATTAATTACTAAATGTTTTATTTAAATCTTACTTTATAGCTCAAACTCTATTCAAATAGTAAAAAGAAATTAACTTTTTCGAGTAGAATGAGTACCCCTAATTGTGATCTTACATATTAATGTAACTTGCCCCGTAATATGTCAGGTATTCTAATGTAACATCCGTGTCATGTAATGTTGTATTCTGAGAATAGAACTCAGAAAGATAATTTTATATTCTGTTAAACCAAACATCAGCATAACACTTTCATTTAAAGTGATCCAAAAAGAGAAGGAATAATGGGCATATCCAAGTTACACAAGTAAATGCAACTGTTTCACTTAACCATAAACCAAATGCCTACATTACAAGCCTCAAAGACCATTATGGTCATCCATAGATATCCAAGTTGAATGAGAATGTCTTCAGATTTCATTCCGCCTATAAGGGTTAACTTTTCTTCAATTAACGTCAAACTTCGAAGTGCTTGATCGACACCCAAATGAGGGAAGGATGGGGCATGGTGAGATAGTGAGATTAAGAGAGCCACCTTAAACGGGGTAGAAACTAGGTAGGGTTGTTCCTCTCAAAAGCCTATTAGACCAAAAGAAACTATACATTGGCATATATCTCCACAATGGTCAAGATCTTCTAAATATGCGCTTCATTAGAGTTGGTCTCTGGCAATTTGAAACAGATGCGCTATGGTGTTTGATATTTCAGGGGCAAACATGTTTTAAAAGGTTTGACATTTTCTCCCAAAGTTATGATGTTTACCATTTGTTCCAAACAATGTTTTCAAAATGTCCAAGTTGTGATTTTCGAAATGACTGTTATCTTTTCAAACAATCATTATTTTTTTGAAATATACACAAGTAAATTACCTTTTACTTTACTTTAAAAATGAATGATGATGAAATTTAAAGCATAGGGACCGAAAGTTAGTTCCCATCGAAATCTTTGCGAGAAGATCAAGGAAGAGCTCAAGGGATTGAAGCATTTTGGCTCACCCTGGTGACTAGAAATAGATCAAGGCTCTATATGATAGGCCAGAAAATTCAAAGCAATGGAGCCCGTGGTTGAATGAGGCAACGCCAAGCCAAGAAGATGACAAGGGTTCTTATAAGAATAATATAAGAACCAGAAGATCATTTATGATGGCGGGTGATAACTCTAAAGACAAGAAAGCCTTTCGCACAAAAGGTATAAAAGCATGTTCAAATAAGGATTTAAGACATACAATAAAGCAGTAGAGAGATGAAGAAATCTGAGGAGCGACCTTTCAGGGTGTAAGACTTTAGAACAAAAAAAAAGCTAAAAAAAAGGAGAAAGAAAGCACAACATTACATACATCATATAGATAGGGGCATGTCAATTTTGCTTGTTCCTAAACAGGTATTTGAAGAATTATCGAAGAATTTACCAAAGTCCCATAGAACAACAACCATGTCGGCGTCAAATCCAGATGATAAATCCTTTGGGTCATCGGTAAGTCCTTCGGGCACGATGTTAAGTCCTTCGGGCCATCAGTAAGTCTTTCGAGCATGGTGTTAAATCCTTCGGGTCATCAGTAAGTCCTTCGGGCATGATGTGGCAGCATATCAACGTGAGTCCCCATAAAACAACAACCATGTCGGCGTCAGATCCAGATATTAAATCCGCCGGGTCATCGGTAAGTCCCGGGCACGATGTTAAGTCGCCGGGCCATCGGTAAGTCTTTCGAGCGTGGTGTTAAATCCTTCGGGTCATCGGTAAGTCCCGGGCATGATGTGGCGATATATCAGCGTGAGTCCCCATAAAAACAACAGCCATGTCGGCGTCGAGATCCAGATATTAAATCCTCCCGGGTCATCGGTAAGTCCGCCGGGCACGATGTTAAGTCCCGGGCCATCGTAAGTCTTTCGGCGTGGTGTTAAATCGCCGGGTCATCGGTAAGTCCGCCGGGCATGATGTGACAGCATATCGGCATGAGTCCCCATAAAACAATAGCCATGTCGGCGTCGAGATCCGAATATTAAATCCGCCGGGTCATCGGTAAGTCCGCCGGGCACGATGTTAAGTCCGCCGGGCCATCGGTAAGTCTTTCGGCGTGGTGTTAAATCGCCGGGTCATCGGTAAGTCGCCGGGCATGATGTGGCAGCATATCAGCGTGAGTCCCTATAAAAAACAACGGCCATGTCGGCGTCGAGATCCGAATATTAAATCTTTCGGGTCATCGGTAAGTCCCGGGCACAATGTTAAGTCCTTCGGGCCATCAGTAAGTCTTTCGAGCGTGGTGTTAAATCCTTCGGGTCATCAGTAAGTCCTTTGGGCATGATGTGGCAGCATATCAGCGTGAGTCCCCATAAAACAAACAGCTATGTCGGCGTCAGATCCAGATGTTAAATCCTTCGGGTCATCAGTAAGTCCTTCGGGCATGATGCGGCAGTCTTAGTAGCATAGGTCCAAAAATGGCAACAGCCTCGTAAAAAAAAACCCTGCATTTTCAAGCCCCAATGAAAGGTTCCACAAATGGAGAACCCTAAACCCAGAATCTCAAAAAAAAACTCCCAGTCAAAGGAATTTACCTATGACACAAGGTTATATAGGAAACCTGTTGTGTCGAAAGCGAAGAGTTCTATATAGGAAGGGCTCCGAGCTTCAATGTCTTAGGGTGAAAGGTTCTATATAGGAAGAACCTGTAGCTCGAGATTTTTGACGACGCAAAAGTTCTATATAGGAAGGGTGGCGGCTTTGTGGTTTGAAGACTTGATTTTATATAGGAGGAACTCCCAGTCGGAAGAATCCATCAGTGGCGCAGAAGGTTTTATATAGGAGAAACCAGCATTGAAGGCGAAGAGTTCTATATAGGAAGGACTCCAAGCTGCACCGTCTCAAAATGAAAAGTTCTATATAGGAAGGACTGACAACTCCAGGGTTTGAAGACTAGCAGTTCTATATAGGAGGAACTCCCAGTCGGAAGAATCCATCAGTGACGCAGAAGGTTTTATATAGGAGAAACCATCGTTGAATGCGAAGAGTTCTATATAGGAAGGACTCCAAGCTGCACCGTCTCAGAATGAAAGGTTCTATATAGGAGGGACTCATAACTCGAGGCTTCAGAGTAAAGGGTTCTATGTCGAAAGAGCTTATAACTCCAAGATCGGAAGGTGACGAAGCTCTATATAGGAAGAACTTACGAGCCTGAAGATTCAGCTAAGGAAGAGTGGATAGTTCCAGAAGAACAAGTGATTCCGAAGCCAAAGACAAGGAAGTAGGTCAAAAATGAGTGCTTTTGATCTTTGCTTTGTCCTCGTTTCACAAGAACAAGCAAAGAGGGGCAACTGTAATCACTCATTTTTTATCGAGTTTTAGTGTTATTAGTGCTATTATAATAATAATATTATTAATATAAAATTAATAAAAAATCAAAAAAATAATAATAAAATATATATTATTAAAAAAAAGAGGAAAATTGCGTGGAGCAGGGTGCTCCACGTCACCCATTTTCCATCCCATTCGCCTATAAATAGGCTGAATGGCCAATTGAAATGGACGCCAATTTGGAAGCATGGAACGACCAATTTGGCCAAAGAAATCCATGCCAATTTTGCCATTCAATTGGCAATGCCATTGGCACCCCCAAATCGTGGGGCTAGGCCGGCCGCAAGGCTGGCCGGGGTTGGGGGCAGTGCCCTCGACCCCAGTTGGTTCGATCCAACATTCGATCGGGGTCTTATTTTAGGTCCGATCTAGTTAATATTTTTAGAGGGGTCGCGGTAGATCTCGGCGGGGGTGCAGTCAGGGTTCGTTATTCGAGCTCCTAATTAGGTATATTTTCTTCCCTTTTTTATTAGTGTTGTAATTTTTATAAATTAATGAAGTATTAGTTATTTTAAAATTGTAGTCTTATTTTTTATTTTGCATGTTTATGTTTTAGATTAATATTTAATATGTTTTAAATTTGTGTTTTATATTAATATTTTATTTATGTTAGACTAATATTTATGAATATTAGTATTTTATTTATTCTAGATATGTTTTTATTTATGAGTTAGATTAATATGTATATATGTATGTTTTAGTTTAGCATTTTATTTATGTTAGATTAGTATTCTGTTATGTCAATATTTATTACATTTAAATATTTTGCCATGTTTTATATTTTTGCCACTAAGATTGCATATGATTTATAACCTGTTAATGCGGTGTCCTTTTATCCGAGCGTAAACGGGGCCAGTATCAAGCGTAGTGATAGTGGTTGGGCGTTTATTCTCGGATAATGGGACCCTTAAAATTAATTCGCAATTATGACCGAACTTTAAAATAATCGTCACTTTAATCCGAAAAATCCAATATTAATAAAGCGGTAATTATTAAAGTACCAATTTTGGGCGGTGTGGGGTGCTAATCCTTCCTCATCCGTAACCGACTCCCGAACCCTGTCTTTTTGAATCTCTGGTTTTATGGTGTCCGGCCTACCTAAGTGGCCGGTGGCGACTCCATTTTTTTTTAAAATGCAGTTTTTTAAAACCCCACGGAATAAATATTTTATATCCGAAAAATTCATAAACACCTTCGGAAAACTCTCGTTTTTTTAGCGATAGAAAAAAGGACATCGCTACACTCCCCTGCCCGGTAATCTGAAGTTCAACACAGATGGCGCAGTTCAAGGATCTTTTGGTCAAGCCGGAATTGGTGGGGTGTTAAGGGATCATTTGGGAAATGTGGTCGTTGAATTTTCAAAACCTATCGGCCTTTCAGATCCCGCTTCAGCCGAATTGTTAGCCATTAAGAAAGCTCTTTTGATTTATTCTAGCCTCAAATGGACTAATTTGCCGCATTTAGTGGTAGAATCTGACTCAAATAATGTGTGTTGGATTCGGAATCCATTTAGCGCCCCTACAGTGTTTAAAGATTTAATCTCTGCTTGCATTATTGCTGGCACTCTGTGTAGCTGGGAAATTAATCTCATTGAAAGATGTCAAAATGGCGAGGCTTATAGATTTGCAAAAGCAGGTATCAATCGCAGAGTGGAATGGCTCAAACTCGGGTCTGCTGGCAATCTGTGAGTAGATGCAGCTTTGATTCTGGTATTGTATGTGTATTTGTGCTAGGTGTTCTAAACCAAAGTTGGGTCTCTGATGGTATTTTTGTATAAGGTTTTAATGTGTGTTTAGATCGAGTCCTGCCGTTTCTTGCTGTAATACAATGGGCACAGTATTGTACGCTCTTTTTCTCCATTTAAGTTTAAGAAAATTTTTAACGAGGTATGATTTTACCCTATCGTCATTGAAATAAAAGCATCTATTTATTAAAAAAAACATTTATAATATATATATATATATATATATATATATTGCCGAGATAATATTTCTTTTCGAAAATGGATTCCTACCTTGATTCGGAAGAATTCCTGTTGAGGTAATAATTTTTACAAACAATAGCATTTTCCCCTCAAATGGAAGGAATACCATCTATACCAATTCCTTAAAGTATTGCACAATAACGATTTTTAACCATATTACCCATGAAATAAGGGTTTTATCTATATAAATCCTTTATTACATTTTAAAATAGATAACTAATTGTTTAGAGTATCTATTTATTAAATATTTTTATTTTATATTAATTTATTATTTAAATTATGTTACAAATATTTAAATAGTACTTTAATATTTAATATATTTTTATTAACATTATGCTTGTGATATTTTTAAGATTGCATGGTGAGGTTATATATTGTTTGAGAATGAATGGGTTCTGAGTTAATATTAAGATATAAAAATATAAATTTTATTTTTTAAAATTGTTTAATATACTAAGTATATTAATAGTAGGTAAAATATTTTTTACAAAATTTAAATAACAAAACAAAAAATAACTCTATAAATTTTCATGCAACCAATCACTATGATTGGATGAAAGTATTTTAATTGAGTGTAAAAAAAAAAAATCAAATTAGTTGAGATGATAAATCCTATTTTATAACATAACTTTTGAAAATTTTCCAATCAAACATTGTATTTAAATTCTAGTATTAGTTGAGTTTCTATTAAAATTTTAATTATAAATATTTATAATATTATAGTGCTAATTAATTCAAACTTTTATGATGTTTTTATAACCATATATGAATAAATATATTTTCATATAAATATATATATATATAAGGTAGAGTTCAAAAATCCAAATGAAACCTCAAAATCAATTCACTAATTACTAAATGTTTTATTTAAATCTCATTTTATAATTCAAACTTTATTCAAATAGTAAAAGAAATTACAATTTGTCAAGTAGAATGAATTTACCCTAATTGTGATCTTAAATAAAAATGTATTTTTTTCAATCGAGTAAGGTATTCTAATGTAACATTCGTATCATGTAATGTTGTATTCTGAGAATAGAACTCAGAAAGATAATTTTATATTCTGTTAAACCAAACATCAGCATAACACTTTCATTTAAATCTACAAAACATATAAATATTTTAATAACAATTCAAAATGATGACTTGGAAAATATAGTTCGATCAAAATTTAAAAAATTAAAAGGAGAAACACATGAAAAGGAAGAAGAAAAAAACATAGAAAACTAACATCAACATGACAAATAAGCCATGGGATATAACTATATTCACAAGACAGATAAAACAATGTTTACAGTCCTCTACTCACATGACACACATACCCTGATCATTTGAGGAAAACAAAACAGATGACATAAATCTTATGCTACAATGTACAAATTTGGCAAGTTAAATTCTCAACGTTATATAAGAACACAATCGATCGTATCAAGAACTGAATAATGATTTAACATATGTAGGACATTGCATTCTTCCAAATTCACCCCATAATTTACTTACCTCATTAACACTCTGGAAGAGAGTGAGCAGATGCAAATGGTGAAAAACTAGCAGCTGACCCACTATGATGCAGAGGACGCAGTTGGTAACCCGAAGAACTGACTAAACTTGGTGACGCATTGCTTGGGCTCGGAATATATTGGGACATGTATCTTGCATTAAGTGGTGATATGGATGGGTAATTTAATGAGGCAGGTGAAACCAAATGAGAACCACGAGATCTTTGAGAAGATGCATTTCTAAGGTCTACTGAGCTTGGCTATAGCTCATGGAAGGAGATTGATGGTAGGACCTAATTGATTGCTGGATATATGGAAGGCTGGCAAGAGAATGAGTCTGAGAAGCCTGGTGGAGATGCCCATGCTGCTGGAGCAATTTGTATGGATGACGATGCTAATGATGGAACGGATGATAACGCAGATGACGAGCTTTGGGTGCTTGAAAGCAATGGTGTACTTTCTGATGCTGGTAAACCACCTGTGGTGGTTCTTGCATCACGCTTGCAGACAGGGCAAAATGTTCTCCATGATGTAAGCCAAGAATCAATGCAGAAAGCATGGAACTCTGAAAAAATGCCAGGAAATATTAGGATATACACAAATTTAAAATAAAATAAGGTAAACAAAACAAGTGTTGAAGAGTTGGTTTTGTAGAGAAACCCATAAAAACAACAAACATGACAACTGCACTTTTTTTAACCTTCTGATATTTTGGCTGGATAGCACTGCTTCTTAGAGAAGCATTGTTTCATATTCCAGTAACCGGCAATATAGAATAAGAAAAAAAAATCATAAGTCTAAATAAAGTCCCAAAATATAAGTCTTCCTTCCAATTCAAACAAATTATCTCAAAGGTAAAGAAGTCATGCACATGCATTTGAAAAGGGTAGATGAACCCAAATCTCAGATCAACAAATTCGTAGAACATGATGCTACATAGTCGCTGAGTAAGGAAGAACAATTAGAGTAAAATGTGGAGAAAAAGAATTTAGCAAATACTTGTTACACACAAAAAGCTCATGTTGCAGAACGAAAAGCTCAGTTCACTAGGCTTCAAAACAGTTTTTACTTAAAAATGTTGATCATATTCGAAGGCAGTGATTTCATAATTACAATACAAATTAATTTAAGAAGCATAATTTTAGCATAATCATAGTAATACTCTTGAATCATCAGAGAGCATATTTGTGCTTTAAACATAAAGGAATGCGCAAAAATAAGGGACAGCAAACATGTATTATAACTTATAAGCATATTTTTTTTGAACATTTTTATAATTACAAAGTAAGGAATTTGCTCCTAATGGGTTTTAGAACCCACAACCTAGGGGATGGGGGTGTCAATTGAAGTTCAACAACTTGCATATTTATTGCTTTGACAACTTATAAGCATATAAATAGGTGAGTGCGCATGTATGCATGCATGTAACTGTCATCTATGGATAACTTGGATTTCTTTAAGTGAGATTAGATTTAAGACGTGCAAGTACCAAATGAAAACCAGATTCAAACTCTAGAGGATAACTAATATATAGGAATCCATTTTCCCATCTAGCACTAACTTGTGTATTTTGAGACTTTTTTGAAAGCGATAAAAACATAAAGGACGAATTAATCACATCTTCTTTAATTAATCAAGAAATATTCTTTTATATGAACAAAGAACAATTCATGAGAAGAGAGGTAGATCAAATAAACCCCTCAAGTTTAGGAGTTTATGATGAGCAAAGCTATTCTGAATTCATAGAGGAGCACTAAGGTCTAGAACAACATTCTCTGGCCCATTTGAAATGCTCAGAAATAATATCTATTTACCCCCCCACCAATTCCATTCTTGAGTTTTAATTTGGACAAAAAGAAAAAAAAGGAAAAGAAAAAAGAGGAACAAACAAGAATTGTTAGCATCTGATGCTTCTAATTTAAATGGACCAAGCACCAATCATTTCCATTTAAATCTAGAATTGGGCATATTGTAAACAGAAAAAAATCATTGGGCAAGAACAGAAACAGGATAGCCACCAAAAAATCTCATGAACTGGCTGTGTAATCACTATGCAACATACATGCAAAATGACACTGGATCACCACATTAAAAAATAAAATTACCACAGCAAAATAGTATGCAATGTCATCCTCAGTGTTTTAAGAAGCTTACTGTGACAACATGGAAGAATTCTGAGCTTCTCTCCAATGGTATAATCTTCAAGACATACTGCACACGTTCTTGAAGTAGAATTATCATCCAAGACAGCAGTGAATATCAAGCTAGGCATTGCTTTTACTAAACGCTTGCTCATTCCATGGAATTCACGAACTTGAGAAGATCGAGGACGTTCTCGTCTAATGTGATGCCTGCGTACAAAGAAACAAGTCGCGAGCACTGCCGACATGGCAAGTAAAGAAATAAAGGAGATGGCCATGATCGACCATGCAGAGTTTTCAAAACTAGGGCTTAGACATAGCTCGATATCAGTAGACCCGGAATACGTTTTGAGTATTTCACCAGAAGATTTGGAAACAAAGACAGCATGTATCTTTATGCCAGCAGCATTTCCTGCCACTGTAAAAAAAAATATATGACAAGGTAAACTTAGAGGCGCCACATAGAAAATTATACATGTTGTTCCAGGACAATGATGACTGATAGGAGTTAACATCTGCCACTGAAGGAATACCAAAAAGGTAATAAATAAATTTGGAATGGAAAAAACATATGTATAAAATGAATAATGGAAGCATATTTATAAATGTAGAAAGAAATGTTGGTAAAGGATTTGATCATAATTCTTACTTTCCTTCAAAGCCTTCTATTATTCAGCAAGAATACACCACCATACTATATAACATATCTTTAATTTCAAGCACACTCCCTCTGTAATTTTCAATATACTTTAGCAAAACTGTATCTTCCCGACAGTAAATTTCCAACATCCAAAAAGTTACTTGTGAAGATGATTTTGCAATTCCATTTGTGATTGATTAAATCAATTATAGTTGACTGGTGCAATATATTTACTCAGCTAGAAGTAAATATAAAGAAGTGAAGATATAAGCATGGAGAGTTACCATAGTAAACTGTTTAAGTGTAATATGCATACTGCTTTAAAGAATCACATAATACACAATTGAGTTTTGCTTGGATGAGGCAAGTGTAGAATTAAAATGAAAATTCAAATTCATTCACACAATTGTATGCAAAAATATGGCATAAAAACCACCAATTATACCAAACTTATCATCCATCCAATATGAACTTAGGAAAAATGCTTATGGTCAAATGTACAAAAGGGTTAAACAAAAGATGAGCACTGGAACTGATGCAATCAAGACTAGTAGAAATTAATGTCAAAAAAGGAAATTGAAAGGGTTTCAAGAAGACAACAGGTTATATAGGATATACAATTTATTTCTATCAAAATAAAGATGTTTTTAAAGATAGGGCATTTTTAGAATCTATTCATTGTCAATAGACAAAAAAAAAAGAGTCTATTTTATTTATCTTCAAAACTGCATCCTCTCAATTATGATTAATTGTAATAAATTGCTTGAATGGCTCAAGTATCTTTCTAGAAAACCAAGTTTACCAAAAGTACAATATACAATTTCAAACATTCAAAATGAAAAGGTGTTTTTAAAGGAATAGGGCAATTACTTGCAACCAAGAAACCATCATCATTGTCATAGACAATAGCGGCTTCAGAACCCTGCCTTTTGCACTCTCCTTACTTTATCATCAAAACTGCATCCTCCTCTAATAACCAGCGCAAAGGGGGAAGCAATATTGGAAACCTTTTCAACATTATTACTCAAATCCGAACAGGCATCGAGAGGATTCGCCAAATATAACACCCCACATTTCCCCGACCCTTTAACTGGCGGAGCTGAAAATAATCAACAACAAAATGAAACATCACGCAAGAATTCAATTATATTGTTGACACCAAAGATTTCAATTTTTTTCAGTTCAACCAAACATAAGCTACTTCAGTTTGTCATTCATGTACAGTTTATATAAGCAAAACAATAAATCACATATTATGAAATTTTATCTTTTATTTTTTATTAGGATTTTCAAATTAAATAAGTTAAGAACAATGAAGAGAAAACATATATTCAACTTGGAGCTCTCAGAATACTTAAAGATCCATTTTTCGGGGAATTTATTAATTTCCGGTTGTTTTTTATTTTTACATTTAAATCAGGAACCAAACAGTAAATAAAAGCTGAAAAAACATATCTTCAAAAAATAAATTAAATTGAAAAAACACAAAGAGCTTACTTTTTTAATTTAAAAATTTTTAGCTGATATTTTTTCAACATCGTCATAAAGGAGATAGTAACGTTGTTTTCAAGTTAAATAAGCACCACACTAGCTGATGCCATCCAACAAATACCCAAAAAACAGAGGAACGGTAACAATAATACCACAACACCGTTCATCTTTAGTTTTATTTTTTTATATTTTAAATATTTTTTTGAAAAAAATGGAGTTTAAATCTCAATGGAAAAAAAGATTATGATGATTAAACTGTTGGGGATTACATGAAATTGTTAAATAGATACATCAAATTCCATTATTAAAAATACAAAATAGATGGAGAAACAAAATACAACCCAAATTCTGCTTCCAAAATTTGATGATTTGTAGATTCAATTACAATAATCTCCGATCTCGTTCCGATTATTGAGGGCATTTTTTTTTTTCCGTTTTGGTCTATATATTTTTTCAAACACAATCGCAGAAACGAAAATATATCTCTTCCTTGATATTATCTTTCTTTTGTCTTTTTCTTTTTTATATTTCCTATTTTTAATAATTTTATTATTTTTTAATTTTAATTCATAATTATTTAAAATTTATTATTAATAAAAATATATTCTAAAAGATCTAATCAAATAATTTTTAAATATATACTTTATACAAAATAATTATTTAAAATATTAATATAATTATATTCATTTTAAAATTTTTATTTTCAATAAAAGACTCTTTAAATTATAATTATTCAACAATTATTTAAGTCTCCATTATGGGAGTATTTCTTGGACTAATGAGACCATGTATTTAAAATAAGTGATAAAATTATATTTTAAACTCTTAAAAAATATATAATTCGTTGAAAGTATCCTAAATTAAAAAAAATTAAATTTTATTTAGTAAATTGTTGAGTGCTGCCACTGATCTTAATAGTGTAAATATTCCTTAGGCTTATGATGCTTTTTTTTGTTAGGTGGAGTTATTAAGAGAAGATCCTTTTACCCAAAATAATACTATCTCTATCCACTAAAATAGTCACATGTTAACTTTTTTGTTAACATTTTATTTTTTATTATTTAAAATTTATTATTGATAAAAATGTAAAAATTTTGTTTTTAAAAGCTTCGATAAATTTTTTAAATATATATTTTATTAAATTTAAGTAATTAAAATATTTATTTATATTTGACAATTAGCGGATACTTGATAACAAATTATATTAGCTGATAGAGGATAGATGATAGCATTAACTAATTTAACTAGCGGATTGCATTAGTCGATTGTATAAAAGTTTTTGCTAAAATTAACTGATAGATGGTAGCTGTTTGATTATTTGAACAAGAAAAATAACATATAAGGATATGATTATATTCAATACTTGTTCAAATAATTTATTAGTATTAGTATTTTGTTTCTATTAATATTAATTAGATTATGAAAATTAATTTTTTAATATCATTGCTAAGCATATATGAAGGATGTATTACTTTTTTATTTGTGAAATTATATTTAATATAATTTTAATAAGTATTAAATTTAAATGTATATATTAAATTTATATTTGTGAAATTATATTTTAAATATAATTTTATTAATTATTAAATTTATATGTATAAATTTTAATTTCTTATTTATGCAAATTTTTAAATTTTATTACTTATTCAAATTATGTTATTTAGATAAAATTTTTATAATTATCAAGGACAAAAGAGTCTTTATAAGTTTTTTATCTACACTTCTAACTCAAAAATCACATTTTTTCAAAATGAGAGGTTTCACCTTAATTCTCTATTTACCAAACATCTAAGTTAGTGGATTTGACCGGTCAAACTTCTAAAAATACTTCATATCTCTAATTTTGACTCAAAAAACTGTTTACCAAACAGAATCTTAAAAAATTTATGATCAAAACTTTAAAAATTAACTTTAAAAGATTAATGAATGACAGATTTAATGAGACAAATGCATGGAATATATCTTAATAGCCCTTTACTTGTATTAGCCATAAGTTTTTGGACCAAACACAGGACCATGGTTAATACAAGGAATTGCATGACTAATGCAAGTGAAGGTAAAATTGTGAATGGGTCGGGAAGGATCCAGTTCGAGTTAGATTTATCAAAGGTACCAAAAAAATTTATGCTTGTCAACCTGAAAATGAGTCTCAAATTTTATCTTATTCACCCATAATTCTAGAACTTTTTAGACTATTTCATTTTATATTTTAAAAAAGAAAAAACATATTTGATAAAAAAAATAAAAATATACTATTCTAGCATATATAACTTAATATATTTTTTTAATATTCACACTATAAAATCATATATTATTATAAATTTTATTTTTACATGACATACGTTGAGAAATCAGGATAATCAACAAAGAATTAAACAAACAAAAACACATGATTTTAACGAGATTCGGCAATGTGCTTACGTCTTCGGGAGCGATGAGTGGCTGTTTTCTTATTATGAAATTGATAATACAATTAGGTTACAAATACATTATATAATAGTAACTCCGGTATAATTACCAAAATACCTCGTACCGCAGCCCCAAATACACTTAATCCTAGCCCGCAGACTAACTCGAAACTCTTTTAATGGACAAATGCTTTCGCTCCGTTCGCTCACTCTCGCTCCGCTCCAGCATTTGTCTTTTATTTAGTATATGAACCATACTTAACAACATGTTATATAATACATCAAATTAATTTTCTATGAAATACATAAAATTAATTTAATATGACTCGAGCTTAGCTTAATTCACCTGCTGAATTATTGTGATTAACAAATAGATATTGCTGCCAACAATTCAACATAAAATTAATTTTTTATGTTATACTAAAACTTGCTACAATTATACATGCATTTTTTTTAAAACAATTATTCTTTTTATAAATAAGAAATTAGTGCAACTAATATCATTATCTAGTTGATATTTCAATGATTCATGTGTATATGGAATATGCTCTTAAGCTTGGGTGTACTAAAATGTCCTCATAATACTCATTAAATTTAAATCCATACGCTTTCATTGCTCACTCCAACACCACGAGGAATTGCCAGAAAAGCAAAATATAGAAAACTAAAAGTTGAGTTGTCCCATGAAAATGAGCTTCAATTTCTAAGTTATAGTCCCGTGTTGAACTGCAGGCCAAAATGTGCTTTTTTAAATGCACAAAAAGTTTTGGATTTTGTAGGATGGAATCCAGACCTCGTTTTCATATAATTAGGTCTAAATGTATTCGAAAACCTAGCTTAACCGAACAAATTTTTATTCATGTTTGTTTATTTATTTGTGAAGGTGTTCATGTTCAATTCGTGTTCGTTTAAATTTTTAATATCGTATTCGTGTTCGTTTGTTTATCGTCCGTGAGCATATCCGTACAACGTTTGCAAACATGTTCGTTTATATATCGCTAACGCGTTCATTTATATGTTCGCCAAAATGATAATAACTAGTCATTAAACTCCTTAGGCTTCACAGTTTGAATTCCAAAGTCAATATTGTGTTCAATTTAGTCTCTACCTTCACCAATATTTAAAAGGGTAAAATACCTAAATTATCACTCAACTTTACTCTTTGACTTATTTTGGTCATTGAACTTTTAAAATGCTCAATTTACTCATTGAACTTTACTTTTTAACTTATTTTGATCGCTCTAAATTATTTTAATAATATTTTAATATGACATGACATATTTTATGATTATTAAATATTAAAAATATTTTGAAATAAAAATAAATTATTTTTATTAATATTTAATTATAATAATATTCTTTTCCCGCCAACATTTCATCTCTGCTTATACCCCACTCTCCTTCCACCGCTTCTTCCTCATCGGCGTTCCGACGCGTTACTTTTCCCACACCTTTCTTTGTTACTGAGACAATCTAAAGGCATCGATGTCACTGAAATAAAATCAAACTCAATAATTGCAATCAACAGGTGGCAAAATGCTATCGAAGCTAAATATAAATAGGAGGAAACTCCAAAATCCCATCACACATTCAGCAATGTCATCAAAACCAGAAGCAAATTAAGTGCATCAGAAAATGGATTCAATTTAAATCAAGATTCAAAGTTCCACAATAAGCTTGTTTTGTTCAGATGCCATACCTTGATGCATTCTGTTCCGGCTAAGGATCACTTTATTTGTGCAGAGGCTTTAATTGAGACAAGCTTGAGAAAATTGAAAGTGGGCATTGGCCCATTTGCTGAGTCGATTCGCGGAGAACCCAGTGAAGGCAATTCATCGCTGGGATTGGATCGAAGATGAGAAAATGAGATGGGTTATTACTGGCCTTGCAAGTCGAGAGAGAAAGTGAGAGGGCTTTCTAAAGATCTCCAAAGGGGTTGGAGAATAAGAGTACAGAAGCCTTTCCATGGCTTCCCTGTGAAGTTTAAGGCTTTAAAAAGGTGACATTTTTAGCATAGAAATTTGAGAATTTGTTGAAGATAAAGTTTTGGAAGGCAGAAAATAAGGGGGACGGTGGGAAAAATAACGCGCCGGAACGCCGATGAGGAGGAGGTGATGACGGTGGAAGGCGGCGGAAAGAGTGTGAGGTATAAGCAGGGATGAAATGTTGACGGGAAAAAGAATATTTTTATAATTAAATATGAATAAAAATAATTTATTTTAATTTTAATTTTTTTATATTTAATAATAATAAAATATATGTCATACCAAAAGATTAAAATAATTTAAAGTGATAAAAATAGGTCGGAAAATAAAGTTTAAGGAGTAAATTGAGCGTTTTGAAAGTTTAATGACCAAAATAGGTAAGGGAATAAAGTTGAGTGATGATTTAGGTATTTTGCCCTATTTAAAATGTAAAAAAAAATAAAAGAAGGAACAATGTAAACGAGTCGAAAAAATGAGCATGTTCGTGAACATAAACGAACCGAACATACATTTGTTCGTATTCTTTCATTTATTAAACGAACATAAAATTTTTGTTCATGCTCGTTTATTTAGCTTAATAAACAAAAAATAAACGAACATTATACAAAATAATATATTGAATGCTCTTTTTATTTACACCCCTAATTACATCGACAACAACTATAATAATTAAATTAATACTCAATCGACAATTTCACTAGGACCTTAATTGCCTTTCAAGCTTTGGAAAAAAAAAAGATTGTATATGACTCATCAAAATATCACGTGAAACAATGCTTGTGAAATTATAAAACGAAATGCTACCGAGAAAAGGTTCGTTTGGTTTGGATAGTGATGAAGATTTGCAGATCATGAAATAATTGAGAGATACATACAATATCTAAAAAACATATGAATCTGCCGTTGATGTGTTAAAAGGACAAATGAATTTGGTGAGAAAATGACCTTTTTCATTGTAAGGAATCAAATCAAGAAATTAAGACAAACTTGGCTCCTTTTTTTTATATATATATATTCCATTAGATTTAGGTTGTAGAATAGAAGCTTCCATTCTCCCCTATTTTAAATGTGCAAACTGTATCTAGAATATTCAAAGCATGGGTGGCAAGACAATGACAAAGTAAAACCCAAAGTAGGTATCGCCTTGTAATCTCAGCTACCTATTCTATTATTAGATTTAGAGTCCTTTACCAATCTTTTTCATTTCTTTCATTGTAAAGAAAGATGCCCTAAACTGAGGAATAAATCAAAGATTTAAAATATGGATTTCATACTTAAGGATTTGAATCCCGGGTATTATATTGTTGGAAAAGGAAAGGGTGAGATTGAATAAAAAGTGGTTGAACCAAAAGAATTCGAAATGGTTAATGCAAAATTTTCAAATGCAAGAGCACAGCCGGTCGAAAGGATAGAATTAGGATGAAATTATGGGATGTCAAGTTGTTAAATTTTGAAATTGATAAGGATTTCAAAAGTACTTTTAAAAATAGAGATTACATCTTAATTTGTCTAATTTTAAAACTAACAATGTCTTAAATAATGTTAAATAAAAAAAAACTATGGGCCAATAATTAATTGCACTAATTTTAGAGGGTTGAGAACTTAATATCTAATTTCACAATGTAAAAAGCATCTTTTGGGTTGTTGGATAGATTGATTTTAATAATTGAGACTAAAACTTTTAAATTAAAGATAATCTACTTATTTTTTCTGTAAAAATCTTTTCATCTGTTATTGTTAATTTCAACCGTCTATTTTTACTCCTTGAACAATCTAAAAACATGTAAAATCTCCAAGTTTTATACCGTGCCAACGAATTCTACCTCGTTTTCAAAACTACTAAGGATTCAAGATACAATTGAACCAAAAAGTAGTTAGTCGGACCCAAACCCTAATGATATTATAAATCAAAGATCAAGTGATGGTCATGGTGGACAGTTAATTAAATAACCAACGAAATGGTTTCTAACATAATGATATCACATCTTTGAACTGAGCTCCCCGTGCCATTATTGCCAATGCTTCCAATGATTCTTGTTTGACTCGTATGAAACAATACATCATGCATGCCTTAAATTTTGTAATATTTGGTGATCAAACAAATGCACCAAAAACTCTACAGATTCACTCGTGAAACCTTAATTTGGCTCTCCTGATTAATAAATCCCAACCATTAGATCATCTGCACCCCAACTTGATTGATTGAAAAACTAATAAATGCACAAAAAATGCGTATGTTGTTATCATCGCATGCTTTAAGGGGGTGATGTTTTATTAGTTCTTCTTTGATTTCATTGTCCCAAATTTGTACTACTTCTGTGTCTTCATTTTAGCAGTGGCTGTCCGGTAACCTTTCTTCCTTTTTCTGCATTGTTTTACAAGGTAGCATAATGCTGTCCGAGAGACAGAAAAGCATAAGGAATATAAAGTCCAGTTGAACTTAAACTGGGTCCCCAGTGCTTGTTTTTTAGGACACATTCAAACGTTTCTCCCAATGTAGTTTCAGATTATTCCTTGGGATCGGCATAGTATCCCTTTTATTTTATGCTTCAACTTCAGCTTTTCTGTTTCCTGCAACCAATCAACAATTCAACCTTATTATTATAAAGTTAAAATTAATTTGAAACAGCTAATGGGGGATTTGGAGAGTAGTATTTTTAATTTGGAGAGGTGTTCCTATTGGTCCAGCCCCGCTTCTTGTCCCTGGTGTAGAACTACTATTGAATCCACCGATCGTGTTCTTTTCTATGTGATCCTAACTCCGCCTCTGCTAGCGAGAACTCATGTCGTATGAAGTTATCGGTTTTGAATCAGCGGAGCTCATGGTTATCAAGATGGACATGAAAGTTTTTTTCTCAAGTAAATGGTGAAATCTTTTAAAAGATTCTTTGATGATAAATATAAGTTTTGAAAATTATGAGTAAATTTAATAAAAAGGTGAAAGTCCTCTATATTACAGGTGTGGACAAGTTTGTTGATGGGGGCGGTAGGTAGGTTGATTCCATCATTTTTGTCCACTTCAATTTGGCATCTTTCAACCCTACCTTCCCCAACTCCATATATGCATTTCACATAGCTTTTCCAAAAGCATATTTTATTTGAGAAAAAAATCTAAACCTAAGACATTGATTCTTGAGAATACAATGGCCCTCTTTTTTATAATTCTATTCAAGTATAAAATAATATTCTTGTTCGATTTCAAATCTGAATAAACTCACAATAAAAATTAATTTTAAATTTTAGCATGTTAGAGGGACCAAAACCATAATTTAACCACAAAACATCTTCAATCTCTCCCTTTAGTTAATGAATACAAAACTCATTCCCTTTTTGGTGTCATATTTATGCCTCAACATTGGAAGATTATGTTTAGAGTTTAGGATTAAGGTTTATGGTTGGGATTTAGGAAATTAGGTGTAGGGTGTAATTTTAGGGTTTATGATTTAGAATTTAGGGTTAAGTCTCAACATTAAAAGATTATATTTAGGGTTTTAGATTAAGGTTTAGGGTTAGAGGTTTAGAAAATTAGGTGTAAGGTGTAATTTTAGGATTTATGATTTAGAATTTAAAATTAAGGCTTAGAATTAATTTTTAGTGTTGGAGCATTGAACGGGCACCGAAAAGGAGACAAAAATCTTGAACCCTTTTTAATGTCATTTTTATATCCAACACTAAAAAATTAAATTATAAGTCATAACCCTAAATTTTAAATCCTAAACCTTAAAAATTATTTCATATCCTATTTCTCTAAACCCTAACATTAAACCTTAATCAAAACATAATTTTTTATTGCGAGACATAAATAAGATAACCAAAAATGACAAGATTTTTATTCCCGAAAAGGGTAAAAGATTTTGTCCTTGGTTAATCTTTTGGTTCCTTTCACATGTAATGACACAAGGGAATTTTCAGGGGTTATTCTCATGCTATTCTTGCCTATAAAAACCTAAGCCTTGTTCATGTCAAAATCTCGTGTGCTTCTTCAAATCTTTCCCTCGGATCTATGTTTCTCTATCGTTAACTCTTTATCTCGAGGCATGATAATGGAAGATTCATACGAGGAGGTGGAGCCACTGAATCTCAGCTTGGCAATTATGGCGGATCCCGGCGTTGAAAAGATTAACAATAAGAAGAGGAAGAGAAAGGTCCATGCTTGCAAGCCGCCGCCATTAAACAACGTCCCATCGTCATACGAAGGTTGCGAAGGGAAGATATTTAAGGTTCTTCAAGTGAGAGAGAAGATGTTAAAGCTCGATCACCGCAAGAGAAAAGGTGCGGTACTCGAAGACGGTAAAGGCCTTCATTTGATCCATTTGTTGCTCATCACCGCCACATCGGTCGACGAGAGAAATGTGAACTCGGCCTTGGACAATCTCACCCGGCTTTACCAGGCCGTGTCGTTGACGGGGGATTCGGTTCAAAGGGTCGTCGCTTATTTCGCCGACGGCTTACTCGCCAGGCTTCTCACTCGGAAATCGCCTTTCTACGTCATGATCATGAAGGAGCCTACCATTGAAGAAGAGTTCCTAGCTTTCACTTGTCTTTATAAGGTGTCGCCTTATTACCAATTCGCTCATTTCACCGCTAATCAAGCCATAATCGAAGCCTTTGAGAAAGAAGAAGGCGTCAACAACCGAGCATTGCATGTTCTCGACTTCGACGTCTGTTATGGCTTCCAATGGCCTTCTCTCATTCAATCTCTTTCCGACAAGGCGACGAGTGGCAACCGCGTATCTTTTCGTTTAACCGGCTTTGGAACAAGCTTAGTACAGCTGCAAGAAACCGAGTGTAGATTAGTGAGCTTTGCGAAAGGGTTTCGCAACCTGGTGTTTGAATTTCAAGGCTTGTTAAGAGGATCCAAGCTGGTTAACCTTCGTAGAAAGAAAAACGAAACGGTTGCTGTGAATCTGGTGTTTCATTTGAACACTTTGAATAACTTTATGGAAGTGTCGGAGACTTTAAAATCAGTGCATTCACTTAGGCCTTCCATTGTTGTGTTAGTCGAACAAGAAGGTAGCCAAAGCCCAAGAAGCTTCTTCCTATCGAGATTTATGGAGTCTTTGCATTATTTTGCAGCCATGTTCGATTCATTGGATGATCGTCTCCCGCTAGAAAGCGCAGAGAGATTAAGCATAGAGAGAAAGCATCTAGGGAAAGAGATCAAAAGTATGATCAACTCCGACAAGGACGAGGGAAGTAGTGAATCGTGTCCGAGATATGAAAAGATGGAGACATGGAAAGGCCGGATGGAGAGCCATGGATTTGAAGGGATGGGATTGAGTTCCAAGTGTTTGATACAGGCGAAACTTCTGCTGAAAATCACGACCCATTATTGCCCTCTTCAGTGTGAAAGGGAGATTAATGGTGGGTTCAGAGTTTTTGAAAGAGATGAAGCAAAGGCTCTTTCTTTAGGGTGGCAAGATCGGTGCTTGCTTACTGCATCTGCATGGCAATGTGTTTGATAGGACTGCTTTTGTTTTTCCTAACTCATTCATATCATTCTTAATGGTAACATTTTTATGACAACAAATAGGTATAATTTTCTTCTAGAAACATCTATTCACCATTAAAATGAGTTATTCTTGAAGAAAACCTAACCCCAAATATCAACCTCGAAGTTTTTTTTTGGGTAGGATAAGTATTGGAAGATTTGATTAGTAGAAAAAGTTCAGCATCTAGTCAAGACTCAAGGGGCATACATAATTATAGTAATAGTTTTTCATCTCATGCACAGCTAGAAAAAACTTACAATTCTATGGCCAGTGCTAACAATAGAAAGATTTCTAAGTCGAAACAATTCTTTCGGATAACATATTTCAAAAATTAAACAATTTATAATCACCAATCTCGAAACTGTATTGATCCAAGAAATCCAACATAGACAATCTTGAATGATAAATTATTATTGCACAAGACCACATTGTTTAAGTTCCTTATTTCATGAATTACAAAATTGAAATTTACTAGTAAACAGATAAACAAATTGATAGTACAAAAAAGGATGAGCACTCATACCTCAAATGCTAGTATTCAGTTTGTTCTCAGTTCAAACACAAAGCTTCTCCAGCTCTCTGATGGAAGTATTCAATTTTCAAGCTAGTGATTCCTCGTCTAGGAGCAACAGATAACATGATATGCTTTGATTTTCAATTTCTTGGTTTAAAAATTTCTATTCTCAATCTTTAGTAATCATCCGGTAGAGCAGTGACTTTTTTGAAGTATTTAAGGAGTAGGCAACTATCCCAGGCCAAAACAAGAACAGCAAAAAGTAGCAAAGTTATGCAGATCATTTTTTCTGGTCTCAGTCTATATAGCACATCAGATAAAGGAAGCAACCATCAATAGTTAGTTTTGAGAGACAACAAAGCATTTAAAAAGTAAATAAGTTTAATCATTAATTCATGATTCTGAATAGGGGTGTTACCGAGATACTTGTGCTCGCAAGCTATTCGAGTTCAACTCGAAAAAAGCTTGAATTTGATTTGCTCCTTGTCAAACTTGTAACCCCCTAGACCGGCCTATGCGTAAAGTCTCAATCTAAGAGATCACATTACATATTAAAGACTTTTTCACATAATTACTTAAACGTTTAAAAGGAATTTAATGTATTAAAAATAGCGGTTAATTTAAGCATACGTTAAATCGGTTATCCAAAATAAACCATATTCAGTAATACAACATAATTCTCATGGAGTAACATAATAAGTCGAACAATAACAAAATATGGGCTTATGTCACCGTAGAGAGACAGTCTAGAAGATGGAAATATTACAACAAAAGTCAAGTACAAATATGTCGAGCCTCCAAGTGCCAGATCCGGAGAGCCTATCCAAGAGTATCTGAAAGGAAAAGTTTAAGGGTATGAGCTAGGGAGCTCAGTGTGTCCCGATAAATGCAGATAAACATATAATATATTACGGATAAGTGTAAAACATTCAGTATATCATATAATATTTCATTCAAGTTTTTATTTCAGTCCTAACTACCCTCCAACCGATCACCGATGTACAGTCCCCTATGAACTGCACCCAGAAGGTCTTACCCTAGGCCCGCAAGCGTGAGAGCCTACCTAAGGTTATACCTTAGGCCCAGAAATACTTACCCTATACCCATTGGGCATAGGAGCTTAACAGAAGGATTTATCAGCTGGATCAGGGCTGTACCTACAGACACTTCAAAACATATCCCAACAGTGTATCCCAAGCAAATCAATATACAGAATCATCAGAAATTAATTTACAGATACGCATATAACTGAATAAAATATGAATCAGATATTTCAAGTTCAGATCAGGCATATGAGATATTTTCACAGATAAGATAGCATGTTCTTATAACGGAAAAACATTCATGTTCAAGCCAGGAAGCCATCCAATACTATATATATATATTCAAGGTAATCATTTTTAACAGATAATTAAATCGGTAATATAGCACAAACGAAACACACCTTAAAAAGCTGATCAGGAAGGTTTACTGGGCACCTGCCTCACCACGATCTACAGCGGTGCTGGATCCTAAAATATTTTGGTACAAGGTTACATCAGAGTAAATTTAAATTCCACTTAGTTTAATTTACTGAGTTCAAGGTCATACGAGTAACTATGGGGCGCGCTGATGAGCTGATCAGGAGGAACTAGGCTGAGCTGACGAACGATCAAATGAGTCTCGGGTACCTTTATCAAAATAATAAATCAAATCAGATCCTTAATTCGAACTTTACTCGTAAAATAAATAATTTAAGAACTTATGCATGATCGTGCTTAAGGTCGATTTAGGAGGCTTTCAGGTTAAAATTTCAGAAAACGAACTTCAAAAACGGACCCAGGACGTCAAAAAACGTAAAATAGGGATTTTCAAAAAAATTTGACTTTTTTTGTCAAAGTCAACACTGGCGTCATCAGTCAACGGTCAACGCTGACGTCAGCAGTCAAAGGTTTGAGTCGAGCGAGTTAACTCACTGGGTTGACTCGGTCGAGTTGACTCACTGAGTCAACTGAGTTAACGAGTCAGGTCGAATCGGGTCGATTCAGATCGGTTTCAATACAGAACTAGTTCAGGCCCGGTTCACCATGGCAACCGTCAAGGGCGGCCAGAAATCCCCTGGGCGGCGCGTGCACTCCACGCGCGGCCTTTCATGACCGAAAATGACCCGAAATGGTCGGATTTCAAGCTAAAATCAGTTAAACAACCCAAAACATTCAAGATTCGAAACAAAACCAACCAAACTCACCGTACTTACCAAACCGTTCAATCCCCGACGATGGTCTAAACGGCGGCCGGTGGCTAGGGGTTTGATCGCCTTCGCACGGTGAGCAGAATTGGACCCACGACATGTCCTAACTGGTCGAGGGGTTCCAAATCCCTAAATCTGACGATGCTCCCGGCTTCGATTGCCGGCGAACAGCGCGGCAGATGAGAGGGTAGTTTGGGGGTTTTGGTCGGACGATTGAGGTGAATCTATTGGTGCCGACGGTGAGCTGCACGACACGGCGGTGGAGGCGGATCGAGCGGTGGCCGGCTAGGTTGAGAAGGGATAAATTATTTAAGTGTTTTTGGGGTGAACTGGTTCGAATGGAACAAAAAGAGTCACTGACTCAATTTTTATCCAATGATTGGTAACCAAAAATCAAAAGGGTTAAAGTTTATTTTTATAAAACTCAAGCCAACGACGCTGTCTCAGATTCAACTCCTTACGGGTAAGGAGATACTTCAAGCTCTTGTGATCGATATAGATATTAACACTTCTCCTTGTAGAGATAGTGCCTCCAAATCTTCAAAGCAAAGACTACAGCAGCTAACTCAAGGTCGTGGGTAGGGTAATTACACTCATGCGGCCTCAACTGACGTGATCCATAAGCAACCACTTTCCCATCCTGCATCAAAACACAACCAAGTCCAGAATGTGAAGCATCACTATAAACTGAGAAATCTTTTCCAGGTTCGGGTTGTGTCAGTACCGGAGCTTGAGTCAAAGCTGTCTTCAATTTCTCAAAACTCTTCTGCTGCTGAGCATCAGACCAAACAAAAGGAACATTTTTCTTCAATAGCTTAGTCAAATGGGCAACAATAATAGAGAAACCCTCGACAAAACGACTATAGTACCCGGCTAAACCCAAGAAACTACGAATCTCTAAGACATTCTTAGGTTGTTTCCAACTGGCGATAGCCTCTATTTTACTCGGATCCACCTGGATACCTTTAGAAGACTCAACATGCCCGTCACTTTCCTGAGCCAAAATTCACATTTACTCAACTTGGCATACAGACGATGCTTTCTCAAAGTCTGCAAAACAATCCTCAGATGATCAACATGTTCTTCCTCTGTCCGAGAATAGACTAGAATATCATCGATGAATACCACCACAAACTGATCTATATAAAGCCCGAACACACGATTCATCATGTCCATAAAAGCGGCTGGTGCATTTGTCAGACCAAACGATATTACTAAAAACTTGTAATGACTATATCTGGTACGAATGGTTGTCTTAGCTACATCAGAACCTTTTATCTTCAACTGATAGTACCTAGATCGAAGATCAATCTTTGAGAAAACTGTGGCTCCCCGAAGTTGATCAAACAAATCATCATTCTTGGGCAACAGATATTTATTTTTCACTGTCAACTTATTTAATTTCCAATAATTAATGCATAACCGGAGCGAACCATCTTTCTTCTTAACAAAGATAACCGGAGCTCCCCAAGGTGACGAGCTAGGTCGAATGAAACCTCGATCAAGCAGCTCTTGCAACTGAACTTTTAACTCCTTAAGCTCCTTAGGTGCCATACAGTAAGGAGCCATAGATATAGGCGCAGATCCCGGATAAGTCTCGATCTCAAACTCAACATCTCTATTAGGGGGTAAACCAGTCAACTCATCGGGAAATACATCAGGAAACTCATTAACTGTGCGAATTTCCTCAATCTTAGCCAGAGAACCCTTCGTATTCAAGAAGCAAGCAATGAAGGTCTCATATCCTTTCCGGATCATCTTATCAGCGGTTAAAGCAGATACCACATTGGACAAGTAACCACGACGCTCACCAACTAAAACCACTGATCGCCCATATGAAGTCTTCAATATAGCCCTTTTTGTATCACAATCTAGGCTAACCCGGTGTTCAGACAACCATTCCATACCCAAAATTAGATCAAACTCCTCTAACGAAAGTTCCATAAGGTTGACTAAAAAGATTTCTCTTTGAACCTCAAGGGGACAATGCTTAAACATCTTATCTACAGTCACTGATTGACCCACTGGGCTCATAACTGTGACAACGTTCTCTGTGGCTTCAATCGAAACCTGAAGGTTCTGGGATACGGATCTCGAAATATAGGAGTGAGTGGAACCGTTATCAAATAATGCAAAGTATGGAATAGAATAAATGGTAAATGTACCTGCAATAACATCTAGCTCGTCTCGGTCATCCCGACGTCTAGTAGTATACACAAGAGCTGGTTGTCTAGCCTCAGATAAAATCAGTCCCCCACTCTGATGTGGCCGGAGTCTGGACAAAAGACTAAGAACGAGGAGTCTAGGACGATGCCCGATACCCAAAAGGTGGAACTAGGCAACTCTTCAGGAAATGATCTCCAGATCCGCAACGGAAACAAGTACCCGCCATCTTCCTACACTCTCCCCGATGCCATTTACCACAATGCTCACATAATGGCGCCTAAGAGAAATCTGATGATCCACCACGACTAGCAGCTGGGGTTGGAAGAGCTGCAGGCCTAAAACTGGTATACTCTTTTGAAGAGCGGTGTAACAAGCCTTCTTACCAGTACGTGCAGAAGACGCTGTACCAGAGGACCTCTTAGGTCGATCTCGATCGACCCTATCACCATTAGTGGCTAAAAACTCAACCTCTTCTAAATCTTGTCTTCTCAACCACCTTATCAAAATTCTCATCAAGATGGCCAATAACCCGCACACACAAATCATACCGGAGACCAATGGCAAACTTACGGCACTTTTCTCTCTCAGTAGGTACCAGGCTAGCTCCAAATCTCAGCTTATCCAAGAACTCTGACTCATATTCTGATACGGTAATGTCCCCATGTGCCAAAGTCTCAAACCGCTCTCTCATATGCCTCATAAAACGCTCCTCGATGAAACGACTTCTGAAGCACTCTTTGAAGAAATCCCAGGTCAACCGAGTGGAAGAAACATTACTCGCTATAGACTCCCACCACGTATGAGCATTACCATACA
Source organism: Hibiscus mutabilis (assembly GCA_019671005.1). NCBI lineage: Eukaryota > Viridiplantae > Streptophyta > Magnoliopsida > Malvales > Malvaceae > Hibiscus > Hibiscus mutabilis. The sequence continues at coordinate 40,982,655 of CM033752.1, read as the reverse complement.
ACAGAGAAATAGCCCCTAAGTATCTCTTGGGTGGCTCAAAACCTAACTCATCCATCTGTCTCTCGATATCATGAAGCCACTCCTCAGCTTCAGTCGGGGCTCCATCAGAAGGGCCTTCAAAAGTCCTTGCCCCACTAGAGATCAGGGTCTGAGAGACGGGAACCGCAGGTACTACGCCATCTGCTCTGGCTACACCCTAGATCAACTGTAAAAATTGCTTGCTAAGAGTCTCATCTGTCACCACTGTCGCTGGCTCAAAATTGGACGTAGGTGCTCCTCTAACCGGAGTCGTCATCCCAATACCCGAGGAAGGTCGGGGATCTAAAGGAGCTGCGAAAATAGGGGTGAGAGGATTCACAGGGGCCGGAGGATCACTAGGCATGTCCTCAATCGGGTCAGAAAATCTAGCAGAGCGACCTCGTCCACGGGCAGGTCGACTCCCTCTTCTAGTGCTCATAAGATAGTCTCGGCTCACTACACATAAGTAAGAAAGTCTAATATCAGAACTGGCACTGGAGTACCTCATATAATTAAACATAAAAAGTTTGGTGACATGACCCACTTACAAAAATATTTCTAAAACGTTTTATTAAAATTACTTTATTTATGACCCATTCACGGCCCGAGGTTTATAAAACCAAAAGCTCTGATACCACTAAATGTAATCCCCTAGACCGGCTTATGCGTAAAGTCTAAATCTAGAAAATCACATTACATATTAAAGACTTTTTCACATAATTACTTAAACATTTAAAAGGAATTTAATGTATTAAAAATAGCAGTTAATTTAAGCATAAGTTAAATCGGTTATCCAAAATAAACCATATTCAGTAATACAACATAATTCCCATGAAGTAACATAATAATTCGTACAATAACAAAATATGGGCTCATGTCACCGTAGAGAGACAGTCTGGAAGATGGAAATATTACAACAAAAGTCAAGTACAAATATGTCGATCCTCCAAGTGCCAAATCCGGAGAGCCTATCCATGACTATTTGAAAGGAAAAGTTTAAGGGTATGAGCTAGGGAGCTTAGTATGTCCCGATAAGTGCAGATAAACATATAATATATTACGGATAAGTGTAAAACATTCAGTATATCATATAATATTTCATTCAAGTTTTTATTTCAGTCCTAACTACCCTCCAACCGATCAACGATGTACAGTCCCCCATGAACTGCACCTAGAAGGTCTTACCCTAGGCCCGCAGGCGTAGGAGCCTACCTAAGCTTATACCTTAGGCCCAGAAAGACTTACCCTATACCCATTGGGCTTATGAGTTTAACAAAAAGATTTATCAGCTGGATCAGGGCATTACCTGCAGACACTTCAAAACATATCCCAACAGTGTACCCCAAGCAAATCAATATACAGAATCATCAGAAATTAATTTATAGATATACATATAACTGAATAAAATATGAATCAGATATTTCAAGTTCAGATCAAGCATATGGGATATTTTCACAGATAAGATAGCATGCTCTTATAACGGAAAAACATTCATGTTCAAGTCAGGAAGCCATCCAATACTACGTGTATATATATTCAAGGCAATCATTTTTAATAGATAATTAAATCGGTAATATAGCACACACGTAACACACCTCAAAAAGCTGATCAGGAAGGTCTACTAGGCACCTGCCTCGCCACGATCTGCAGCGGTGCTGGATCCTAAAATATTTTGGTACAAGGTTACATCAAGTAAATTTAAATTCTACTTAGTTTAATTTACTGAGTTCAAGGTCATACGAGTAACTATGGGGGAGCGCTGATGAGCTGATCGGGAGAAACTAGGCTGACGAATGATCAAACGAGTCTCCGGTACCTTTATCAAAATAATAAATCAAATCAGAATCCTTAATCCGAACTTTAATCGTAAAATAAATAATTTAAAAACTTATGCATGATCGTGCTTAAGGTCGATTTCGGAGACTTTCAGGTTAGAATTTCATAAAATGGGCTTCAAAAACGGACTTAGGACGTCGAAAAACGTAAAGTAAGGGTTTTTGAAAAAATATATCTTTTTGGTCAAGTCAACGCTGACGTCAGCAATCATCAGTCAACGGTCAATGCTGACGTCAGCAGTCAACGCTGACGTCAACGGTCAAAGGTTTGACTCAGGCGATTTGACTCACTAGGTTAACTCGGGTGAGTTGACTCATTAGGTTAACTCGGTCGAGTTGACTCAGTGAGTCAACTCGGTCAGGTCGGGTCGGATCAGCTAGGATCGAGTCGATTCGGATCGGTTCACAACAGGACCGGTTCAAACCAGAACCGGTTCAGGGCCAGTTCAAGCCCGGTTCACCACGGCAACTGTCAAGGCGGCCAGAAATTCTTCGGGCGGTACGTGCACTCTACGCACGGCCTTTCATGGCCGAAAATGACCCGAATTGGTCGAATTTGGTAAGATTTCAAGCTAAAATCAGTTAAACAACCCAAAACATTCAAGATTCGAAACAAAACCAACCAAACTCACCATACTTACCAAAATCGTTTGATCTTCGACGAGGGGCTGAACGGCGGCGGTTGGCGGCCGGTGGCTAGGGGTTTTATTGCCTTCGCATGGTGAGCACAATTGGACCCACGACGTGTCTTAACGACAACGAAAACGGCCGAAAAAAGCACTGATCATGGGTTCCAAATCCCTAAAACTGATGAAGCTCCCGGCTTCGATTGTCGGCGAACGGCGCGGTGGATGAGAGGGTGGTTTGGGGGGTTTTGGTCGGACGGTTGAGGTGAATCTATTGGTGCCGGCGGTGAGCTGCACGACGCATCAGTGGAGGCGAATCAAGCGGTGGCCGAATAGGTTGAGAATGGAGAAATTATTTAGGTGTTTTTGGGGTGGATTAGTTCGAATGTAATAAGAATAGTCACTTACTCAATTTTTATCCAATGATTGGTAACCGAAAATCAAAAGGGTTAAAGTTTATTTTTATAAAACTATAAAGCTCAAATGGTTACCACACCTTTCCAATGCAACCAAGGTCACAAGTTCAAACCCCCTCGGCTGCAAATTTCACTATTTCCCTTTTTTTTTAAACAGGTGTTACAAAACTAAACTCGAGCTATCAAGTGAGTCAAGTTCAATTATCTTAATACTCAATTCGAACAACTTGCAAGCCTAAGCGAACTTATTATTTATAATATATATATATTTAAATATAAATTTACTACTTTACCCTTGGTATATATGAACTTGAACCCAAACCCCAATTTTTTCCTTTTAGATTTCTTCCTTTCATCCCCTCGCATCTCTCCCCAAAATCACCTCTTCCTCCTTTCGTTACATTCTTTTTAAATCTATTATTATATATATATATATATAAAAATGCATATGAACTGAGCTCGAGCTCATATAAACTATTTGAAATTAATCAAGCTGAGCTCGAAAAACAAAGTTCAATGTTTTTCGAAATGAGCTCAAGTTTAAATAATAGTGTTCGGTCAAGCTTGAGTTGAATTTCAATTTTCAAGCCATGAGTTTCAAATCAAGTTCAAGCTTGAGTTTCTCTATTTGAGCTTGGCTTGATTAGAGCTCCAATTCTAAAGACACCACAAGTATTCTTGAAGATTAGAAACTGCTAAGAACGTACACAGTACAACATACACCAAATCATTTAATTTCCAGGTTAGTCTTCTATATAATCAAGTAAATATTGGAACCTTACCAACATTTAGGGCTTAACCATTTGAGAAATTAGATCTACTTGCATGTGTAGGTTTATCAGTCTCTTCCAACAATCTGAGGAAGTTAGATAAAACACTGCATCGTTGCACATGTCTCTTTCAACCAACCATTCTTCTTGAAGATGAACATCAACGTCCCTGTATAATAAGTAGGGTGAACTACGGAAATCAAGAACCACATAATTCAAGAACAACAAAAACGTAAGGAGACTTTGAACAAGAAGCCATGGTGCTCAAAGAAGGAAATGTATTACCTCCTCAAGGCTAGAACTTCATAATTTCTTCGCAGATAATCGGTGTACTTTGTGAGGGCCTCTTATGCATTCTATTTGCCAACAGTTCTCACTGATGCTGCATTTAATAAGTTTTCCAGTGAGCCATGCTTTTTCAAAAGCATTGGGCAGTTCTCCGACCAAAACCAGGAACCAAATGTTGAATCCCAGGAACACCATCAACCTCATCACCCATGATGCACCCTACAAAATTACATAATGATTACATATGCATCTTCCCTACACAATGATAACCATTGGATACTTATCACACAAGTCCCTAGCAGAATATCCCCTTGGAACTTTCTTTTTGGAACCACTAAAGAATATGAACCATCTTTTTTGACTTGTATATTAATTGAACTTCCGTGCTAGGGCTCAATTATCAAAAAATATATTTACTATAAACATAAAATGTCATGGAAAAACCAAAATATTGGTTATTAATTTCAAATTGCCATTGCACATGCAACACAATCAACACCGCATAAACCAATCCCCTATGTGTAATAACTAGTTTGATTAATTTTATAGGAATCCATTCTTTGAAGGATTTAAAGTGACATAAAGCAAGAAAACAATCCAACATTTGAAGCATATTAAAGTAAAAAGAAAGAACTAAGCACTATCCACTCCCCACATAAAGATACCAAAAGTAGGAAACTGTTAATGTTGTAATGAAACAGGCTAGATGTCATGCCATACTCCCACACCTTTATTTCTCCACAAGAACACAACTAAAATAACCCTAGTAAATACATTTTAGTTATATGGTGGGCATTTACAGCTTATTACTTACTGGACTATTTACTGCATGCCCAAAATAACACAACTAAAATATAGTACAGAATTGCCTAGTAAACTATAGCACCGAACATAATTCATTAATATGCATGCAAATATGATTAAAATGATAATAGTGGGATAATTGCAATCTTACTATCACCAAAAAGAAAAGGCATGCATACTTACTAAGGCTCAAGTCAGAGTGTGGATCACAATTATATTGAGCCATGTAGTGCTTCAGAGTATAAAAAGACCACCGGTCTAACTCCACCAGAGGCATAACAATTTGAACATTTTCAGAAATCAACTGCTTAAAATCCTTATCAGGAGAAGCAATAACCACGTGGTATCCTCTTTCTAAAACTTGTTCCATCAGTGTGGCCACAACATCATCAGCTTCATTTCCTTCAACTTTTAGGACCTGCATGATTTAGGTTCTCACAAATGAAACAAATAAAACAAAAAGGATGGATCAACCAACAATTTAGTATTAATGATCCATCTGCATAATGCCCTCAGAGAAACTATGACATTGAGGAATATGGTGGCAAGCAGATTGAAGTCATAAGATGCAACTTTATTGCCAACAAATAGGTATAATTTGCTTCTAAAAATATCTATTTGAAATCTTAACGATTAATCGAGCTAGTAATTTTAATGTAAAGACAAGTTGATTTGGCAATTTGCATAGCACTGGTTTCTCTATAACCTAAACAGTTCATGCTGGGCAACCAAAACACCACCACCATAAGCGAGAACATTCTTCCATAAATATATAAACCATATTACTTTTATTATCTAAGCTTCTTTTTTTTTTAATAGTATTATCTAAGCTTCTTAATTTCTACTTTTCAGAATGAAAATGAAACTAAAGAGGTTCACTTACAGGCACATTGCATTTTCTAAGAACATCCATGATGAGTTGCTGTGATCTCCCAACTTGACTCCTAACATACTTTTTTGAAGTTGTTTGTCGTGGAAAAAACTTCCTCCTATGTGCTTTATATGAAGGTAATAACTGTCGCCGCTGTTCATTACAATTCTCGCCATCAAAAACCTGCAACAAGAAAAGGGGAAAATCAAAAGGTCTAGCCACAACCAAGTCACTGCATCTGCAAACATAAGATTATGGTTTTTTTAACTTTTTTTTCTACATGTTTTTTGCATTTAATAATTAATAGCTCATTCTTCAAAAATTGCTGAAAGGTAAGGCAAATAATAAATTGCAAAAGCATCATCATCAACATATTTGATAAAACTGACTAATTATGCAAATTGTAACACAAATTCAAACATGATTGATCAAATAAAAGTAAAAGCTCACATTTTACCATTCATATAATAGATTTTTCCGGTTATACATATAATAGATATATGAACTTTCAATTCTTCAAAAATACAAGTAATTTCCTTCACATCCAAACAAATTTTCCTGCTTTAATGGAAATAAAAGACAGTAAAAAGTTTGATTCCAAGTAAATAGAGATAAATATCTTACGGCAATAACAGGGTCGGTGAGGCAGACTTGAGAGAAGAAAAGAGAAACCCAGTGACCAAAAGATTGCAAGCTTGGTTTATTTCCAGCATAACAAAGCGGATTAACGTCCAAAAAGAATACCCTTTTCTTGTCTTTGCTCTTATTTTCAAAATTTTCAAGACATTCTCTTTCTGGCAAAACTTGTCCACCAACTGTTTGATTAAAAGACCCTGAGGATGAAGAAGAAAAAGAAGCAACGACAGTTTTAAACTTCCATGATTTAGTTGTGGGTGGGAAAATTTGGGTTGCCCTGTTTCTGCATTTTCCACTTGAAATTGAACGAAATAGATTTGGGGGTAGACAAGGAGTGAGGAAACTCCCGGCTGCCAATGTAACTTCGACCATCTTGCTTTGCTTAGCTCCTCCCTATCACCTTAGGAATCTTTTGTTTTTCCTTTTGTTTTTCCTTTTAACATTTGATGGTGATCTTTTGTTAATGTTATGTTGTTATAAAAAAAATATCATTTCAAAATATTATTTTTTGTTTTTTTAAAATATTCCTTCGGAGAATGAAGGATGTTCCTAATGAGTTTAGGACCCACAACTTAAAAGAATATAAGGAACAAAGAAGAGCATCTTGGTTTTGAGTTCATTTGAATAAGTTTTTAAAACTAGAGTGCTTTATAGATTAATTCGAATACATGAGTAACATGACATTGCTTAAGAGGTCTAACGGCTCGATCCGTTAGACCAAAAATAAATATATTTTTTATTATTTGTTTATTGGATTCAAGTTATTCAAATAAAGGGGGGGGGGAGTTAGTTACTTGAGATTTAAAAAGACAAAGACAGGAGAGAAATAAATAAGCAAGCTTAAACTTGCATTTTTTATTATTGAAAGGACATGAAGATGAATAGAGTTAACTACAATTTATGTTTGGTGTACAGGTGATAATTACATCGGATCCACGAGAGAAGTAGAAGAGAGATGTGTTCAAGTTCAAGGGCACCTGCCCTTCTTGTATTTGGCGTAGCAAGGGCACACTTCCTTGCTAGCAGTAGGGCCTGCAGGCACACATCCCTCGCAGGTATTGCAGCATGCTGTGCATGTTTGCAGGCACATCTCCGGCTTCCATGACTTGCTGCACCTCGATGCACACTTTGGCCCGCAATCTGAGTTTTCTTCCATCAATAAATGTATTCGTAAATTTTTAGTACTTGAATTTTGATTTAAATTCCATATATCACGTTACACATTGAATTAAAATGTATGTACAGATTGATAAACATTGTTACCTGGTCTTTGGACTTGGGCTTCAACCATGAGCATCCCAATCTGAAAATTTGTGGAGAAGAGAAATGATTAATTGTTTCTGAAGAGGATGAACATTACAGAAATAGGTTATAAAAACCTTAAAACCACAAACCTCGGATACCAGGAAAAGACAAAGAACAGCAAGCAAAAGTGCAGTCTTGGTGGTTGCCATTCTCAAACTGGTTATAGTATAGGGCAATATTCAAAAGCCGATAGTTTTATTAAAAAGAGAAATATTTAAAGGTACAATAGGGATATGATTTGAACATTTTCCTATAACATTGACATAAATATAGAATGATCGTTCAAGAAAAATGTTAAAAACTCAATCAAAATACTCGAATAAAATATAAATACGAATAAATCTAACAATATCGAACCACAAATAGTTACATTTTTAATTTACTCCAAATGCAATACGTATAATTACAAGAATAGAACATATATAGTATTTATAATTTATAAAAGAAGTTATGAAATGGTGTACGCAACTCTCAAGTTTTTATGATAATATTCAATATTATTTGTTAAAAGAGTTATTTAAAAAAATTAAATTTATAAGGACAATATCCCAACTAGAAAATTTTCGTATTTTTAATATTTGAAGGGTCCCTAGAGCATTCCATCCTTGCAATAATATAAATAACTTTTAAATTTCAATCCAAGGGGTTATGTTTAGTTTTAAATAAGATATTTTCGGTTTTTGTTTTCTGTTTTCATTTTTAGAACATAATTTTTATTTTCAGTTTTTTAAAAATTAGAAAACATGTTTGGTTAATAGAAATAGAAAGTTATTTTTAAAAATAAAAATAGTGAAACTGTGTTTGGTTAATACTTTTTAAAAATTGAAATGAAAAAATAATTATTAAATAATTGAAATAAAATATAGCTAAAAATATAATAATAATAATAATAATAAATAAATAAAATTTGAGTAAATAAACTAAAGTTTTAAAAAATGACATTAAAAGTATTTAAACCCGAGTTAAAATGAGATTAAAATTAAAAAAACTCTTATTTTTCATATTTTACATTTTTCTAAAACATTTTCAATGAAAACATTTTTTTATGTTTTCAAATGTTTACTTATTTTTTTATTTTCTAAAAGTTATTTTATATTTTTTACAATTAAACACATTTTTTCATCGTTTTTCATTTTTCAGAAAAATAAAAATAAAAACAAACTTCGTTCTCTAGAATCAAACGCACCATAATATTTTCTCTTATTTAGGCTTGATTACACCTTTTAAAAGTGTTAAATAAGTATTTGTTGAAAACAAAATAAAACTTTTTATAAAATTTAAGAAATGTCCAATTATGATTTTCATTTCTATATTATAGATAAATTTAATATTTATATATTTCAATTTGAAATAATTTAATATTTATATATTTCAATTTGAAATAATTTAATATTTATATATTTCAATTTAAAATAATTTAATATTTCGAAGAGAATCCGTGAAAGAATAGGATAATGAAAACTCTAGAAACAACTTAATTTATCTGAACGAAAAAGTTATCGCAATTGGCCTACCCTAAACAAATTAAACCCAGGACATCAAACAAAAAGATTAAGAAATAAATTTAATTACTTGGAAAAAAAAAATGAAAAGAAACCGTGGAAGCAAACGCCCCACTTGAGTTTGAAACTAAAAATAAAAAATAAAAATAAAAAGTGTTAACCCATGGCGTATTTCTGGGTCCAGGCCAGAGCAGTGGACTCGTACTTGGCTCTGTCGGTCTTGTATGTATGTGCAATCTCTGGTTCCAAAGGATCATCTGGGTTCGGGTCCGCCAGCAACGAACATATCGACAACAACACCTTTGAAACCGTAAGTGCAGGACTCCACTGTTCCTTCAAAATATCAAGACAGATGCTGCCATTGCTGTTGATGTTGGGATGATAAACCTTGGTTTTGAAGGACACCTTGGGTGGCCTGAAGGGATAGTCGGGAGGGAAATGAATGGAAACCAAAAACACCCCGCCGGCATAAGGGCTATCTGCCGGACCCATAATGGTTGCTTGCCAATGGAACATGTCATCTCCTGCAGGACCTATAAACAACAACAACACACAAATCAGTAATTTTCTGCAACAAGTTTATGTAGAAGACAAGAGTTGAATTAAGAAACCTGCACTGCAACAGACGGGAGGATCCTTCTGCAGGTCTTTCAATTCCTTGGTGATCCTCTTGGATGCCATTGCAGATTCCTTCAAATCTGATTAATAATAGAAAACGAAATATCAAGTTATGCAAAAACAATAAAGAAGAAGAGCATCCATTTTTCATCAGAAACCCTAGCGAGATCATTCAAAAAAGAGTTTATTTTTGTTACCTATAGATTGTTCCGAAGAAAAAACTGGAAACCCTATAAAGAATTGAAGTGAAAGACGGAAGCCATTACCATCACCAACCTATATATAGGCAGTGAAGAAGTTTGTGTATATGATATGCGAAAGGACCAAGGAGATTGGCGGCTTAATGCTCACTCACTCCTTATAATTATCTTTTATCTTTCTTTTTTTTGGTTTTCAAATATAAATATATAATTATTTTATTTAAGTATAAAGTCAAAAAATACCCTCAATGTTTAATTGAATAATTATTTTGACCCATATTTTTTGAGCAATTCAACCCCCAACTTTCATTTGGGTCAAAATAGCCTCTTTTCAGATGAAAATTATTAGAAAATTGACAGTAAACAGTTTGAAATGACTAGACAGATAAGTCAGTAGAAAAAAGTATTTTATAGTTTATATAATTTTATAAAATAATTTTTTGACTCATGTAACGTTTTTTTTTCAAGTCAACGCATTTGTTTATATGATATTATCATGTCAGAGTGCACTGCCATATAGGTTTCTCACGTCATTTCAAACCATTTACCGTCAGTTGACTGACAGTTTTCATTCATAGAAGAGCTATTTTGACCCAAAATGAAACGTTGAGAGTTAAATTGCTCTAAAAAAGATCGGGACCAAAATGACTATTCAGTCAAATGTTTGGGCATATTTTGGCTTTATGCCTTTTATTTAATTTAAAACTTATATTAGCAAATTAAGCTTAGTGGTATGGTACATTGCACTCTTAAAATGAGGATACATGTTTAAATTTTAGAGACAACATTTTAGGAAGAATAGTCGTAACTCCGAATATGATCCGTAAAAACAACCATGAAGAATATAAGAAAAAAATATATATTAGCCAATTGTATAAGTTGATTTACATAGAGAATATTTTCAACATTTTTAGTTTTATTTTTATTACTTTTAATTATGTCATTTTTAAATTTTACATTTATCAGACAGTTTGATTACATTTAGTATTTAATTTTAAACAAAATAATAAACATATATATAATTTAAATTCAACGCTTAATATTCCAGTACTTAACTTTTCTTTCAACACTTCATATTTCATCACTTATTTTTTTTTCAATTTATCAAATATTATCTTAGTTTAAGTAGTATTATATGTGGGTATTAACCGAATTTATTTTATGTTTGTACAATTCAATTAATTATAATTATATGGATGTGTTGAACCCAACAAATGTCCCGATAGAAAAGCGGATGATGTTTATCCTAAAAGACACTGGTTCAAATCCCGATAGAAAAGCGGATAATATTTATTATAAAAGACACAAGTTCAAATCACTTTATTTACAAGGTATATACATGTAATCAAATTACACAAAATTCCAACAAAATATGCCCTTGAGATTCAAAGGAACCTTGAATAATTAACACCTTTCGCGGGGATGCACGCTTTCTTGATGTCACAGATTTTTTTTTTTTAATTTTAAGTTGTCTTCTTCGAAAATGATTGTTCATTGATGTATAAAATTCATAATGCATTTACATATTGAATATTAATTTCAGTGAATCACTTGTTTTAAATATCAATATTATAGCATATCATATAATCCGAATATGAGACAACCCGACCAAATCTGCTAAAAATAACCCAAAAGAGTCCCAGTTACCAATCTAACCATTACATTTAAAATCTGCAATCTTTGCATTCCCTTCAATATATATTTGAACATTAGTTTGGCAGATGCAAGCCCCGGAAAAGAAATATAACTGGTTGGGAAACAAAATTTCATAAAAAAACCATAATTTTGACAAATAATGCTGATTTGTTAATAGTTGTATCAAGCTACAAACCAACTTGAAATACATACAAAATGATGAAGAGGAGGAAGGGGAACTCCATAACACAATCAAAAGTTAAACACTCCGTGGCACCCGATCCTTCCACAGGAATTTTAGGAGTCGAGTGTAACGGCAGGATAGTCTTGGTAGCCTGTGATGCCTGTTATCCTTATCCGAGTATTTGGCTGCAACGGTAAATAGTCAAAAGAATCATAAAATTACGAAGTTGAAGAAAAACACGTACAGATGTTCTTTTAGCATAGCTCGAATTGCTGTGTATTTGTGTAACATATTTAGATAAGAAATGGTGAGGTTATATATTTAGCACCTATGACTATGAGAAAGATATGTCAATATCAAGAAAGTAAAAATATCCAGGACTACACTGCACAGACTCTGCAGCCATGCCAGCAATCAGTTCGAAGTTCGTGGCTCCACTAGCTGGGTACGGATGCAACTTGCAAAGAGGACAGCTTCAGGAAGAGGCATCAAGGCCGAAAGAGGGAGCAAAAGATGGAGAGGAGGATAAGAAAGCAGTACTTTTTCTTTAGTTAAATTAGATAAATAGATGATAGAACTAAATTCGTACGTCTAGTAATTCACGAATGCCAGGCAGATAAGTTCAGGAAGAGGTCTCGGGATCAAAAGAGACGACAGATGATGCAAAAAAAGATAAGAAGGCTTTGGTTTGGTGGAATTGAACCAGATGATGAGAGAATTAACTATATTTTGCTACATCTCCAAATGCAGCAGAAGGCAAATAAATGGATAGACAGAATAACACCACATAATAAAGGATTTGTTTATTCAACATACTAAAAAATAATTACCATAACATTATATTTCTGTAGAAATCAGAATCCTAATAATATTATTGCAGCTGGTTCACCGATCAATTCGTTAAGCCAAAAATGTCATACCTGTCGATGTCCAATATTTCTCCTATAATTTTTCTTCTTCTTGTACTTAAAGACAATAACTTTTGGGTTTAGTCCCTGCAAGTAAAAGGAGAATACATAAGTTTTCCAATATAATTAAAATGGAAAATACACAATATCAGGGGTAATATACGTGCTCCTCAACAACAGCATGTACAGCAGCGTTGGTTACTACAGGTTTTCCAATATACGTAGTTGTTTTTGTTCCCACAAGCAATACCTTGTTTAGCACAATCTGTGAAACAAAATGAATTCAAGGTTTTAAGTAGACAACAAAATATGACGATGAAATTGGTGATGAAATTACTATACACTGGAATGAAAAGTTTACATGCGACGAATCTGGAGATGGAACGTATACACATGGTAACACAACCAGACAACACTATCTCAGGCCATTGGAGGGTTAATGAAAGCAACAGTTTTCTATCAAATAGACAATGCTACTAAAATTAAGGTACTCAAGCCTGAATTCACGATGTGCATTTCATTTATGTTCCTTATACTTCAAACATAAATTTAAACTGATTTAATATTAATAAGGGAATCATTTGAAAGAGAGGGCAATAAAATCACTCTTGACTACAACTGCTCACAATTTAGGAAAAGCCCACCACAGGCTGAAATGGGAGTACTTTGGTAATAGTGAGAAAAATCCATTGTCTTTCTTTCTGAAATCATAACAATAGAAAGAGTTTATTTGCAAATGCTTAAAACTATAGATAACAGTCTTGATTTACCAGACCCAAATGCTTAAAACTAGCTCAGTTTATTTGCAAACAAAGATAACTAAATATCCAAAATTATCATGTCACGGATGAATGAACCAATAGACAGACAATCAATTCTCTTTTCAAAAAACAACACTCCAGTTCTTATAAAAAAATGTATCATGCAACTGCAGTCCTCAACATTTGACAACATATCGCAGTCTTCCACATTTGACAACATATCAATGCCCAAAGCTAGCAAGGAAACAATAAAAGGGAGTAATACTTTAAAGTTTGTAACAAAGACGGGTGCTTGAAAACGGAAAGATGATCAAGAAAATGGTCGAGGGCCACTTCTAATCTATTCAAATGCATGCCAACTGACTAATCTTGTAGGAGATACACTGGTCAAGAGAATGCACTATCCAGCAATCACTTCAAAAATATTAAACAACTACAATACAGAATAAATTTGTGTGCAAAAAAGTAAAACTACCGAAAAAGATAACACCATCCCGATTTCATAACCTCTCAACAGTTACCTATGCTTATTCCAATTACTTTGTACAACTTTTGGATATTTCATTTTCTTCCCTCTCCAAATTGTGACCAGAAGATCATGCATAACCAAATTGCACACTAGACCATTTTGCACTTTGGGCAACTTCCAGTGTAAAGTTTTCCATGTTATCCAAAAATGCAAGCAAAAGTGACAACATTACAAACTAGATAATGATTGCAAGCTTGTTTTAACCATGCTTCACGGTGCAAGGAATTCAAATGTCCCAACAAAGAAAACAACTCCTGAAGTTATTAAGAATCCATATTCCATAAGAGGATTTAAGAAGCAGAAAAGCTAAACCACCAACCTTATCGTTGACATTTGCACCTTTCAGCCTCTGGGTGTAGAGATATCTTCCAGGGAAAACAATGTATTGACGACCCCCAATCTAAAACAAAACCAAAGTAATTAATCGAACACAGCAGACAAGGAGTTTTTGTCAGTACTAAACCCAAAATACATTCAGGGTAGTAGCTAAATTACACCAATAACAATTAAAAATTCCATATCCCAAAAAAATCCAAATTCAAAGCCACGACTCACCATAACAACAGCGAAAATCTCTTCCCTTTTAGGCTCTTCCTTGGAAGCCTCAATAACCTGAGCTGGTTCTGTTTCTGGTTCCGATTCTACTGCTGCTTCGACTTCGGATTCAGATACGGACTCGGGTTCGGGCTCCGCGTTATCAGGTTCAACATCGACAACAGCAGTGTCGGATTCAGAAGATTTTGGGATTGTAGAAAATACGGGAGCTTTAGGGAGGAGAAAAGAGGGAGTGAGTTTCAAAGAAAGGGGCTTGGAGATGTAGAAAAGGTGAGATTTTGTTGGAGAAAAAAGCGAAGAATTTTGGTGGTGGTGGTGATTTGAGATGTTGCACTGAGTGACGAAAGAAGAAGAGAGAAGCGAGGTCGTAAAGGTTGCGGAGGACGCCATTGCTTAACGGTGGCCACTGCCAAAGCAAGAAGAGAGCATTCACCTCTTTTAGAAACTACACTTATCCGTTGTATATGTTCTATTGTAATGTCTAACCTGCCCTTTGGATGATTTTTTATTTACATTGAAATTTATCTTATTTATTTAGGTAACAAAATCTTACAATGTCAAAACTTAATAGTAAAAATTGCTTGTAACTTATCATATTACAAAGTGTTATTAAAAATTTTCACTAACAATTTTTTATAATTACAGTGCCAATTCATCAAAATAGAATATTATAAGATATTTTTATGGGTAAAATTTTAGTAATTAAATTCTGGTCAATTATTTAATTTGGTAATTAAAATTTTAATTGTTTTATTATTATTATTAAATTTTTAATTTTGTTTCAATATTACTACAGACCCGTTAACATCCGTTAAAATATTTTGTATAATAATATATTTAGTTTTTAATGTTTACACATTCAAACAATTTAATCTTAATTTAAAAATAATAATAATAAATATAAACCTAAACCCTCAAAATTCTAACCCAACCTTTCATTAGCGTTGCAATGGTGCTGCCGCTACCGTGCCGGCATCTTTGCTTGTGTGCAGAGTGTGACCGAGTGGCTCAAGCCTGCCCGGTTTGCTACCACCCCAACAATTTAGTTCTATGGTATCCGATGATTGGACAACACAAATCAAACGCCAAATAGATGAATTGGATAATTTTCCTCAAGGCCAGGTTAAAATGGGTTTTTCTCTTTTTTTAAATGGGTTTTGGTCAATTTTTAATTTGGTAAAATGTAAAATTATATTCTACTTTTATTGTTTTTGTTAGGGGGAATAATTGCGACATAATTTAGTAGTGGAAAAGCAGAGACACTTTCATGTGCTACTGGAGGCGGTGAGGAGGTTAAAATAGAAGGAATTAGAACTATAGAAGTGGAGAAGACAAAACAGCGGAATGTCGAGCTAGAGTCACGGGCAGCACAACTTAGCTATCGGCAACAACCGCCACAACAACAAAATCTTGTTTCAAATTCTACTGCTATGGGATCCGATGATTTGGCAACACAAATCAAACGCCAGAGTGATGAATTGGATAATTTCTCCAAGTGGTGGTGCTGCTACCGTGCCGACATCTTTGCTTGTGTGCAGAATGTGACCGAGTGGCTCAAGCATGTAGAGTGTTATGGTGCCGATGAAAGGTTGGGTTAAGGTTTTGAGCCTTTAGGTTTAAATTTAAATTTATTATTATTTTTAAATTATAACTAAATTATTTGAATATACAAACATTGATGATTAAATGTGTTATTATAAAAATATTTTAACGGATGTTACACTATTAATGGGTCAATGGTAATATTGAAGCAAAACTAAAAGTTTAATAATAACATTGAAGTAATTGAAAGTTTAGTTATTAAATTGAATATTTGACGAAAGTTTAGTTATCATTTGTGAACTTTATCCTATTTTTATTTTTTCTAAATAAAATAAAATTTTTATTTATAACAAATATTTATTATTTTTTTTAAATGTATTTTCAGTTTTCATACTTTCTAAAGACTTTTTAGAATGCTTAAAATTGTTATATTTTTATGGGTTTTGTTGTAAGCAATAGTGAGGGATGTGCATAAAAACTAGCACATTCATTAAATTCGATTTTAGATTAGTATGGTAAGATTAAAGGTGATTATGAGGTAGTATATATTCATATATATTATTAACTATTTGGTAATGCACACACCTTATAGACAAATCGATTTGAACACGAATTTCTTAAGATTAACATTATCTGCTTTTTTACTAAGACCACTTGTTGAGTTCAGTAATTATTAACATCGTAAACTATAGACAAATAACACTATTTAATTATATAAATTTCTTTAAAAATATTTTACATGTGATATGATAATTTATTTTTTAAAATTAAAAGTTATTGAAAGAAGATTTCGACATTTTTAGGGCAATATTGCCTTTTTGGTTTATATTTTGGGTTATAGGGCAAGCTGCCCTATAATTGGGGATCTACTGCAAAAACTACAGTGAATTGAAGACGCCACCTGCAGGTGGCGTCATTTTGAATTTTTTAATATTTAAAATTTAAATTTCAATGAAGATGCCACCTGCAAGTGGCGTCTTCAGCCGAATTACGAAAATTGAGCCGCGGATCCAGCAGCTGCAGCGAAAGTGGTCAGCCGAATAAAGCTGGCTCGACAAGACACCACGAGCAGATGTCGTGCAGGTCTATAAGATTCCTCTTAGGACGCCGTCTGCAGGTGGCGTCAGTATCTGGATATATATAGAGGAGCCTGGGAATTTTTGTTCTTTTGTTGTTCATTTCAAAAAAATTCAAGTTTAAGGAGTTTTGGGTAGAGTTTTTTTGGTAAATTAAGAGAGTTAGTGGTGTGGTCGAATATCACGATGGATTGTGACACCGAAAACGTTTATGGTCGTTGGGGTAAAATAGTTGATGATTTCAGCGAGGACGACGAAAATGTTATACCAGTGGCAGAAGATGATGATGTCGAGTTGCTTGATGTTGATGTTGTTAGGACCGTTGCTGCTCATGGCCATGATCTTGATGTTGAGGAAAATGTTTGGGCAGTAGCGTCTGCTATATATAGATTGGCTGATGAGCCGTCGCATTGGGGTTATGTTCAACCGGAGCCGCAGCAACCAGAGCCCAATCTTCCAGCGTACGTGCCTTCAGTCCACATGTATGAGGTGGACTATGCTGCAATACGGGATCAAGAATATGAGGCACGTGTATTTTGTCATTCTTCAGCCTCAGCCTCAACCGACGGGGAGTTGAAACTCGAAGGTCAATTCGATACAAAGAAAGATGCTCAATTAGCAATCAAGGAGTATTGCGTCAGACGTTATATGCAATCTTGCGTTGCTGAATCTGATAGCGGAACATATTGTGTAAGGTGCGTGAATTGGATAAGCAAATGTAACTAGAGGATAAGAGTTTCGTATATGAAACGAAAGAAGATGTGGGAGGTCAGAAGGTTCATTGATCAACATTCATGTACCATGACTTCAATCACACAGGACCACATAAACCTTGACTCTGATTTGATATGCACTTACACAAAGTTGTAAGTTGGGAAGAATCAGAGGATCGCCATTGCAGTTGGTAGCATCGATTCGTGCACAGCTTGGATACATCCCATCTTACTATAAGCTGTGGATGGTGAAGTAAAATGCGATGACGTTAGTTTACGGTGATTGGGATAGATCATATAATGAGCTACCGGCTCTATTACGAGCAATGCAAGTATTTATCCCCGAAACTGCAGTAGAGTACGAAACGTTGTCGGAGGTAACACTACAAGGTGAAGTAATTCCCGAAAAAAGAATATTCAGTAAGTTATTCTGGGCATTCTAGTCGTGCATTGAAAGATTCGCATTCTACAAACGTATGATTCAAATTGATGGTACATAGTTGTACGGGAAATACGGGTAAATATTGCTTATTGCTGTGGCGCAAGACGGAGACAGGGATATATTTCCAATAGCCTTTGCCATATTTGAGAAGGAAAATGTCGAAGGATGGGAATTCTTTTTGAATAATTTATGCCGACACATAATCAAAGAGGACGGGATTTGTGTGATTTCTGATAGAGGGTCTTCTCTATTATCAGTAATCGGTAGGGCCAGAAGTTTATGGAGACCACTACATGCTTATCCAGCCTATTGTATACGGCATATTGCTGCCAATGCAAAGGCTCAGTTCTGGAACAATTAGATTTGTCATGAAATTTTAAGCGCGGGTAAGTTGTAATTTGTTATTGTCTAAATTATTGATTTATTTATGTATGATATTTGACTTGCGTTTACTAACTAACGTTTTTACGAGCAGGGTATGAAACGGTTCGGCCAAAGTTCGATGCGAAGTTTAAGCGTTTTATTAGGCACGGAGAACGCGTACATGATTTTGTTGCTGATATTCTGAGGGAACGATGGTCATAGGCTTATGATGAAGGTCGACGTTACGGGCATATGACCACTAACCTTGCCGAGGCCATCAACTCTGTGTTGAAAATGACGCGCCATCTACCAATTGCCAATATTGTTTGGGAGATATACTTTAGACTGGGCAAAGTATGGTGCGACAAAGGGAAGGAGGTCAACTCTCAAATAAATAGGGGACAACAGTGGTCTGAAACTCTCCAAAAGAGTATGGAGAAACTTCAAGAGGATGCAACCGCCATGAGAGTGGATTCCTTCGACCCTAACGATGCTGAATTTAATGCCCAAGCCTTGGTACGCCCGAACGAGCACAAATTGTTCCCAGTAAACTTGCATGTGAACTGGTGTGATTGTGGCTATTTTCAGGCATATAAATACCCGTGCGCTCATGCAATCGCCATATGCATGCATGTCCGTATAAACTCATATACATTGGTGGATGATTGTTTTAGGTTGGAAACAATGGCAAATATCTACATGCCTATTTTTAGGACGATTCCAAATAAGTAATATTGGCCAACAGATCCAATATACAAAGAATGGTTACCAAATCCTAGTCTTCGAAGAAAGCTAAATGGTCGACCGACTTCCTCCCACATTCATACTTGTATGGATGACCCAGATAATCGAGAGGGAGTTCAAACTAGGCATTGTGGACTTTGTCGAGCAGCCAGTCACACGAGAGATGAATGTCTGAATCGTCCTAACTATCGTGCCGGGCCGTCACAGTAATTTTGAATGAGTTTGTAAACTTTCATTAATGAAGTAACAGAACATTTTTAAATTAAATTGTTGACAAATATTTTAAAATTTTTAATTGCTTTAAATGTTTTTAATCAGAATAGTTACTAAATATTATCGTGCTATTTAATATTTATCAGGAAAATTCATGAACAAGTCCCCAAATTTTAAAAATATTATAATGTAGTTATATTTAATTGAATACATGTAAACAATAAGATACTATAAAATTGTCAGAAAAGATATTTTTTAAAAAATCAAATGACTATCTTTTAAAGTTTGCATTTAAAACACGATAAATTACAATGCGAAGTTGAAAGAATGATGTATTTTATCTAAGTGATATGAGTTCAAGTATCATGTGTACACAGTGTGTGTTTATAAAAGTTTAAAAAATTAAACAGATACTACCATGTAATTATATCATTTTAAAAAAACACGATAAATTAAATAATGAAGATAAGCGGGTAACGATAAATTCTTGAACAAGCGGTGAAAATAAAAAGTTCCAAATAAAAAGTTTAAACATTAATATGAAAATTCCAAATAGAAAAAATATATATTATCTTCTCATCCTCCTCGGCAGCTCTTGTCTATGCAGGGAAGATGTCTGGTCATACCGTCGTGGGGGTTGAGCCATCCTCCGTGGCGATTGGGAGTCCTCCAAATCCTGCTCGTCTTCGTCTGGCTGGTCATCTAAAATCCGCATAGAAAGTGGTGTCGCGTACATATCTTCAGCACATAGCGGAGTGGAAAAGGGCAGAGTAGGCAAGTATGGAGGTGGTTGTTGAAATGCACTCACTCCGGATGATCCAACATCAGTGCGCTGCGAATGGAACA
The DNA here is from genome assembly GCA_019671005.1 of Hibiscus mutabilis. NCBI lineage: Eukaryota > Viridiplantae > Streptophyta > Magnoliopsida > Malvales > Malvaceae > Hibiscus > Hibiscus mutabilis. The sequence continues at coordinate 40,962,255 of CM033752.1, read as the reverse complement.
TCTGGGATCTTTGCAGTACTATATCCCATAGATCATCATAATTGTATGTTCCCCCTACATGTCCTGAGGGTACACCTGAACTCCATGATGACCACTCCGCAAGATTAATTGGTGGCGGCTGCAGGTCCTCTATATGCGCAGACGAACCAGCTTCATATTGATATGAGCATCTATGCTCTGTATGCCATCCCTGAATCACTTCTATGAGTGCCAGGAATGGTTTTCTGTTGTTATAAAATGAATCGTCGCGAAAATTATCTTTTTGGAGTGGAATCACATTACTTGGCACATATAAGTTCCGGTTGTTCCGACGAGCAATGAAACTTTCTTGCTTGCACCTCTAGTTATCATCAACCTTAATTTTTTGTTCTCCTGTGTGAATATCGTTGAGATCAATCGGAGGACCAGGAACAGGTTGATGATACATGAACTGTCGCAGGACTCTATCAGCGCACTGGAACTCAACCACCGAAAAATGGATCAACGACACAATTGCACCCCAAAATGTAGCATCCTCCCACACATATTGGGGTACGCAAGACTGTACATCCGCATCGTCGTACGGCGTCTAAATGAACTGTTAAAAAAATTAATATTAACATCAACAAATATTTGGTTATGCAAGACTGTACTTTAAACCAACTTTAATACATGGTTTTTCCCTTCAGATTTGATCTTCAGTCTCACGTCAACAACGTTGTTGTGCACCACCCCGCATTTCTCAAATCATGTCGCCACCTGCACGAAAAAGAAATTTTTTTATTTAATACTTCGAAATAATTTTAATAAAAAAATACCCATTATAAATTTTGATTTTAGTATTACCTTCCAGCAAGTGAAAACTCAACTGGGTTATTGACTATAGGTGTTAAATATGGCAGTCGATACCACGCCCATGACTGAAGTAAGATAAGACATCCACCAATATCATATATCTTGTTCCCATTCCTAACAATAACAGCCTTGCACATTTCATGGTATAAGACCACCAATATCGCAGAGCCCCAGCTATACGAACGAGCTTTGCGAAAATTTCCCAGCAGTGGCAAATACTGCATGTGCACAAGATTACCGAATTTATCCGGCATCAATACCCCACCAATGAGCTGCAGGATATAAGCATGTGCTGCGCATGCAACTTCTTCATCGGTTGAGTCCTCGGTTACCCTGAATACATTCTCCAACCAGGTTACCTTCACACGTAACCATTTTGTGTCGGTTCATGAAGGGATTTTCCTGAGGAACTGGTTGCACATCGTATATACATTGTAGTTATTCTGCCCCACGACCGCATTTCCTCTTATGGGGACACCGAGCTGTAAAGCTACATCTTGCAGGGTTATCGTGCATTCCCCGACTGGAAAATGAAACTTGTGGGTCTCTGGTCTCTACCGTTCAATCAACGCAGTTATCAATGTCGGGACCACCTTATAGCCACGCACTAATGTCGCATTATAAAATCCCGCCTGCTATAAGTGACGAACAATGTGAGGAGATGGCTCATCCGTCATCGTCCCTCGACGACAAAAGCAATGATGATCGTCCTACATTTAATAAATTAAATTTAATTAATAACATTGTACAACTAACATACATTTCTTACTCGAAGATAAATAAATAAGTTACAAATTACTTACGCCGATATAAGATGAAATGTGCATATGGTCCTACTACAACAACTGATCAGACGCCATATCTCAAATTTATCTGCACACCAACTACTTTAACAAAAAAATATTTATTATTTTTTTCAAATATACAAATTATATAACTAAAAAATGCCTTCATTTCATTTCTTCCCTTAATTTTCCTTGAATTATTCAAATATGGTTCCCTTAATTATACTAATTTTTGTTCTCGAATATAACTAGAATTATTCGAATATGTTCCATTAAGTATACTAATTTTTGTTCTCGAATATACCTAGAATTATTCGAATATGTTCCCTTAATTATACTAATTTTTGTTCTCGAATATTCCTAGAATTATTCGAATATGGTTCCCTTAATTATATAAAATTTTGTTCTCGAATATACCTAGAATTATTCGAATATGTTCCCTTAATTATATTAATTTTTTCTGGAATATACTTACAATTATTATTTGAATATGGTTCCCTTAATTATACTAATTTTTGTTCTCGAATATACCTAGATTTATTCAAATATGGTTCCCTTAATTATACTAATTTTTGTTATCGAATATACCTAGAATTATTCGAATATGTTCCCTTAATTATACTAATTTTTGTTCTCGAATATATCTAGAATTATTATTCGAATATGGTTCCCCTAATTATACTAATTTGTGTTCTCGAATATACCTAGAATTATTTGAATATGGTTCCCTTAATTATACTAATTTTTGTTCTCGAATATACCTAGAATTATTATTCGAATATAGTTCCCTTAATTATACTATTTTTTGTTCTCGAATATACCTACAATTATTCGAATATGGTTCCCTAAATTATAGAATAGAATATATATATACATGTATCAAATAATTTATAAAACAATAAAATATATAATATACCCTAGAAAAATATTTAAACTCTACATAGCTACATTAATAAAAATTCCAATTCAATGCTCAACTTATTATTATTATTATCCTAAAACCCTATAATTCTATAATTAATTATTATTATTACCCTAAAATAAAATCTTACATGTCTACATTTAATTTATATAAATTAAAAAAATAAGTACCTAATCAACGAAAATGTGCTCCAAATGCTTCCCTTAAAATCTATTCACCTCATGCAACAAAAAAAAATATGATTAATAAATATATAATAATCAAATAATTTATAAATTAACTAAAAATTTACATACCAAAATTTGATAACTCAAATTTCCCTAAACTCTCTACACAAAAACCCCATTCTCTCACTCAATTTTTTACCCACACCTCTCTCACTCAATTTTTTCCTCTCCAACTCCTCACTCAATATTTTTCCTCTCCCACAACTCGTTCTGTCGTTTCAATTTATAGGCACATTTCGGGTGAGGACGCCACCAGGTGGCGTCCTGAGTTAAATACGAGTAACTATCGCGCCTTTACCACTGCCCAAGTCAATGATGCAGTAATTGACTGGATTTACCTGCTCAGCAGCCACTCTTAAATGAAGACGCCACCTGCAAGTGGCGTCTTCAATTCACTGTAATTTTTGCCGTAAATCCCCAATTATAGTGCAGTGTGCCTTATAACCCAAAATATCAACTAAAAAGACAACATTGCCCTAAAAATGTTGAAGATTTCTTATTTTTTCTTTAAAATAATTATTTGTAAAATTATATATATTAGGTTATTTATTTGAAAATGATCGTTTTTCCTATTTCCTATTTTCACTAGCAACATGCAATATTTGTAATAATAAAAGAGAAAAGAAAACTTCCAAAACATAAAGGTTTGAGCTTTGTTTCCGCTGGATTGTAAATTCGGTTGGAATCGTACAAATACGTTGTCTTCTCCCGGGACGAGGGTTGAAGGAGAAATCGAAAGAGATCCCATCTGAGATAATTGTGTGGTAATGAATAAGAAAATCGCATCTTCATCGTCATCAGCAAGACCCAAAAAGCCCACAGGTACGGTTTTACCTTACCAAACCCAGCGAATAAGGGACCACTATTTCTTGGGCAAGAAGCTTGGGCAAGGCCAATTTGGCACCACCTATCTATGTACCCACAAGGTCACTGGTGTTCGCTACGCCTGCAAATCAATCCCCAAGCGCAAACTCGTCTGCCGTGAAGATTACGATGACGTCTGGAGAGAGATCCAAATCATGCATCATCTGTCCCAAAACCCATCCGTGGTGCAGATCAAGGGAACTTATGAAGATGCCGTCTTTGTTCATTTGGTTATGGAGCTTTGTGCGGGTGGGGAGCTGTTCGATAGGATTGTGGCCAAAGGTCATTACAGTGAAAGGGAGGCTGCTAAGCTTCTCAAAACTATTGTTGGTGTCGTTGAGGCTTGTCATTCTCTTGGGGTTATGCATAGAGATCTCAAGCCTGAGAATTTCTTGTTTGATTCTCCTGCCGATGATGCCGTTCTCAAGGCTACAGATTTTGGCTTGTCCGTCTTTTATAAACCAGGTTGCTCCCTGGGTTTTCCTTTTCTCTTGAATTAAAGGCATTTTGTTGGGTTGAATTGATTAATGTAGTTCTCTATGAATCATGAAATGGATTTTTGATGTTTCTCTTTCTGATTGAATATTGATATCTGGCATTTGTTGCTTCCATGATTGTTTATTTTCTTTTGATTTGTTATTTTTATTTTAAAAAAATTGAATTGATTCTTTGAAGTTCCTGGATAATTATTTTTCACCATGATGATTCACTGCATGTTTTTCAATCACTGTTTATTAGGATCAAATTCCCTTGGGATTTGATGTTTCTTATGTATTATTCAAAGTTGACATTATTTTTAAAAAGGAAATTGTGTGGAACATTAGTTCTGGATTGTTTGAATAGGACAATGTTTTGTTATGGATAGTCCATTTTTTTTACAAAGGTTTTATGGTTTCAGTTTTCTCCCATAATTTATGCACTAACATTAACCGAGATGGTTCAATGATCACCAATTGCTTGGAAAACTCTATGTTGATGTCAAGATTAGCACAATTATTTTATCAGTTTGTGCTTTATTACTGAACTCTGCTTGTATGAATCATCTTTGAATTTCTCATACACCATACACTAGTGCTTTCCCGCTTACTTTTATTTTATCCATTTCCAGGACAATGTTTTAATGATGTTGTTGGGAGTCCCTTTTATGTTGCTCCAGAGGTTTTGTTGAAGCATTATGGACAAGAAGCAGATATATGGAGTGCTGGTGTTATCCTATACATCTTGTTGAGTGGGGTTCCCCCTTTTGGTCAGGTATTTTTTTCAATATCGTACTCCCTGCAACAGTTTGTGCAATTCTTTTGTTCTCATATCCTAAGGTGCACTTACCTTTCCTCTTCACTCGCAGAAACTGATTCGGGAATCTTCAGACAGATTTTACATGGAAAAGTTGATCTTGTATCTGAGCCATGGCCTAGTATCTCTGACAGTTCGAAAGATCTGTTAATGAAAATGCTTGAAAGGGACCCACAGAAAAGAATTTCTGCCCATGAGGTCCTGTGTAAGTTTTTTGAATACTATGTCATGCATGTTATTATTTCTTTTCTATAGCCGGTGAATGGCATTGCCCTATCTTTGTCGTATGTATCAATTGTGGATTGATTTATGCATCAGGTCACCCATGGATTGTGGATGATAGAGTTGCCCCAGACAAACCTCTGGATTCTGCTGTATTGTCACGTTTGAAGAAGTTCTCAGCAATGAACAAACTTAAAAGGATGGCTCTGCGTGTATGTGATTTCCTGTTTTCCATCTTACTAGTGATCTCTAGTTATAGAAAAACTTTCCATAGAATCTGAAAGTTAACTTATTATCTAGTTATCTTTTATACTGAATTTATTATCTTCTTGCTGAAGGATTTTTTATCCTGTCTTGGGCACCAGGAGAATAAAAAGCATCAAAAGCTTCTGACTGAATGGATAAAATGATTTTGTGGAAATAATAAAAACAGTCTGCCAAAATTGAGCAATAAGATGTAACAGTTCTTAGCATATTAGTGTTATTTTTGCTATTACACTGTAAATTATGGGTGTGGTCTTATGAAATTGTCTTTATGTCTGAAGTACGGAGTTTGTCATAATAAGTAGAGAAAAGGAATGGAAGTTTGTCTTGGTATACTAAGATTCAGCTTCTTTTACACTCAGTAATGGCAGATATATTTTGAAGTTTTTCTTAACATGGAATGGCACTGTGATTGAATGAATTCTGCATAGAAATACATTGGTATTTATATTTGATATGATATCCAACTATTGTTTATTTTAATTCTTCACTTGGGAGGCATTATTAAATTTTATAGATATACAAGCTTTCCCTTTCTCTTAACTTTTACTTTTGAATTTTTGGCTGTCTGCATTGAACTCTCATGTTTGTCTCTGGCTTGTTTTACACAAAAATTTGTGGGGTTGGTTTTGGCTAAATGGGGCGTAGTCAGATTGAGTGTAGGGGTCTGGGATTTGGCTGTTTTTTTAGGCAGAGGCAGTTACATTATCCATAATATTTAAATATGGCTAGGAAGCTATCATGCTGAAATTATAGCCCCTGTAGCGGGCATCTCTTTCTGCTACAACTGGTTGCAGCTGAAGTGTGGTTGTACAATCTCAAACTTCAAAACCAAAAAATCTTCTAGATCTTGATATACGTTTAGCAGGCATTTTTCTGGAAAAAAAACATACTTCAAACCTCCAGCACCCACCAAGCAAGGGGAAGAAAAAGAAATTAAAGAGAAAACAGGATCCTTTGACGTGAACAAGTAAAGTCACACGATGGGAGGGCTAGGGATAGGGAAGAAACAAACTGCAAACCTATCATAATTCTGCTGAATCAAAATTTATTTCCATTTTTAGTGGTTATGTTATAACACATGGTGGCATAAAGAAAATAGCTTATCACACAAGTGGCAAGTTCACCCATTCATACTTTTGTAAATGATTCTGGGACTGTAATCAGCTGCAAGTGTCCAGCAAAGCAAACTTTTGGTGCTGCCTAGCTAGTTGGGGGTTAGTTGGATGGGGGCTTGGGTCTGGAATTTAACTTGTTTTAACCTTGGTAGTGAGCATTCGATTTAGCTGTAGTTGTTGTTAGTAGAAGTCAGGATCTTAATCTCTTGAACTTTGATGCATGTTTAACTTTATCTGGGCTTCTGAGTTCTGATAAAATACTACCTCAAACCATCATTTCACCCAAGAAGTAAACTCACCATCAAATAGTTTCATGAGAACCATAAGAGACAGAGATGCTGCTTGGGATGGAAAGAATGCGAAACTGTAAAAAAAATATTTTTCTTTTCGGTTAGTTTGTTATGCTATAACTCATTGTTGTAGAAAAATAGTTTATTGCTCAAAGTTTATTCCTTCATTTTCGTACAATGAACACAACATCCACTCGTCATCTTTGTTTTGTTTGACAAAATAGGCATGCATGAAAAAAGCAGCAGTAAATAGAATTAACTTTTTGTCTTGGTTGTTTGGTACTATGGCTTCTTGATGTTAAATGTATGTTTCACACATCTTTATGATGGAAAAGAAATTATTTTGCAGGTCATAGCGGAGAGACTGTCTGAGGAAGAAATTGGTAGCTTGAAAGAGTTATTCAAAATGATTGATACAGACAACAGTGGGACGATTACATTTCAGGAACTCAAAGATGGTTTAAAGAAAGTGGACTCTGAACTTATGGAATCGGAAATCAAGTCTTTAATGGAAGCTGTAAATATACCTTTTTGAGTCATTGAAAATTTAATGTTTTTGCTATAATCCAAGTGTGATACTCTCTAGTGTTACAACATGATCTAGTCTCACAATTACAGTTATTCCCTTGGCAAATTTTGGCATGCTGATATAGATAACAGTGGAACAATTGACTATGGTGAATTCCTTGCTGCTACACTGCACATAAATAAGATCGAGAGAGAGGAGAACTTAGTTGCTGCTTTCTCCTTTTTTGATAAAGATGGTAGTGGTTACATCACCATTGATGAACTTCAAAATGCTTGCAAAGAGTTTGGTCTAGGTGATGTTCATCTGGATGAGATGATCAAAGAAATTGACCAAGACAATGTAAGTATACAAGGCCAATTGAACCTTTAAATTTGAAGTTATTCTCGTATTATTGTAAAAGTTATATGGCCATAGCTTTTTACATATCATCATCATGGTCGTATCAATGTTATCACTGAGATGAATGTGTCCTGAGTATATTTATATTGGAAAATATGAATTATTTCTTGTATGATTACATTGGGTATTACAATATTGTTTTTTTTATCCTTTTACGATTCTCTACATTTTTAATATTACAACTTTGATTTTTTATTCAGTACATTTTAGCTAGATAATAGATTCATAACCATGTTTGTATGAGTACTGAGTAGTACTGAATCATATCAGGATAAAAAAAAAAAGTCAATTTCTGTTCTTGTTCTCAAGTGATCTTATGAATCCATGATTATGTAAAATTGCAGGATGGGCGAATAGACTATGGGGAATTTGCTGCAATGATGAGAACGGGGGGGATGGGGGGTCGGAAGAAGCAGATCCTTGAGGAGCAACCTGACCTTCAGCATAGCCGATGCCTTTGGAGTGAAAGATCCATCACGTGATACTAACTGAAACTATATTACTCAAACTTGGATGTGTGTTTCGGATACGGGTATGTATCCTACTAAATATGTTTACATTTTTCAAATTTTATCCATGTATTTAGAAGGTCCTTGAATTGTTATATCTCATCTCTATACCGATGTGCTAATATGCATCCGAAACGGGTGTGGAACATGGCTACATACTCTATCATGCCGACAATTAGTGCTTCTTCTAATGTTCTATTTATAATCAAAGAAAAATGTATGTTGTTTACATTCACATATATTTAGGTATATTGATCCTCTTCATTTAGGTAAAATGTTAAAAATTTTATCATTTTTTGCCTGCCATGGGATAAAGGTTAAATAGATGATGATTAAGCCGACAGAATAAAGTAGTTTGTAAGTTCACCAATTATCGGCATGAAATAAATCAAAAAATAATTTTATGCCATTTATAATCAAAAAATCTTTGTTATTTAAATTTGTTTAAAAGTAATATAGTTTTATGGGATGGGAGTGGATTACACTATGTAAAAAAAAAAATTATACAACCCTTCATATTAAGCTATAAAATTTAAAACCTAACTCCCTAGTCCTAACACCCTTAAACACTAAACACTAAATTCTAACCATAACTCTTAAATTTTACAACCTAAACTCTTAAATTACAACCTAAATCTCTAAACCCTAAAGTTTATGGATGGATAGATCATCTTACAAGTGTGTAAAAACTATATAGGGTTTAAATTTACATGGATTCATGGTCATTGGATGTTAAATGAAAAATAAAATTAAAAAACCTAAAAAACTAAACCCCAAACCCTAAATTATAAACACAAAGATTAAATTTTAGGGTATATAATTAAGTATATGATTAATTTAGGGTTAAGTATTTAAACTAAAGGGTTAATTTCAATTTTGAATTTTAGTATTGGATTAGGTATGCTTGTGTAAAAAAACTTCACACCGTTTGGGTATATAGATAATTGTCCATTTATATATGTTAGGAATCATTTACATTGTGTCTAAAACTCAATTACTTTTATACAATTTTTAAAACGGTTGAATGAGGATAAATAAATAACTAATATTATTTTTTTCGTGATAATTCTTCTCATTTACCTTTACCTAACGGTCCAAAAAAATTATAAAATTTTTAAGTTTTGATTTAATGAATCCTTGGTCACTAGGCCATGGAGTTTTGATTTTACTTTTAAATTGATTGGTTTCCAAAATTAAAGTGTTTAATTTAAGATTTTTTTTAAATTTTTCAAAAAAAAAACCATTTTTTATATTTTACTATAATTTAAATTTATTTATTTCATATATTATAATATTACCGAATTTAAGTATCATTTAATTTATTTTATTTATAATATCATATTTAATATTTATCTTTTAAAAATCACTTTTAAAAATTAATATCAAATATTAAAATCTTAACAAATCAAATCAAAACTAATTTTCGAAAACAATACTACATTGACCCTTGGAATTTTGACGCTTGGAATTTTCGTCACTTTTCCGACAACATTAACCAAATCAAATCAAAACTGAGTTACACTAAACAATCTACTGAAGAATGATATTTTCGTGGGAATTTCTAACAACAAATCCCGAAAGATATAAACGCTTTTCAGACAATTACTTTGTGGATGGACCACATTTTGTTAAAATTTGAAAGAAACCTAAATGCATAAACCAAACATGCACTTCACAGCCATCTTGATGGGTCCGTTTTAGAGTATGTGACGTGTCTTAATCTCATCAACCAATTTTCTAATTAACAATCAAAATTATCAATGACATAAACCATTAACAAAATAACTAAGTTAATTTTTTTGTTAATAGTAAGCCCTCAATTATGTTAAAACTGTGTCATAAAAAATTAAGAAAAATATTTTATGCACTGACTGTGAAATTTTTTGTACAAGTGTCTTATTTTTAAGGTTTATAGATTTAGTTTAAGATTTTAAGTTTTAGGATTTATGGTTATAATTTAGGTTTAGAATAATATGATTAGGGATTTAAGTTTTAACATATAAACCCTAATTTTAACTCTAAACTCTAAATCATAACCACAACCCTTAAATTATAAACAGTTAAAAAATAGACGGTTTATGTTATTTTCTAAAATTAAATTTAAAAATATTTGTATTAATACATAATTTTATAGAATGAAATCAATAGTACCCGAACCAATACAAACCGATTCCATCAATTTAAACGAATAAATTCCTCTTAAATATATCTATCAATTGAACGGCAATTCTTTCACATTTTTTTCTAATACCCTATTGATGTCTCCATTTCTTTGTAAATTTCGCATTCTATTATTTAACGATTCTTCAATTAGATTGCAACCAAATGGTTTCCTAAGGGGGAAAGAACAATTTCCCATTTACTTGGTTTATTGAATTATTTAATTCTGTAAGTTTTCCTATTTTTGTCGCTCTCTTTTTTATTTTACCACGTTAATTTTAGAACTCGATAATTTTTTTAAAAATATTGTAGTATTTTACTCGATAACAAATTTTACAGGATTCACCACTTCGCATTCAATTGGGCAGGGATGGTAATAAATTTCATAGGTCGTGGGTTGAAGATGTAGATAAAAATTAGATTTGTCGTAGGTGATGGAGCAAGCGTGAATATGACTTTGTACCTGCTTCATCCTCACTCACCACACATCATCTCCACCCGCCCCAACAAATCTTATACCATGTTATTATAAATATTATTAAAAATATTTATTATAACATGTCGGATTAAAGTAATTCATATTAACTTGTTTTGTTATATGAATGAAAAGTTCAATATATATAATTGAATTTGAGATTGACCATATCAAATATATAAATATGAAATATCAGTTTAAATTAGAGATAAATTTAAAATAATTTATATTGACTTATCTTAGAATATTTATGAAAATTTATATATATATAAAATATTTAAATTTATTGATTTTTTCTTTGTTGTTGTCCGTCGTTAAGCTTTCTTTCTAAGGTTTGTTTTCTTTTCCTCAATTCTCACCAGGTATGTTATTCTTCTACTTCTTTAAATTTTATTTTCCTAATATTTCATGTTATTTAGATTCTATTGATTTCTTCTTATATTTTAAAGTTTGTTTTATATTGTTATTTTTTTAGTTCTTTCTATATTGTTTATTTGTTACGCAGGGGCGGTTCAAAGATTTTGGGGGCCTTATGCAATTTATTAGAATGAGGCCCTTAATTTATAATCAGTAAGAGATATAATTTTTTTTTCTTCAAAAAATACCTTAATAGAAAATATATTATTAGATTATCCTCTTGATCAACACAAAATTGACTTATAAATATCTAAAAATCAAACATTTTTATTTAAAATGTGTCGTTCTTTTTGCATGTTTTAAGTTTTAGATAATTGTTATATATATACACATAATAGTATATATAAATTTATATTTTTTTTACAAATATTTAATTTAAGTTCTCTATTTTTTGGGCCCCTCTCTCTCGGGGGCCATGTGCGGTAGCTCCTATCGCGCTTGTCTAAAACCCCCACTGTTGTTACGGAAATTAAAATATTATTTTGCATGTTATTTGTGCTATTTTTGGTCCTTTATAATAAACTTTAGTATTTTTTTAGTCTAAACTTTTGTGTTGTACAAAATCTAATTTCGTAGATTATTATTTTTTAAAATGGTGACTATTGGAATAATGTCATATATGTGGTAGGAGTTCGAATAACATGTATTTCGTACTTTTTTCATAACAAATTTAATTTATATTTATTTAACTAATATTTATAAATATATTATAAGGATGGGTCATGGGGCGGGAAAAGAGGGGTTATGTGGGTTTCAAAACTCACGTAGGTGATGGGTGGGGATGGTTTTAGTCTTGTGGGTTATGAGACAAGGATGATTTTAAATTTTGTATTTACAAGAGGTCGTACTAAGGGAATAAAGATAAAAATTCTTATCGAAAATGAATACAGAATGAGTATCTTTCGTACCCACTCACTCAATTGGCATCCCTAACCATATGCTTAACTATAAGCTTTGGGTTTTTTGTACTGAAAAATTCTTATTTTAAATATTTTTTTCCAGTACAATGACATTTGAAAACGATTAAAATACGAGAATTATGTACTCAATTAGAAAGAAAAGGAGAAAGTGATATTAGCAAAAGACAATGGCATGTGAAGAGATGAAGTTAGAACGAGAGGATAGAAGGGATAAAGTGTTTAATTTCAAAATTACAGGAATTTAATGTATGTTTAATCTAAATTTTAAGAGAGATAATTTAACTTACCGAATATTCAAACTAACATAGACTAAAATAATTTTATTAAACAAAAAATTTGGAGACGTGAATTTTTCTTTTTTTTGTTTTTGAACAATTTTTACTTAAGAGAAAGAAAATGCGATCCTAATAAATTTCGAACTCACAATCTAAGAGAAAAGAAAAAAGTGTCAATTAAAAACTTTGACTACTTTCTCTAAAGACGTTGACAAACTTGAATCTCTCCTATTCCTTTAATAACTCTGTCCTCGAACATGTGAATCATTAATTATCAATATATAATAAATGTATCCTCTTCAAAATTTTGTTTTATTTTTGCTGAAATATATTTGGATTCTAATGCTTTCTAAATGAAAAAGCATATACGAAGCAAATTGAGACTAAAATGCTCTACTATTATTAGCTATAAGTTTGTATTGAGGTATTAGATCCTTTAAATAATGTTTAGAAATCTTAACGTTGTGAAAGGATAAATTAGATTGGAATGACTGCTCTCATAATGATCTTTATAATATTGTACTCGAATTAATCAATTAATAAATTAAATATCGATAATTATATAAATTAAAAAACTCTAATATTGTGATATTTATTAGCAACAACGTTATTTGGAGATTGAAGGACGGAACTACAAAGTTTACATGCGAAAAAGTTGGAGTAAAAAATAATGAAATTATAGAGATACACAAATTGGCCTGATGCTAAAGATGTTTATATTACCTCATCTTGTATGGGTTTAAATCTCGATATAGAATTATAATAAATCTCAATTTAATAAAAATAATGAAATTATAAAACATAGTAAGGGACATATGTGCCTACGTGGCAGTAGAATAAGATGCTAAACCCTGAAACATGCAGAAGTAAAAACAGGTAGCTGAACAACCAAATGCGGGTCCGTCCCAATACAGAAAATGAGCAGTATTAAAATGACCTTAATTTCCTCAACATCTGTCTTTTTCTTTGCTCCCACATGGAGTAATGTAATCTCCACCCGGATTCTCAATAAACATCACATGGGATACCCCAAAACCAATCGAATTATTACCATTTCAATAACTACGTGATCCAACAGGTCATAAGCCTAGCATTTCAGCACTGCCTACAAAAATTTATACTATACACGTACACTTATACGTATAATTTATTTACTTAATATATAATTTATAAATACTAACGAAACTGGTTTAAATGATAAGTAACTTATATAGCTTAAGCAAATCTCAAATTCGAGGTATTGCATACGCAGAAAATAATTAAACAAACAGCAAAGGATACTCGCATCTAATAATTTCAGCTTTCCATTAGTATTATATTACAAATGACTTACAAGGGATTTATCTTCTTTATATGCAAAGAAAATGGAAGAGTAATGGATTCTGTGTTGTTTCCTTATTTAACATCGTGATCGGCACTTCTTCGAGACCTCGGAAGAGACACTACCGATTCCGAAACTGCGCAGGTTCTTTTACACGAACTGTAAAAACTGATGAACCCCAGTCGGTCACTCGTGCTTCTCGTAACCTTAGTTCCGGTCCAGAAGTTTCTTCCCCTTGCCTCATCACCGTCTTCCTTGGAACACTCGACCAACGCCGCGAAAAACGGATCCATCCTCCGGAAACTCTGGGAAGCTTTCTTCCTTGTTAACATGTCTTCGAAACTGTTGTTTTTTGAGGTGGTCGGCGGTGGCGGTGGCAGTGGCAGCAACTTCATGGAGTAGTCCTTTTTGTTGTGGTTCTGTAGCTTCTTTGGGACCCCTGGTAAATGTTCCCAAGAGAACGGTACACCTAAAAAGAGGAACGGAGTTCCGGTACTTCGAGGCGAATCATCGGGAAGATACGAAGATCCCAGCGAAGACGATGACGATGAAAGAGAGGAAGAGGAAGAGGAAGAAAACGAAGAATATTTGGTCGCCGGAACCATGGGGCCGCCGCATTCTTTTGCAGCCGTCTGGTGATACCCAATTTGAGTTGAGGAGGAACCCATAGGTTTAGAGAAAATGGAAGAGGAGATCAAACTGTGTTGTTGTATGGTGTTCCTCTTATTTGTTACTTTATTTATTTGACCTTGTGTTGTCTGTTCTGTTGTGTGGATTTATTTATATACAATTATACATGTATGCTGTATTATTACTATTATTATTATGGGAAGGGAGTAGGGACGGCAAAATTATTCGTCCCCGACCCGATCCGGTGTGTCCCGACCTGACCCGGTCGGGTATTTTTCTATAATTTTCGGGTATCGGGGTGGGGCGGGTATTAGAAAATATTAAATCGGGTCGGGACGAGTTCGGGTATGAGATGAAAATTCTCCGTCCCGTCCTGGTATTTTTTATTTATTTTTATTATATTTATAAAAATATCACTATATATAAACACTTTTAGGGGTTTCAAGCTATTTTTTAGTTTGTGTTTATCATAAATTTTTGTTATATATTGTTCGAATTTTAACATATCTGATTCTGAAGGTCAATGGTTCGAGTTTATTTTTTAAAATATGTATTTTTTTATGTGAGTAATTTAATTGGTTTTATTTTATTTTTTATATAGTTTTAAAGTATGTAAAATTTATATTTTGTGAATATAATAGTGGTTCGATCGGATCTAACATTTATCGTCGATAAAATTTAATATATTTTTAAAATTTTTGAGTCGAATCGGGGTTGAGTTTAAGGTTTATAGATCGGGGCGGAAAAGTGCGGGTAAATTAATTTTTTAATCCCAGGGCGGGGCAGGGGCAGGTTTAAGGGTTAATAAATCAGGGCGGGTTCGGGGCGGCCAAAAACTCGCCTCGAACCCGCCCCATTGCCATCCCTAGAAGGGATAGGGATGTTAGGGAATGAACATTAGTTCTATTGCTAAAAAAATGCAAAATCCAACTTGATCTTTAAAATATTAAATTCTTAAATTAAATAATTTGAATTATTTGAATGCTAGGGTCAACACAAATAAATAATTTAAGTTAAAAATTTAGGCTTTGTTTGGTAAATAGTAGTTTGAGTCAAAATCAGAGGTTTGACCAGTCAAATCCGCTAATTTGGATGTTTGGTGAATAGCAAATTAGGGTGAAACCTCTAATTTTGAAAAAGTTGCTAATATGAGCTTTTTGAAATTAGAGGTTTTGATATAAGAATTATAATGACCATTTTACCCTCAATAATTATAAAAAATCTGACTAATACAAATTTTAACATTTTTTATTTTAATTCTTCACCATCACATATTTACATTATGACATTTGTAAACTAATAATTTTTGTTTTTTTATTCTCACACATCAATATTTATATTTAAATTTAATAATTAATTAAATTGTATTAAAAATAATTATATAAATAATAAATTAATCTATAGATTTTTCAAATATGCTTAATAATGTTATATTAAAAAAAATTAATTTTTATAATCAAATTAATTAAACAAGTATTAAATATAATCATTAGTAATGTAGGGCTTGCTTATCACGTAGGAGACTCACTTGATCACTTGGGAACAAGCCTAGGCCCTAGGGCGTTAGACTCAACAAAGGAAAAAAATCAGAAGTTCTTAAATTTTCAAGAGGATATGCAATGAAATTTCTTGAAAATTCTGCAAATCAAGAACTAAATTTAAAGAAAGGGGTTAAGAATTTATATTCAATGTTGAATATTAAGAAGTCAAGTAAAAGAAAACAAACGAATAAAAAAAAGAATCAAAGGAACAAATCTGGAAATTTTAGATCTGGAATTAATGGAGATGGCATAAAGATTTGATGACAATGACTTATAGAATTGAGGATTTTGCCCGCGGAACTCTCTTAGTTGCGATTAACTAGGCAACCTCTGTGATATGGCTTAAAATCGATCCTCCTACTCGCGATTAGATAGGAAATTAGGAGTGCAAAGATTATTTCTCGCTTAACTCGGTAGAACACATTGAAGAAAGCTTTGAAGACACACGTTTACCGACACTTACAAACATGTACTCAAAAGAATACCCTTTTATTTAAAAATTCAAATCTAAAAAATAATGAAGATGTTCTCATCCTTTTATAGGGGAATGATGGCTAAGAAACAAAGAATTTCTAGTGAACACAAATTCTACTTAATGAATAAAAAAATAACAAAGAAATCAGCTCCTAAACTCCTTGTTTGAATGTAAATTCGTATTCCTTGTTGGGGAAGGATTACTTGGGTTGTAAGAACTCCTTGTTTGGATGAAAATTCAGATTTCTTGTTGGAGAAGGATTACTTGGACGGCAAGAAGGAATTTTGGGTTTGTTGTGCATCAATTAAGGGTTTTTTGGGCTGAATCTTCAAAAAAACTCAAGGCCTAAGATAATTAAAATCCATATGGGTGAAGATTTCGGTTATTTTCCGTCCTTGTTTGTTCGAATCCCTAATGTTTTTGAATATTTTCTACCCAGTTCTCACCCCTAATGATCATGTCCTTATATGTCATTTTTTTGTTTAAATAACCAAGCAGCCATCAGCTATAGGTTAATTTTACCGAATACTTTTATACAATTCGCTAGTCAAATCAGCTAATGTAATTTGCTATAAACTATCCGCTAATTGCTAAACATCTTAATTTCGATTTGAAATGTACAATTTAAATAATCGATTATAATTTAATCATACATTTATGCACCATTTTAAACATGTCAAGAATCAAATGGTCATCTATGTACTAATCGAGCTAATTTTTTTAAAATTCCCGAAGTACTACTTGATAGCTAAGAGTAACGTTTTTCTTTTTTTCTCAAATAAGGGAGTAAGGGAAAATTGTACAAAATCAAAATCAAAACTTAATGTTAATCTGAATTTCATTTTAATAAAAATCTTTTGTCATGCTCGGCAATAATTAAGAGTAAGGTTAAGTACGTATTATAATAATAAAAAATGAATATTTTGATTAGGATGAAAGTTTTCAAGTGGACTCTTAGGTTCGTAGTTATTGTTTTTTTTTTTAAATAGAAGCTGGGTGTTATTAAAAATGATGAGAATATACAATAAAACACATCTCAATTATAATGAAAAACATAGAGACAGTGTTCATCGAGAATTTCTACAATATACATATATATATATATATATAAAACATGAAAATATAGAGGGCAAAAAAAGTTTCATTTAATATAACATTTAATTCCCTTAGAAACCTAAAATCATCATCAAAATCTTATTATTTTTATCAAACTAGAGGTTTATGTATTGATGTAAATGAAGTAATGGACATAACTAATCTTACATATATGCTCCGCTAATAGTTTTGATTACATCGATAAACTATCACAAAAGGGAATATAACTATACTAGACCACACGAACGCAAAACCACAAAGGATATAGATGAGAATCATGCCATAAGACCAACAATATATGTGAAAAACGAACAAACACAACAATATATGTGAAAAACGAGACTTCAAGACAAAAAATCTTATTAAAAATAAAAAATAAAAAAATAATTCACGGTTGACAACTAGAGCAAGATTAATATAATTGCCGACAACTTTAAAAAAAATAAATAAAAAACTATGGTAGAGAAAACAATTAAGATTTTTATTAAAAATCAACAATCGGGTAAAGCGGCCTATCGGTGATTTGTGATCTTTTATGGGTTTTTAAGTCGCGTGAAATTTGCTCTATCATATCTTTTTTTTTTTGAAAAAAAAATGCTCTTATCATATTTAAATATGGTTGAATGTTTATTTTAATTCGAATAGATTTATTTGATTTTATTCAGATTTCTTTTTTTTACTTAATCCAATAAAAATTTAAATCAAATTTGAGTAACAAAGTAAACAGTATTTTGAGTTAAAATTAAAAATTTAAATCATTTTTAAAAGATTGAACGGTTAAATTTGCGGAGCATATTTGACATAAAGTAAAATATAGTCTCATATATAATTTGAATAATTGTTTCCCTTCAAATATATAAGATTAATTCATTTGCTTCAAATATTATTTAAATTTAATAATTAATTAAACTGTATTAAAAATATAATTATATAAATAATAAATTAATATATAGATCTGTGTGCTTAATAATGTTATATTAAAAAATTAATTTTTATAGTCTAATTAATATTAATAGATAAAATATGGATAACTAATAAACTATTCAAACAAGTATTGAATATAATCATGTCTTTATATGTCATTTTGCTTGTTCAAATAATCAAACAACTATCAACTATTAGTTAATTTTAGCAAACATTTTTATACAATCAGTTAATACAATTCACTAATCAAATTGACTATGCAATTTGCTATCAGTTAATATAATCCGCTATCAGTTATACGCTAATTTTTAAACATGGCCTATGTAATTTTCAAATATAATATTTTTACAAAAAAATATTAATTTTAACACAAATTTTTAATGCATAACTTAAATTTAACCATAAGAGATCAAATAAAATAAAATTACAAACGTTTTTATTGTTAAATCTCACGAGCTAGTGGATACAAAATTTATTATTTATTATTTCGGAAAAAATATATTTACTTGTTATTTTTTTGACTATATTTACTTGTTATTTTTAATATTAACACCCGACAGAACGGGAATTAAATTGTAGTGGTGTACTTTTAATAACCCCACATTTGTACCGAAATTGGTTGAGGAATGCTGTCCATGGAGCTGACCCGAAATGGACCCTAACCTGCCCGATGTTAAATCATTATTAATTTGTATTAGGTACAATGTCAAACTTCAACCCTCGGTTTATATTTTGTCAATTTAACCTTTATTTTCAATTAAGTTTGACCGTTAAATTTTTATTTTTAGGTCAAATTTTCAAACATAAATAGAAATTATTATTAAATTATTATTTTTTCACATACTGACGTGGCAACTAGCATAGTAGTTCTCGTACACTTTATTATTGATGTTGCACTATTTTATTGATGTAAGAGTTTCGCGTCGTCTTATACTATATCACGGACCGCAAGCTTATGACCGAGAAAAGTGTATTGAAGGCAGTTTAAGACTATCTTTGCCATGTTTTGGGCCTTCTAGTTGACTCAGGAGAGCTGACCTATCCACCTTGGAGAATGGATAAGGCATGATAATTATCTTTTATTTAATTGAAGATAATTTTCACATTATCTCTTATTTGAATTTTAAATAGAGTTGTAGATAAGATAGGCTCTCATCTTGATCGTTAATATGTTGTAATCTGAACCGTTGATTGTAGGGGCCTCCAACTATAAAAGGGGAGGCTCACCTCCACCTCATTTACACACTTCAGATTGTAAACTTCTCCTCAGAGTAATACAAGTCAATATTCACTCAACTCTCTGTTCACTTTTGTCATCACTATTGTTCTTTTGTTTCCGCATCGTTCTAAGTGATTTTACTTAGAGTTCCAGGTGACTTAGCCGCACTTGCTAGTAGCAGTCTGGCCCCGTGACATTTAAAAATAAATTAACGTTTTTTAATTAATAAGAAGAGTCAAGTTAATGTTTATGCTTACATATCGGGACCAAATACATACCTATCTAAAAAGGGAATCAAATCAACTTGGGAAGTATCAAAAATAGTTGTGTTGCTATGATGACTAACATCTTGCTTCTTAGCATATCTGTTGGTGTGTTGCCTTCATGCAAGATCCATTCAAAATCAACCTCTAATCCTTTCTGGCACATTTTTTTAATGGCACGAATAAGAGGAGCGTACTGGTACCTGGCTGTGGAGATTGCGCTTGCACAATTTAATAAATTGTGGGCCCTTGGTGGGGGCTCATGGATACTTTGGTGGCTTTTTTTTTGGTTGATGGGCTAGAGGCTTTGGTTTAAGTTGGGAATGATAAGATGAAAGATGAGTAAAGGGGTAAAATTCTTATTTTAAAAAGGAATGAGCTGATTTCTTCTTAATGGTGTTGCAAAAGTAAGGGAATGTGATATCACCTTGTCCCTTGTTCCCCAATCCCCTTTCATCTCCATCTTCCTCTCAAGAGTCAAAGACAAAGATCCATTCTTTATCATTTTGAGTTGGATTTTCGGAGTGTAGGTGAAGAAGAGTATTATCAGCACCAAACGATTTATCTAGCAAGGTAATGATGGAAGATTTTGGTGGAGTTGGAAAGAAAATGAGAGTTTGGTAGGGTTGTAGATAATGAACGAGAATGGGGGATTTGACTCTATTTTTTGTTGTAAAGTTCTCTCTTTTATGTTTCTTAACCTTCTAGCATTGTTGTAACATGTTTTGCAACATCACCTTGTAGTGAAAGAGGTTGGAGAGCACTCAAAAGTTCAAGGCAAGGGGAGGACTTGAGGCTTGTGCAAGAAGGTTCATTTTCCAGTGTTGAAAGAAGGTTAGTACACTACTAACTCTCTTGTGTTCCTGGAAATCATTAATTTGATTGCCTTGTGGCTTGGTTGATGTTTTGGTTATCTGAATGCTTGAGACCTTTTAATGGCTTAGTCTGAAATTAGTGTTAAAATGATGTAAAAATAGTAGAAAACCATTTAAACTACATTCCATAACTTTTAGGTTCAAATTGGGGCCTTAACCTCAGGTTTTGGGGGCTTGGGAGGTAATTTATGAACTCTAGAAAACGAATTCTGAGTTCAAGTATCGATACGGGTTGAACGCGTATCGATACCCCGTGTTAAACTTGATGAACACAAGCAATTCTTGAAGGGCGTATCGGTACACCTAAAGAGGATATCGATACCCCATGTTTTACAAGAAATCCAATAGCAAAAATGGGTATCGGTACGCTTGGGGGGTATTGGTAACGATGGGTATCAGTACACGGCCCCGTGTATCGATACATGGTTGTTGGTTAAACCCCTGCGTGTGTGAAGTTGAGTATCGGTACGCTTGGATTGGTATCGATACCCTGAAAGGTGTATTAGTACACGTATGAGGGTATCGATATCCTCTAGGCAATCTGCCCAAAAAATACGTTTTGAGTTTGAGGGGCCTATAATTCGAGGACTAAGGCCCAATGGGCTTCTAAAGGGGTATAATGATTGGTAAAATTGAGAAGCTGGATTTTAAACCCTATATACGTGCATAATGAGTAATAACATATTAAAACTTTTATGACTTGTTGTGTTGGAACAATAACGATCCTTGGTGGATCGAATAATTGTTGAGTGACGCATAAAGGCATTCGTACGGTTGAGTAACTTGATTGTTGGTATCCGGGTACCCAGTGAGAGCAAGAGTGTGTTGCAACACCATGGTTATAGATTGTCGAATATACGTTCCTGATGTTGTGTAGCACCGAGTCTCATTCGAAGATGCTCGATGAGAGATTCTGAGCTTGGGTGTACGTTCCCGAAGCTGTGTGGCACCGAGCCTCACCCAAGAGTGTACGTTCCCGAAGTTGTGTGGTATCAGGCCTCACTCTAGGTTTGTTGGTATGATGACTATGTGCTGTGTGGGGTTAATGTCTCTTCCAATGCTTACTATGTGTTTGGGCGGTTAGAGGTAGCGTCAATGTTGTTATATTATGTCGTGATATCATCTTTAGTTGCATGCTCATATTTTTTATTTGCATGAAGCATGGTTGAAATGGAAGTGTATCCACTGAGCTTCGTTAGCTTATCGTTCGAAATTGTTGTTTTCGTTCGCAGGTTAGTAGGGTGACATGCATCGTCGGAGCACCATCGGAGTAGGACCTCAGCTTCGACTTGTTGTCCAAGTACAATACTTAGATTAATTAGGCTATGTATTCGTAGGACCCTATGTTGTATTGTAACTCTCATTTTGGATTTTAAATTATGAGTCGAATGCTTTTAATTATGTATATTAAATGGAGCTATCATGTAACGTTTTAATTATTTGTTTAAGTATTTGAACTTAATGAATTTTACGAAAGAAATGTGTTTGAGCTAAATCTAGTCGCAAAATTTTATGGTTATAATTTGGGCTTGAGGCCTAATTGTAACATCCGGGTCTGGGTGTTACACTAATGTTATTTAACATAAGTTAGAGACTAATGTTGCTTTATCATTTAGTGAACGATGGACCCATTTCAAGTAATAGTTTTTTTAACATTAAGTACAAAATATTTATATTGTCCGTATCTTTTTTCACCTATAAATCAGAGGGTTTAAGCATTTAAACGTGGTCGATATCATGTCCTCCTGAATATTATATTTATATCAATAATGTCAATTGAGTTATACTGGATCGACATTTCAAATAATAGTTTTATATATACATAATATACATAATATATATCCATACGTATAGTTAAGTTAATTTTAAATGTTTATATTTGTTATATAATTTGATTGTTTTTCATGTTATTATTTACATAGATAGAATGGATTAAGTTTTTTAATAAATTGAAAGATTTTTATAAAAAAATAATACTAGAATTTCATCACATGTATTATATAAGTAAACGATAGTTTTTTAATTTACTTCATTGATTACAAATAGTTACACTGTACAAATAATTTAATTAAAATTATAGATTTTTAGAAAAATTATTTATTTTCAATAATTAGATTTAGCAGTAAAGAATAAATTACTATTCTAATTTTATAAATCTATAATCATTTCTTATTTTTTACTTTGGTTTCTATGTACTCTTATTACCAAATTAGTGTCTCTGAGCTAAATGACATAAAAAAAATCAATCAAACACTTTAAAAAAATAAAAATATTTTATGTAAAAATGTATTTCTAAAATTAATTTAACAAATTATTATAGGTAAGTAAAGTAATAAAAGCTTTATATTTAAATATTTTGATATTGCGTTTGAACTTCAAGCGATAGTTTTTATTAGTCAATCAACGAGTTAAATAATAATTGTTAAAAAAAATACCGCTAAAATAATGTATTATACCCTTAAATAATAAGTCAAAATGTCAAATAACTATTGTTAAAAAATACCACTAAAATAGTGTATTATACTCTTAAATAATGACAATTTTAATAAATTGTAATTTAGTTGATGTTCGATTATCCGGTGAAATCAAATTTAGAAAATTCAGAGGCGGAGCTCGAAGGGACGGGAATGACGTAGGCCTCTAAAATGGGTAAATTACACTTTAATACTTAATAAAGTATATAGTTATAAATTAGTTTAATAAAAATTTATACTTTGACCTCTAACTCCTAAAAAAACTTTGGCATCGTCTCTTGGATAAATAAGTTATAAATCAGTTTAATAAATAAATTATAAATTAGAGGCCGTAGATATTGGAAATTAAGAAACGTGTGAATTTTAGCAGCCATCGTAATTAAATAAGTGGGCCTACCTTTTATGACATTGATCGGGAGAAATTAGAGCATCTCCTCCATACGTCTATACTGTGTCCTTTTAATTTCAAGCACCACCAACAACAACCATAATAACCAGAGTAAAGCACACAAACAATCACTAAATTATTTTTAAAAATATAAAATAGTCATTGAATTTTTAAAAATTATATAATAATTATTAAATTTTAGTTTTTATTACAAAATGATCATTGGGTCGTTAACTGTGGTTAACTACGTGACAGTTACGGAAATTTGTATAATAACATAATTAATCCTCAATATTTACACATCCAATCAATTTAGACATTAATAATGAGGGATAAATTAGAAATAAATTGATTAAATGTGTCAATATGAAGGATTAAATGTTATATTATTCAAATTTCTGTAATTGTCACGTCACCTAATTAATGACAGTTAATGGTCAGTGACTATTTTGTAACAAAAACTAAAGTTTAATGCCCATTATGTAATATTTGAAAGTTTAAAGACTATTTTATATTTGTAGAGATAGTTTATTGACCATTTGTGTACTTTATCTTGATAAATATTGTCCATGCCCATTTTCCATCTTAATTAAAAATCAATGCATTTTAATAAATAATTTCGGACCTATAGGTATCTTAATAAAAATTAATTCAGAATCTTATCTTAACCTATCTTATATATAAGGCATAAAGCCAAAAAATACTTTCAACGTTTAATTAAATAGTCATTTTGGTATTTATTCTTTTTTTTGGAGTAATTCAATTTTCCAATATTTTATTTTGGATCAAACTAGTCACTATACGGATGAAAACTGTTAGTCAACTGACTGTAAATGACTTGAAATAATAGGACAAATCTATTTGGCAATGCACGCTGACATGACAGTATCATATAGACAAATGTGTTAACTTGAAAAAACGTTACATCGGTCAAAAAATAATTTTATAAAATTATATAATTTAAAATAATTTTTTTGTTAACTTATCATCCTGTCAAATCATTTTAAATTGTTTATCGTTAATTTTTTAATAGTTTTTATTCGTAGAGGGGCCACATTTTAAACTAAAATAAAATGTTAATGGTTAAATTACTTCAAAAAAAGAATAAAAATCAAATAAGAGTCCAATGTTAAAAGTATTTTTTTGACTATATGCTTAGGTAAAAAAGTACAGACTATGAACTTACAAACAGTGAATTACATTTATATACTTGACCGTTTTAAAAATTAACCATTTAAATTTTATTCAAGAAAGTATCAATAAATTGTATTGATCTTCTTATTTTATTTTTTATGAATAATAAAATAGTGATTACAAGGTAGTATCTGCTCATACATTTTATTAATCCTTTAACAATACACATATACCTTAACAAAATAATTTAAATCGGTGTCTCCTAAAATAAACATCATATACTTTTCCACTTAAAAAGTTATTGAGTTCGGTCTTCTTATTTTATTAAGATAATAAATCTTTACGATATATTATAATTTTTATGATATCTAATCCAAATTAACTGACTCTGTACCATTGATTATAAAAATAATGTAAAAATTAACGGATTAACATACAATAAAGCCATTTATTTACATAATTCGATTGAAAAGAGAGCAAAGGGAAAATGCTTCTAAATTTCTTGCAGAAATGTAAACTATTTCTTCCCATTTTCTTAAATTGAAGGCTTTCACTTTAAAATTTGATTCCTCATATACAGTTAGCGTGACCCAAATTTGCACTAAACATAAATTAGACCAACCTGAACAAATCGTTTCTTTCGCCATCATTTATCCAGGCCAATTTGGGAAAATTTACAAGGCCTTCGTACCAATAACAAGAATCTGTAACCTAATACAAAGGCCTCAGCCTTAGATACGCCTCAATGCAAGGTAAGCCAACAACCTATATCCTACGAACATTAGAATCAAGATTCCCACACTCAGTTCGGGCCTGATTTGCCTCGCAATGTCTTGATCGATGAACTTGCAGTTAACCGTATTACTTTGGCGGTACAAGCAACCCAACAACGAAGAGACTCTCTTGCCGTCTCCGTATTGAACGTTGATAAACAGCTTATAGCTGTAATATGTAGTAGAAGTATACTTGATCCATGACATGCATGATGGCACCTTATGCACGTAGTATCCTCCTGTTAGAACAAATGCTAGCATTGTGACTGTGACTATGGTTGAAGCCTGTTTGGCATCCATGATCAGTGCGCCCAATGCGAGCCCGAGCCCTTGAGAGACGAGCACGTAGCCGAGAAGAACCAACAATGTCAGTAGAAATGTGACTAAATCGGGTTTCAATCCTGCCATCCAATATGTTACGAGAAGGAAAACTGTGGGGAGAATGAGCTCCATCGGTAGGTCTCCGATTATCCGTGCCATGAAATAGGAAGACAGAGTGTACATGCCCGAAGCGCGCTCCTTCATGAAGATGGCACGTACTTGAGGAAACGCGAACACCGCATTAAACGATGGCAAGACACCCCAAAAGATGGAAATGAAGAATAGGAGGCCGAGGCGGTCTTGGATATCTCGATAATCCAAATGCCACCACATTAAACCGGCCAGTATTGCAGCTGTTATTACTTGGAAGACTCTGAGCGTGTTGAAAGATTCTTTCTTTCTTTCTTTAAGGCTTCTTTGAAGCAGAATGCTAAATTGATAGAACCAAGTAGAGAGATCAAATCTGTTACTAATCCGGCCTTCCTCGGAACAATGTCCACCGACGAGATGCGTGTCTTTTGCCGAAGCAGGGGCGGTCTCCATGCAAGCAGCCTTAACCTTTGGAGCCAGCAGGGTGTTGTAAGATGCAATGAGGGTTTGCTTTACGTTTGGCCTCTCTCTTTCGCTCGCACCATCAAGTATACACACATCTGAAACATTTAGAAGAAGATTTAGGACACGGTTTAAGAGTGAATACGAGATATAATCCTTCGATTTCGAATATATTAAAAAATCTAAAATATTAACATCCACCTACACTTTCTAAACAGTGCAATTAATCATCAAGTATAAAAAAAAAAGCTCAGATATTGTTTAACCGGAAACATAAAGAACATGATGCATATATATGATTCTCTACAGATTAGCATATATTCTTAAAAGTGATTAAAAACAAAGCTTTATGGTATGTATTACTTTAAATGATAAAGCAGCATGGCCCAAAGGATTGACAAATATCTGTTCAAGTTATATTCTAAATGTAACGTCTAAAAAATATGGATTGAATCAAAGCATTTAGAATATTGTTCAAGTTATATACAAATAAAAAACAATTAAGAATATCAGTAAAGTTGGATTAGATTTCCTTTATAGAAAGAAAGTCACAAACAGAAAAATCAAATCTTGTTAAATATCAAGAACTGTAGAGTCGGGCCAGAAGAGGATTTAAAAATTGGACAAGTGTTATCCATTGATTGAAACACAGACATCAATATTTTATTACCAGACAATTTTTCTCCTAATATTATTACCGATGGAACAAGTAAATGAAAAGCAGCTCCCCATTATGAAATTAAAGAAACTGTGTTGCTGACCAAAGCTAAGATTAAAGCTGACCAGTGTTGGTGGGTGAGGTGGGAGTCCACTCAGGTTCGGTGCTGCCCCCAGCGGCTGCCACTATGGTTTAAGCTCCACTTTTATGACTTCGGTTGTTTTAAAAAAAGGGACACCAGTGTTGGTCTTCAAACATATCCGAATCCAATAGTTGGAGTTAAAAAGGGATTAAAGAAAGGGAGAACAGCAATAAAATATATCTCGGATCAGTCTTTTGTAATGAGAAGGAAGGTCAAATTTGGACAAGTAAGTTTAAAGCTGGAATAGGACAGCCTATGGGACCTATGTTGCAATTATTTGATAAGCTACTGTAAGAAGTATTGGCTAAGAGAGCACATTCATACAAAAAAGCTACGAAGATCGAAAGAGCACTTCATCCAAAGTTGGCACATTACATTATTTTTTGTAGGCTATGTGGATCCATGACGCACCCCAGCACCATTTCTTTTATACGTATTGCTGCTATAAATGGATAGAAACACTTTTTTTTAATGTCCCTATGTATACCCAACCCTTTAAAACTAAACCCTAAATTTTTTTTTTTAATATTAAAGAATATATACGGACACAAAAAAGGATCTTACTATTCTTATTCCTATTCCTATGAATGAATGATGTGTTAGGGAGAGCTGTCCCTGTGTAGCCATAGAAGTCTAAAGTTTAGGAGATGGCATTATAGTTTTTGACCTATAATTAAAAATTATTGAAGAAATAAATAATTCCAGCACTTTCAGCACAGTAGATAGCAAAAATAACCCATATTTTGTTATGTTGTAACTTAAGTCAAATCCAATGACAAACCGAGGGGCTAAATCAACATACAACTTAAGTTAGCAAATAGGGTCAGTCAATCAAGGCAGACAATGGGCAGCCTAAAGATTGGGTGATGGAATGGATGATCAAATTTGTGGTTCAGAATTCATCCCATGAGCTAAGCTAAAGGTGGCAACCACAGTGCGATGGCTATGAAAAATCTTCATCAAGAAAAAGAGGCATATTTCTTTGGAGGGATCATTGGAAAGGACAGATAACCCTACTGTCCATTTTTTCCCACCTTAATATATAGTGTCTTAAGTCTTAACCTATAATTGTCAACTTCATTTATTTTCCAAGTACAAATAATTAATCTGCTGACCCACCACTCATTTTGCCAATATTTCTTTTCATATATTTTCTCCCAGCTAATAATAATCTATATCTACAGTAAATAAACAGCAACAAATTCGTCTAGAAATGAAGTGAGTTCAGTTCATTCACGTACTCGAGTTGACTCGAGTAACTCATGTAAAAGGAAGCTAACAGCAGCAAAAAAAATGTTGATGCCGACGTACCGTTAGCGAGATCAAGGAGGAAATCCGCTGGATTCATGGGGAAAGACGGTGAGAATCCAATCGACTCGAAGTAACCCATAGCTTCACTTCCCCTGCCAAAGTAAAAGCTCCTTCCTTTACTCAAGACCAACACTGAGTCAAACAGCTGATAAACTCGGCTAGACGGTTGGTGCATGGATGTGACGATGGTCTTCCCCTTTTGAGCCAACGAACCCAAAATCGAAACCAACCGGTGCGCCGCCGTCGAGTCCAAACCCGATGTCGGTTCATCGAGAATAAGCAGGCTAGGGTTTATAAGCATTTCATGAGCTATACTAACTCTTTTCCGTTCTCCACCCGAAATCCCGCGTATAAAACTATTCCCGATGATTGTGTTTTCACATTTCGATAGCCCTAACTCGGACAAAACCGATTCGGCCACCGAAATCTTGTCCTTGGTGGACAATGTTTTTGGCAATCTTAAAAGAGAGCAGAACACTAACGTTTCACGAACCGTCAAGTGAGGGTAGAGAACATCGTCTTGGGCAACGAATCCCGTGCGTTTGGCTATTTGTTTGGTCGGTTTTCGGTTGTTGGCAAGCATGGTCCCGGAGAAATTACCATGGTCGTTTTGGAGCCTCCCGGCCAAGGCATTGAGGAGAGTCGATTTGCCGCTGCCTGAAGGACCGAGGATAGCCAACATTTCTCCCGGTGAAGCCATGCCCGTGATGTTGTTCAATATCATTTTCTCTTGGTTCCCACTCGTCGATCCCTGATCGGACGGCGTCGATGATCCATAGGTGAGCATGCGTTTAATGTTGCTACCCTGTGTATCGGTCCCTTGAACCTTCACCTTGTAACACACGTCGATGAACTGCATGAACCGTAAATAGATAAGAAGAATAATACTCCTCATAAAAACAAAACGAGTCAATGTACAGTTGACTCGGGTAGTTCAACACGCTGAACTCACTCCAGATTTTTTTCCTCCATTTTTTTACCTTGATAGCGATAGGATAACAAGAAGCCATTAATGATGGGAGGTGATCACGCGAATCTCGAGAACCATCTTTTGAATGACGTGTCATGTCCCCGTTGGGAGCTTCCAAACCACCGAAACCCTGCATTATTGTGTTTCAACTTTCCTTTGCTTGTTTTTTTTTTCTCGGAAAGGAAAAGAAAGTTTGTGGGAGAAAAGAGAGACGAACTTGGGAGAGAAAGGAGAGATGGGGAAGGGGTATTTATGTAGGTAAAAAAGGGAGGGGAGTGGTGCCACTGCCACGTCAAAGGAAATTGTCCTAAACCAAAAATGGGGTACGTGGAAGAAGAACCTAACAGATGGCAGCTTGCCAACGTTGGTTCATGGGAAGTGCGCTATTAAACGGCGTACCCTTCTCTCCTTTCGTAACTGAGAGAGCAAAAGTTCATTGAAACTGGAAAAAGGTTTTCTATGAGCTAGTGGAAGCAATTATTATTTGTAGCGCTCATGCTGGTGGTTTGGCCGCGGCTCTTTATCTTTTCAAATTGGTTAAAATGCGCTTTAATTCCCTGTATTCTTTTTTCATTTATAGTTCAGTCCTTACCCTATTATTTTAGGAATTTCATCTCTTTCGTTTTTTTCTGTTACAGATTTGTCAAGTTCGTTTTTTTCAATATCACGTTATCAGATTTAGTAGAAGAGTTTTAATAATATTTTTATTTGAACTTGAATTTTTTAAAGGCGAATAATAGAGAAATTTAATTCCTAAAAATAAAAACAAAAAATTAAAATTTTAAAATATATTAAGTTTAATTGTCAAATTAGTGTTTAAATTATATATTTTATTTTAGATAGGTGCTTAAAGTATTTTTCGGACTAAATAATTATAACGTTTTTACTGTTATTATTTTAGGTGTCTAACCGTTAATAGCCGTTTAAAAGACTTCGTTAGTCAATCAAAACATGACATGTGGCTTCAATTTTAATTTTATTTTATTTTTTATTTCTTTTAACTTAATTTTAAAAAATCCCCAAATCTCCCAAATTCACAAAATAAACCTCAAATCCTTATATCTCTAAATTCAACCACTATCATCGTCGTTCATTATACAGCCAATGACGAATGAATCCTTTGTTTGTCGTTGCACGACTCGCACATCGTCTGTCGTTTGATCAGTCACCGTTTTTCATTTATCATGTTTTTTTTCTCTTATCGTTTCGTTTTATTTTGACGTTAGACACGTCGACGGTCAATTTCGGCGATAAAAAATAGAAGAAATAATTTTAGGGGTTTGATGACGTAAGTGGTGAGCACGCTGATGCTGATTGGCGAACTATCAATGACTGGAGCAGTGGGAACTTGCAATATGAATTTGGGACTTAGGGGTTCGAAGATTTGAGATTTTTTGAGAATTTTAGGATATTTATTAAAAAAATAAAGTCAATCATGCTACGTGTCATGTTTTGATTGGTTTAACGAAATTTTTTAAACGTTTATTAACGGCCAGACATATAAAATGATAACGATAAAAATATTAAGCACATACTTAACCCGAAAAATACTTTAAGAACATATCTAAAAAATATAGTATATAATTTGAGCATTTATTTTAATAATATAAAAATATTCTTATTTTAATTATAGAGACTTAAAACATATTTTAACCTTCAAATCCCTCATTTCAAAGTTTGTTCTAGTCAATCTGAATACGTTCAATTAATACATCTTATTATTTTAATAATATAAAAATATTTTTATGTACTCTTATCATTAAATAAAATTATAATTTATTATTAAAAATTAAATTTGAGTTGGATCAGACAACTCAACTAAATTCCATTTTGTCGAAATTTAGATCATGTTTATCGGACCGACAAATTCACCCACCTTTGATAACTCTAATTATGCATAGGGATGTACTCAGTACTCTCTGTCCATCTTAAATTTAGGGATGGCAACGGGGCGGGGTGAGGCAGGGCGGGTTTTTAGTCGTCCTGAACCCGCCTCTATATATTAATCTTAAAATATGACCCACCTCAATTTATAAACTTTAAATTCAACTTCGACTCGAAAATGTAAAAAGAATATATTAAATTTCGTCGACAATAAATGTTAAATTCGATCAAACGATCATTATATTTATAAAATATAAATTTCACATACTTTAAACTATATAAAAAATAAAATAAAATCAATTAAATTACTCATATGAAGAAAAAATACATATTTTAAAAAATAAACTCGACTATTGACTTTTAGAATCAGATATGTTAAAATTCGAACAATATCTAACAAAAATTTACGATAAACACAAACTAAAAAAATAGCTTGAAACTCCTAAAAGTATTTATATATAGTGGTATTTTTATAAATATAATAAAAATAAAAAAATATTGGGGTGGTGCAGGGCAGGAAATTTTCATATCATACCTGAACCCGCCCCGACTTTACATTTTTAAATACCCACCCCGCCCGATCCCCAAAAATTATAAGAAAAATCCCTACCAGGTCGGGCCGGGGCACACCGGGTCAGGTCGGAGACGGGTAATTTTGTCATCCATACTTAAATTCAATGTTCTTGCATTTGTTTTTATAATTTATATTTAAATCTTAAAATTCAAATTTAATAATTAATTATATTAAATATCTTACATTGAATTTTCTGATGTGACATTTTGAAGAAGAAAAATCCTAACTCAAAAGTCATATCTGCACGAGGATCTTTAACCGTGAGTTTGATATTATTTTTAAAAAATACTTTTAAAAGTGTTATTATAGAATAATTTTAAAAATCTTTTGAAAAGTTAATTATAAGGTTTTAGTGTAAAAAATATTTTTGAAAAGATTAAATATTTATTTTAGATATGATATTGTAATATAAAAATAAATGAATGTAAATAATGTTTAAATTTGTTATCATAAAATTTATTGATATTATTATATATATAAAATAAATTAATTTAAATAATAAAAATATAAAAACCATGATATATCATTAGTAATTATATATATAAAAAACATAAACTTTAAATAATTCTAAATAATTAATATAAATTTTTGAATTAAATATAAAAATTTAGCCTCTAAACTATGTATTTTTTATATTATTGTACACAACAAAATATTAATTTAATATATTAATAATTATTATATTTAATAATATTTTATAATATTAAAGTTTTTTATTATTTATTTTTATTTAAAATATTAATTTTTTAATATTATTTAAAATATTATATTAGTAACTATTGTATTTAAAATTAAAATATTAATTTAGTATAATAATTATTATTATATTTAATATTATTTCAATATATTAATATTAATATTAGTGTTAATAATTAAGTATAAAAAAATAACTTCACACAAAAGTAATTTGTCACCCAAAAAGCTAGAAATCTTAACTTTTTGAGGTTGAGTAGAAAATTAGTTTTTTTAAGTGATTTTCACTCCAAATTGAAAGTGTTTGACATTGTTTATAAATAAAAAAATCATTTTTTTTGAGCAAAAGTTTTTTTAAGCCATGCTAAATGAGGTCTAAGCCTTTATTTTAGCCTCTGCTTTAAGCCAAAAAAGATTTTTATTCGAAAATATAATGTTGTAATGGCAAAGAATTTAGTAATATGATTTTAAAGGTATTACTAATTAAATTTAATTTTTTATTAAAAAACACAGTGTAAGTTCTTAAAATAAAAATAGAAAAATTAGATTCAAAATATACGGCTGGGAGTATATTCTAATCTAATGTATGTATATATAGGCCGGACGAAGTTGCAAGATAGGAAAATCATGAAAACGATAATGCCTAATAAAATTGTATTTTCTAAGAATAATTAAAATAAAACTATATTTGAGAAATAAAAAATACTTCTTATAAACAATTTAAAACAAATATTAATAAATTATTTAAATATTTAAGTGCTCTATATCGTGATCTTCTTCTTCAATCTATCACCCTCGTCATCTTCTGTGGTCAATTTCTAAAAAAATGATTTTATTTTTCTTCGACATCTTATTAAAAGTATTGTTTTATATAAGTTATACAAAAGCCCTGTATCACAAAAAATACTTAAATAGCTAATTTATATTTTTGGTCAAAATAAATATTTAATATATTTTTCATCAATATCACGTGACAACTTTTAAGAACCTATGTGAAATATATATATATATATATATATATATGATGTAAGTATCTATTTTGACAAAAAAACTTTAAGTATTTATTTTAATCAAAAAATATATTTTTTATAATTTAACGAAAAAGTATAATTTAAGTACTTATTTTGACCAAAAATTATTTTAGGTACTTAAATAAAAAAGTTAATATATTTTAAGTATTTATTTGTAATATAAGGCTATACAAAACGAGTTAACTTGAAAACATATACTCCCTCCATCCCAATTAATATGTCAAGCGTTGACTTTTCATGCATTTTTAGGAAAAAAAATTTATGTAAGAAATGTAATGTAAAATAATTAAAATGATAATTTTATCTTTAAAAAATTAAATTTTATTTTGTTGAAAAATTAAAAAATGGTAGAAAAAAATATACTTTGTTAAAATTATTAATTTTTTGATGGGACAATTTAAGTTAGATAATTTAAAAAAATATTAAGTGAGACAAAAAAATAGTAAATATTTGTCCCTAAAGAATAATTTTAGTAAAAAATAATATTTATTTAAAAAAAAATTAGATTAAAATAGATATAAATATATTTTTTAAAATCGTCCTGTTGTAAACCAGGAGTCGGAGTTATTAATGGAAAAGATGATCATCCTCTGTGACACCCCGACCATAATTGGCATATCTGCTAAACTCAGTTTAGCCATTACAGCCTACAAGAAACTCATTTCAGTCCACCCGACCATATGGCTTAGGCTTAGCCTTAGACACCCCGAAATAAATACACTCTGATCTGATGTACTCAGATGATATGATCAAGCCAAGGCTGTCGGTTTGTCAGAATCTTAAATCTCACATTATACAAAAAAAATTTAATTTTATAATAATAGTTCTCATTAATCAATAAATGATAAGATAAAAGCATATATATGTGATTAGTTATTAATTATTGGTAGTTTAGACTTTTGTGTTATCATTTTAGAAAATTTGTGTCTAAATCATTGTCTATAAAATATATATAATGTCAAAAAATTAAAAATATTTATAAACAAATATTATTCTATAATTATATTAAGACTATTTAAAAAATTATTAGTATTTGATTATTACGTTGGTCACAAATAAAAAATACCATATTTATCCAAAAAAAATCAAACCATAATTTAATTTGATTATTATGATTTTATCTAAATAAAGACATTTTTATAATTCAAAAAATTTTCACTCTTACTCATATATTATATATAAAGAAAGGAAGAAGAAAAAACTTTGATACATGTAAACTAAATTTTATACAAATTTTTTAATCTTAAGAGTTAAGGTTTTAGCTTAAGCTTTAAAGTTTAAGAGTTTATATTTTAGGATTTATAATTTAAAGTTAATGTTTATAATTTAAGGTATATGATTTATAACTATGGTCTAATTTTTTAGAATTTAAGATTAAGAATTAAAAATTTAAATTTTATAACGTAAATTAAATTTTACACTATATATATATATATATCAAAATTTTACCCATGATAAAAAAGTTTTACATCGATTCCTTGGTTTTAATTTTTGAAAAGTTTCCACAATAATATTTAATTGTTTTATAATCTTTAATTTTTACAGTACTTAGAACCTAATCATAACACGTCATGGTTACACGATTTTAGACTAGTTCATGTCATGTGTGGATTATATCCAAATTCAGTCTAATTTAAATTCAAGTATCACAACAATCATATTAAAATATCAATTATAATAATAGTTATTTAGAAAAGAGAGAGCCTGAAGAACTTATGTGTCAATTTGGAATATCAAAATTACATGATTTAATGATTTCATCTTATTAATATGTGTATGTAAATTTTCACATATTGTTCTGGATGATTTGATACGATAAGTTTTAAATTATTCAATTTTATATTTAAAAATTATAATTTCAAAAAATAATTAAACGTGACAACTTAACTTGTTAAAAATATATTAAATTCAATATGGATTTGAATACTTTAAAAATTGTCGTGTCACATCATTAAATCTATATTTAGAAATTTATTTTGGGTAGATATGACATATTATAATTTAAGTCGGATAGTATATTTTTGGTTTTTTAAAAATGTAAAATTATTTATATGAATGGAGATTTTAATCGTAATAAAATGAAATTTAAATCCACGCATCATATTTACCTATAATAAAACTGAAAAAAATCACAAGACTTCAACAATACATTGATATTGTGTTATGAAGGTAGATGTTTATAAATATAATAATATTATTAAAAATTTTATGTCTTCTTCTGAATATATTCGTGTGATTACGTGATAATATATGTTCATATTTTTCTTAATACTTTCACAACATACATTTTGCACACGCAAGTGCTCAATTCGTATTTGAGCCTCCTAAAATGAACATCATTCACTTTTTTTACTGAAATTATTCGGTCGTTTAATTATTGAGAAATATTATGAGTTCATAATTAACAAATTTCAAATATATTTTATTTCACATTTAACTTTAAAGGTTAATTATCGACTAATTTTTTGAATAGTCTTAAGCTTATTACAATGTAGCATATGTTTATACATATTATTAACCATTTGACAAAGCGCACACACATTGTAGACAGAGCGATTTGAACTCGGGTCTCTTAGGATGAACGTCATCTTCTTTTCCACTTGAACCACTCGTTGGGTTCAATTATCGACTACTTTTACTTATAATAAATAAGTGAATATTTGACGTATAGTATGTGTAAAAAATTACACAAACACATTTATTTTCAAGCTAAAATCTAACCTCTAAATTTGCAATCATGAACCCCTAAACCATATAATCTTAAACTCTAAATTATAACTTTAACCCTAAATTTCAAACATTATAAACTAAACCTTAAACTAAAACCATAAACACTAAATTAAAATACTAAACCCTTAAATAATTCCGCTCGTAGAAACATTATTTTTTACAATTAGTATGCAAGATAATAGTCCATGCTAAATTATTAATGTAAATCTAAAACTATTTATAAATATATATTTCATAAAACTAGTCAACTAAATAGATTAAATGATTTTGGAGTGCTGCATTGAATTCATTCAGCAGATAAAAAAAATTGCATTGAATTCATATCAAAATGATGTTGGAGGAGTAAATAGGGTCGGCAAACTCTTCTGAGTATGCGATAGACCTTGAAATTTAACCGACATGGCATACCATAACATATCATTATATTGAGGATAGAAGTAAGCAAAATAAATTTAACTCGATTCGAGAAAAAAAATAATTTTTTTAAATTTAATTTAAATTTTATAAATTTGACTTAATTTAATTTTAATTTTATAAATTTAATTTGATTAAAAAATTATATGATAAAATAGAATTTATATAACTCGAATAACGGTAAATTTCAATTTTATTTTTTAAAATACTTTTTACAATTTAATTTATTAGTTTTATATTTTATTCAATTTAGTCATTTGAATGAATGTAACTTTTTACAAATTATTTTTTTCCGTCAATTCTTTGACATATTTATACCCATCAATATTTCCCCCTCAAATTCCCATCTTTTAAAAACTAATATTATACATATAGTATGTAATTTTAGTTGATGTTTGATTTATTAAAGTATATTACAAATCTTACTCGCATTTGTAAAAATATTAAAAAGTATATATACGTGTACCATATATGATTATAAAAATTCGTTTAAATTGAAATCAACCAGAACAATAACATTATAAATATCTACAGTAAAATTAAATAGAAACTTAAACAACTTGACTCAACCTGAATTTTATAAACTAAATTCGATTAGAAAAAATCAAATCAAATTTAAATAGTAAATTATGACTCATCATTAGATTAATTAAAAAAACAACTTTTCTTTGAACTAATACCTACTCGTAATTGAAATGAATATATAAATAAATAGATGGATAGATAATACTGATTGGTCTAATAATTAAAAGTACTCATAAAATTTATCATATCTTATATAAATTTAAATATTAATACGAGAATATGATACCTCTACTTTATAAAAAAATGAAAAAGAAAACATATTTGTCCTAAAAGAGCAGAATGGAAGGGTAAGGTTTTAATTTGAGAAGGGACACGTCATGTCTGACCATTGGTATCGGCTTTTGCTAAGTTGACACTCTGCTTTTTTTCCGACTGTGACGTCTCCTACGATCTACTAAAGTTGAAGCCCAATCCTCTTTCTTTATGTACTATTTCTACCATTCCAAAGTTGAAGCCCATTGGTCAAACCTAGCCGAGTCCCCAAATCCTTTGGTTAACTTGCGACACTGCTTGTGTCTTTTCCTCCTTCGAGGGCGAATGCAAAGGATGAGGGTAGATATTATCTGTCTTGTCAATGGACCACATAATCTACCCTCACTTTCAATTCTCATGTTTCAATCAAGGTTCGAACTCGATTGTCGTTAACTCATTTGTAAGTTGAATACTCGAGATATCATCAGAAGTTGAAGTTTGGTTTTAAACTATACACATGTATGTATGTATGTATGTATGTATAGCGAGAGATTTGATGCATGCATGCATGCAGTAGGTGCTCTTGCTTTGTCTCGTACTGTTTCCTTCACGTATGTTCCAAATCTAGTAAAGGGATCCGCATTTCTTGTTCTCATTTATTGGGGGAGAAGGGCAGGGCAGGGTGCCGTGTTGGGTAGGGTGTGGGTTTTGCATGTTCCAAATCGAATCAACCCATGTTTAAACCGATTCACTTGTCCTGTTCTCGGTATGGTAACCCAACTATATATAGTATAAAATTTATGTGCAAGTGTTACGTTTAGTAAATATATATTATTTTCAATCAAATTATGTCATTTAATTTAAATTTATAAAAAATTATATGATACACTTACAAATATTCCGATAATAGTATATCAAATATTAATATTTACATAATTTTTTTTATCAATCTACCATGCTTACCGTATATATATAATTTAACAATATAATTGTATTCTGTATACATATAAAGTATAGACATTTTAAATTAATCCAAAACTTGGTGTACACCATTTTCATGATATACGACGGTCGGATTAAGTAAATATATTATAAAAACTTATACATATGTAAAAAAAAAAAACTTAATTTTAAATGAACACAAATAAGTCTTGATGTCTAAATATTAGAAATACATACCTATATCATATTAGAGAATATAACATGAAAAACTGAAACTGCGTTTATATGCCTTGGGGATTCAGGCAAAGGCAGCCCTGCTAAAGTTGGGAACAACATTGTTCTTCACATCACATACTTCAAAACTAGAGTTCAAATATATATTCATTTACACAATCTACTTTTAACACATTTTCGAGTCCTCGTGTTACTATCAATTACTTCACTTTTATTCTCCCTTTTCTCCTTTTTCATACAAATGATAGATAAAAGCTTACTCTATCGACTTGACATACAGCAACAGCAGTCTGTGGCAGCTACTCGGTGATTAGCATCTGAATTTCGTTTGTCGGCACTGGAAGCTGAAATGAAAAAACACGGGATGGAAACAAACCACAAGTCAAATCTCAAGCATTGCGAGTAAAAAAGAAACGTAGTAATGGATTTATCGGCATTAAGCTGAGTAGTTTACAAACAATATTTTCACTTAAAAGACCACAATCATGGCCTGAGCTGCCATATGAACACAATAAGTAGTTAAGAAAAAGCCAATAAGAGGCATGATTATGATGAAATGCTAGATATCTTCATTGAAGGGTGAACAAGCAGAAAAAGAGATCAAATTACAGAATAGAGAAGCAATTGAATATAGATCTAGACATGCAGATACACACACTAGATAGCACACAGCATGACCTTATTGGTGGGATATAGAGCATCAAGTATATGTAGATAATCTTTGTAGCCTACTTGGATAGTGTGTTAAGTTCGTTTGAAGAAATTAGCAGTCATTTTTAGCACTTTTTCATGTCCATTCTGATCTTGCTCCTGCACTACTGTTTCCACGTTAAGAAAACAACAAACACATGCCATGTCAAACATTTTTCCATATGCTAAAAATATCTTTACCCATTTGTCCATGATTCAAGGCGCATAATTATCTCATATATCTATTTATGAAAGACATTCAGGAGCAAAATAAGTTTCAAGACGTCAGACTGGAAACTAAATGGCTTTGTAGATGTCGACAGTGAAACACATTCTATGTATACAAGGAAAATAAATAATAGGAAGAGGATTTTAACTATGATGTCCATTATAATACAACCCCCAGGAAACAAAATGGTAGCTTAAATTCAGATAAAACAGTTTCCTTGTATCTTCACAAAGCTAAATAGAAAAAAGAATTTTGAATCGCAAATTAAATAGTCCATGACCAGGCACATTTAACCCATGCACCATGGAACAACAATAGTTGGACATGGATGATGGGTCTTCCATCTACAGGGTGTCGTGCACGAACTGACCGGCAACAAATAATAGAAATCAACTCACTCAACAAAGTTACTTGTAATCTTTGCCTACCTCATCTTACCCCTACTCTCCTCCACGAAATAGCAATAGAAAAACTAAAGTTCCCAACAATTTGACTACTCACAAGGAATAAATGCTTGCATGAAAAGAAGGGGAATAAATGCTTGTAAAATTGTTATGTACTAAACCGTGTCATTTGGAAGTTGTTTGATGAAACAAAATACATTAGCAATGGCGGAAAGTGGTTAAAGAGGACAATGTGACGATCAGAAATAATGCCCCCCACACCCCTTTCAACATATGAATCACCTTTATGTTGCACCGACTGTTCATTTACGTAGTAAAATCTGTGTCCATCATCATGTCCGACACACGAATATATGGATATAACCTTCAAGATCCTCAAAGTACATGGAAAGACTTAAATTTGTTTACCACACCTGTCACCGCAACCGATACATGAGTCGGTGTAGCATTGAATCATCCTACAGCTGATCTTTACAGAATTTCGAAGGCCTGCTTATTTTTGGGGAGATGCATTTCGTTCTTGTGATTTTCCATGATCACTTTTACTCTAAATATGATAATTGAAACGAGATAAATGCTAATTATATTCAGAAAACCGGAGAATCAACTAATATAAGGAACTCGATACCTCTGCTACACGATCAACTAATTCCCATAAGAAAGGAAAGGAATTTAACAGTAAGTCCAGAAGTTTAGTTGAAACATTACATGCCAAACTATAAGAATCCAGATACAGAAAATCAAGACAGTAATACAAATTAAAAAAATTAGGGGAAAGTGAAACGGGAGTACCTGAAGAACTGATTTCCAAGAATATTCACAAGAGCCCGTAACCCCATCACGGCAAGAATGGACGGTCTTGAATTGGTCAACGTTGAGCTTCTTGTTGATGAATCCAACTTGGAAATAGATGGAATCGGAGGGTGGCAAATCGACCGTGATCTCATCCACACTCAACCACAGGAAGAACCGCTTCACCTGAATGCCTTTCAAATCAGTAATGGAGTCATAACCGAGTTTTCCGGTGATGGTTTTCTCGTAGTAGACCAAGTACTCGAATTGAATATAGCAAGGGCTGTCCAGCATGACGATGAACCTCCCGTCGTCGTGAAGGACGTAGTCGGTGACTGTGCTCGGCAGAAGCCCACTGGGCAGACCGTATTTGGGAAGGATCTCCCAGACTGTGGGTGGAGCAGGCTGAGGCTCAAGGCCCCATATCGATTTGGGGATTGAAAAGAGGAAGATCAGATAGATTAGAGCTAAACCCAGATGGGGATTGGAGTTGTTAGCAGCCATGGACGGAAGATGAACAACAATTGAAAATGTGAGTGAAGACTTTGATTTCGGTCTTGTTTATGTTTTTTCTTCCTTTAAATAAATAATCTTCAAATTAAAAAGTTAATAATTAATTTAACTCGAAAAATTTAAAGCCCAATTTGACATAGGTCCCTGTTTCAAGCTCAAATTAATAATTAGAGGCTCCTTTATGGTTATGCACCTTACTTCTAATCCACTTTACAAATTCAAAATGTCTTATCACAATATTTGATTCTATTCGTTCCTTCCAATACGAAAGAAAATTACAAAAATCATCCTTTTACAAATTAAGTACAATAACTTACGGAGAAGGTTAGTGTAAGATTGGTGAGATGAAACACATTTGTCTTCCAAAGGAAGCGTGCTGGATTACAATTATGAGATATTTATGTATCAAAGCTATAACTTTTGTTTCTGTTTGGCATAAAAATCAATGAAATTTTCTATTTACTTATCAACTCAACAAACAATGGAAGCGATGAACAGAGAAACGTCCCTTTGGATGGATCGGGGTCAGACCCTGGTTTCCGGCTTCTACCACCTCTCTGTTTAATTTTGCTGCTCGTCTTTCGTGTATCTCTACTATTTACCTTTGGTCAATCGGCGAATTGACCAATAATATACTTGGTGGTTATTGGTCGTTTATAAATCAATTTCTTTTATCAGGATTTCTAAATCAAATATTAATATATAAGAAAAACTTCAATACATAAACTTTAATTTACACATACTTTTTAATTTTAGGGTTTAGAGATTTAGTTTAGGGTTTAGAATTTAGGAGTTTGGGTTGTAAGGTTTAGAATTTAAATGTTAGTATTTAAAATTTAGGGTTTGAGATTAATTTTTTAGGATTTAAATTTAATTTTAATTTATAATAGAAATAGACATGCTCTGCCTGTATATTAAATTTAAACCCTTAATATATATTATATTATTATTGATTGAATATTAAACCCATTAATATTAAGCTCGCGAATTTAAGCATACGAAAATTGTCCTTATTTATGTCTAACTTAAACATTATATTAGTGATATCAACTTAATAATATATAGAACTAATAGTATGATTTTACTCTAATAAAAAATCGGTTAAGAATACAAATCAATTCGTATGAATTAAGCTAACAAGTTAATTATAAAAAATTAACAATTTATTATAAAAATACGGAGTATGAAAATTGTATTACTGAACATTGCCTCCATCGAAGCGATTTTTCCCATGACTTCAAAGGATTGAATGAGTTTAGGTCTCGATTTTTTTTAACCACCAATATTTGATTTATTAAGAAATTATTTTCGATCGAATTTTACAAATGCCCAATAAAAAAAGTAATGTTTTCAACTCATTTTTATCCGTTCACAATTTTGTCTCGAGTTTTAACTCTTAATTAAACATCAATTATTGGACACTCTAATTTAAAGATATTTCAATAAAATCCGCAACAACAAAAAATGTGATAAATCGAAAACACGATAGGCAATGCAATCAGAAGTCGAAAGTGACAAGAAAACTGGTTACTAATAAAACAGAGTTTATTTTATTGATTAGGATCAAAGATCAAGATCGAAATCTTGATTACATTATGGAGAACTTAGTTTGAATTATTTTGACAATAGAAGCCGCAACAACAGATACATCATGCACCACTTTGTTCATATCAGTCAACGGTGATTTAGCAGGGAACTCGATCTCACATGAGTTGGCCTCTACGGCTGCATCATTGGCACCTTTCTCTGCAAATTTGTAGTTACCTGTTTTGAGAGCTTCGTTAATCTCATGGATATCTCCTTTTATAATCACATTATAGCGTTCGGCGCAAGATGTCAAGGCTTTTTGCATCGTAGGGTCGAGTGCGAGCCCATCCTGAAGTAGTTCGTCGATGAGATCGAGTGTCTCGGTTGCTCGTGTTTTGAGTGAGTCCACCATGATTTGAGCTAGCTTTTTGGCGTTGGCGTCGCGACTATCGGGACTCGATTTCAGGGACCATATGCAAAGATCATAAAAGGGTGTTTGCCTGCAAGTTCTTTCTATTAGGTTTAGGTTGCCTAGAAGGAGAGTCGGACGGAAGGCGTTAACCGGAAGGAACATAAGAAACACAAATAATATTACCAAGCTCTTCATGTTTGATGTAGTTGGCTAGGGTTTGGGATAGGGATAGAATTGTTGATTATTGAAAGGATGTTTGGTTTCCATCGGAATTGGTGTTTTATAGTGGACTATCATCGCCCAAAATTGTTTTGACCAAATCATTCATCCTATAGAAATGCTATGAGTAAGGTTTGGCCTTGAAGCTCGCACGATCCTTGAGGAATGCCCTGACCAAAAGTCTCTCCTCATTTGAACTAAAACCGTGTTGAAGTCGAGAGGATGTAAATTTAGAGGAGGCAAATGAGTCATTCGATTCGGGTTCGGGTCATTTTAGGTTTGA
Source organism: Hibiscus mutabilis (assembly GCA_019671005.1). Lineage (NCBI taxonomy): Eukaryota > Viridiplantae > Streptophyta > Magnoliopsida > Malvales > Malvaceae > Hibiscus > Hibiscus mutabilis. Next base: position 40,918,338 of record CM033752.1, on the reverse strand, counting down.
TTACATTCGGTTTAAGTTCGATTCAGTTCTGGTTTGACGTTCGGTTTTAGTTCGAGTCTATGGTGATTTCGGTTCAGGTATCGGGTTGAGTCGTTAACTTTCGTTTCCGTTGATTTCGGATGGGTTGATTTCGGGTTGGGTCAATCTCGGTTTAATAGGAAATTGATCGATTTCAGTCGGGTTTTCTGGCCGAGTTAAGTTTTTACACCCTATATATCACTTCATATAGCATGTATATTTAACTTTTTAGTGAGTTATGCGACAATTCACATCTCATTTTTTTTTCTTTATTTTAATATTTTTTTTATTTTGAATTACCTTCGGTTCGTGTGAAATCAGTTCGAGTCTATTCGGTTCGGTTAAAAATCGGTTTGGGTCTATTTTTTATTCAACTTAATTTTGGGTCGGTTTCGATTCAGTTTGTTTTGGGTTTCGGATCCAATTCTACTCATCGTGTTTAGACCGATTTCGGATCTCAACTCGGGTCTCGGGTTAAGTTTATCAAGTCTAGAGGTAAACCCGGCTTGGGCCGTTTCAAGTTTTACGAGTTTTTATTTATTTTCGAGTTTTAAATATTTTAGATTCAAGTTCGAATCATTTTAAATTATATACGTTTTATATTTGAATTGTGTAGATTTCAATCATTAAAGCTCTAATGCTCACTTCAAATTTATGTCACTGTATTTGTCGCACAGATTTAATAATTTATATTCAATTTTTTAATTTAAAAACAAATTCGTATAGAGTAAATTATTTGGTAAGCCGATTCAATTTTTCGGCTTCTTTGGATATATAAGGCATTTAGAAATTAAATTTGGGGAAATAGGCGACATTGGAGTATATTTAGGAATTTATAACAAATTCTACAATGCAACAGATGCAAATCGCCACTTGCACAGGGCCACCTTAATTTTTTTGGTCACTTTCTTTTAGGGCAGGTTCATTTTGGTCATTAAACTTTTAGGGCGGATTTATTTTAGTTATTGTACTTTTAAAATATTTGATAAGGTATTCCAACTTTTAGTTTGATTTCGATATGGTCCTCCCGTTAGAAGTTGACGTTATTTTTCGTTTTTCCTAAATAAAAATGGGTAAACTACACCAATCATCACTCAATTTTCTTTTCACACCTATTTTGGTCACTAGAATTTAATAATTTTCAATTTAATAACTTAACTTTCGAATTATTCATTTTTGGATACTCTCAAATAACATGATTATACAAATAGAAAAATAGGATTAATCCTTAAAAAAATTCGGGTAATGATATTTTTACTTTGCTTATTAAATTTACCAAATTATCATATTTGATATTTTAATAAGCAAAGTAAAAAAATTATTACTCGAATCAAATATTTCAATTAACCAGTCAATCGATTATCCAATTTAATTGGTACAATATAATGTCGAGAATTGAATAATCTGAATTTAGCAATTAACCAAAATAATTTCTAAGGATTAATCGAACCCAATTTTGGTATAATTTTTTAAAATAAATTAGTTCGATTCGGTTACAGTTCACAGTTTTAAGTAAAATTGATTAACCAATTTGATCTATTATATACAATATTTCTAAATTTTATGCATTACATTATCTTATAGTCTAGTGATTTTGATGCCCTTCTTTTTTTTTTTAAGTTTTGGCTCTGGGTAGGATTAATAGGTGTGAACTTTTAATTTTTGACTTTCTAGTTGTTTTTACACTTTTATCACAACCGAACAATTATTAATTTACCATATTATCATATTTGATATTTTAATAAACAAAGTAAAAAAATTATTTCCAGAATCAAATATTTCGGTTAACTAATTAATTGATTATCTGATTTAATTGATACAATATAAAATCGAGAATTGAATAAGCTAAATTTACCAATTAACCAAAATAATTGCTTAAGGATTAATCAAAATTTTATATTTGTATAAACATGTCATTTGAGAGTGACAAAAATATGAACAATTCAAAAGTTAAGTTATTAAATTAAAAATTTTAAACTCTAGTTACTAAAATAAGAGTGAGAAGAAAGTTGAGTGATGATTGGTACAATTTACCCATTTTTTAATAAAGAAAAACGAACTTAAGGTTATTGGAGGAACTATATTAAAAGCGAACTAAAAGTTCGATGACTATATTGAAATTGAACTAAAAATTAGGTGACCTTATCGAATATTTTAAAAGTACGATAACCAAAATAAATCCACCTTAAAAGTTTGGTGATCATTTATGTAGTTTACCCTAATTTTTTAATATCTTTCCCAAGAACGCTTTACGTGAAAAATATTAAAAAAATAAGATCGCCATGTGTGGCATATCTTCACTCAACTCGCCGTGTACAGGTCCACTTGCACTGTAAAATTTGTCATAGATTCTTAAATATACTCTAATATCTATATTTATCTAAATTTAATACCTAAGTGCATTATTCTCCTAATTAGTCGCAATTTTTCAATTTTTTTTTTTAAATTTTTAACATAAAATATATTTTACTGATTTGATTGGTATGTCATTGATACATTATGCATAAAAATATGAGATTAAATATATTTAAATGTTGAATATTCTTTTATTTATATATAATAGGAAATTTAGATAATATAAATATTTATCATGAAAAAAAAAACCTGAGTTAAAAGAATGGAATACATTTTCCTGTATTCAACATTTTTTATTATGTACTTTTTTGCTGACATTTTATCTATCCTGTTTACTGTGCTGCCTATTATGCAATCTTTCTTAAAAAGGGGAATTTTAGTTTTAATATATGTTTAATCTTGTACAGTTTTAAATAAGAATAAAGAAAAAGAGTGAAAATAAAATTACAAAATCTTTAAAAAAAGAAATTAATAGTCTAAATGTGGATTTTTTTTAATCATCACTTGAGAAATAATTTGAAAAAGATATATATTTTACTCCATCAATAACAGGAAAGATAAACTTTATTATTCTTTACAAAGCTAACATGGCATCAGAGCAGAAAGACCTACACATTAGCACGCAGTTAATTTTTTGGAGGGTGAATGAGGTAATTTTCCATAAAAAGTATAAAGAGATGACACTTTTTAATAACCATATCAAGATCATAAACTCAATATTGAATCTGAAACTCTTATTCCTCAACTCCTAAAAAAACCCGAAAGAGAAAACCGAACTACTTAGTGTATTACACAAGTCCAAGTATGTGATGTGAATTAAGGAAACCGCCAGAAACTCTCTTAAATATAGTTTTTATTTATGCAGCCAGAGATCCAGAATTTACCTTCCTTTGCTCAGCTACTTGTGTAAGAGCAGCATCAATTTGTTCAAACATATTTTCCTTGGCCACATTTCCATTAACCTGAAAATCAAACAATATATTCTCATAAAAAAACAATAATCTAAGCAACCAGTTTTCCTGTCCAAATTCGGATTTAGCAGAATATTTAGCTTCATCTTTGGAATGGTCTCAAACAATAAGGCATCCACTATATTTCAAGATAATTCCTTCGTTAACCCCTTCGTCTTTTCATTTTAACTCTCAGACATAGTTACCAGCAAATATTAAACTTGAAACAAATTAACACATCAAAAAACGATATTTTATGCAGATACTGGTTTACGCTGACAAATAAACTGGCTCGTGTGTATCATCATGCTCAAGACAGTTTGAATTATACTTGGTTTTAATTTAGGAAGACTAGCTTTTTTTGGTATAACCACCCATATCCAACCCATTGGCTGACTAATCCGGATGAGTACTGAGGGGCGACCCTCCAGGCTCCAACCTAATTTGCTCCATTCACAACGCAGCCCTGACCTTGCTTAAGGGATCTAGCGTCTCGTCCCACCAGACCAACTAGTTAATTCTAACAAAAAACAAAACAGCATGTATGACTTAGTTTTTTTTTTCCATTTTCTTATCTTTATCTGCGTGACCCAACACAAGCTTTAGTTTAAATCAATTAATGCCATAGAGAAAAAATTTAACATGCCTTGACTGTGATATCTTTATATACAGAAAGCACATCGTCCACATTTTCATGATGTGTGCGTAGCCGCAACTTCACCTACAAAATGCAATTAAGAGAATGTAATTTGTCAATCTAACAACAGGGCACTACTACAAAAGAAGAAGAATCCCAAAATAATTCATAGAAACACATAATCCCAACTCAAAAGCAACCAAGCAAGGAATATCAGACATGCCTTCTCTTCAGTATCATCAAATCGTTGTGTAAGCCTCGATGCAATTTCATCATTCTCCGGGGGTGAACATTTCAAGTGGTATATCTTCCCCGTAAGAGGGTCTAACCTTCGTCCAACCACTCTCTCAACAAGAATGTCTTCAGAAACCTGCAAACAAGTTGGACATGTTAAACTCGAATGGCTTTAGATACCTATAGTTGAAAACTAATTTACAAACGAACGAATAACAGAACGCAGTAGAAGAGGTTGATCAATTAAACGAGCAACAAAACATTCTTACATCCAACAGAATGAAAACATCGGGACGGATCCCATAATCCTCGAGAGCAGCTGCCTGTGATGAGCTCCTAGGATATCCATCCAAAAGCCAACCCCTTTGTTGAGAATCGGGCTGCAGCAGACGCTCCTTGACCATCTAATACCAAAAACTATAGGAATCATGAATGGGAAAAGCATTCTATATAAACTGAACAATATCTCCCCTACCATAACAACAATTTCATTAGGGACTAATTGCCCTTTCTCCATGTATTCCTTTGCTAGCTTCCCGTTTTCACTGGCGGCGCCAATTTCCGCTCTCAATAAATCTCCGGCAGAAATATGCACCAAACCATACTGAATAAACAAAAATTTCAACTTCAATTGAGAATAAGAAAACCAACGCATAAAATTAAATAAAAAGAGAGAAAAATTACTTTTTGGGTGATAAGCTCGCATTGGGTACCTTTACCGGAAGCCGGAGCCCCTGATATGATAACTTTCAACAGCTCAGCCTTAGCCGACGCGGCAACCTGCCATCACCCAATATAAAAAATAAGCAGCAAAACCCATAAACAGATTCAAACACGAAGCAATAAGCGAAAAGAATGTGAAATTACGAAGAAACTGGGGGAATTCGGCGAGAGGAGCTTCTTAGAACGGGAAGGGGATAGATTGGAACGGAGGGAAATGAGGTTAAGAGAAGGGTGAGAAAGGAGGAACAGATTAGGGTTGGGATTTGGGAATTTGGGATGAGGAGAAAGAGAGGGGGACAAAGGGACGGCGGGAGACAAATAACTGCTGCCCATTGTTAGCATCGAATATCTATCTCCCTTTGCCTTTGCTTTCTCTCTCTGTCTCTGAATTTCTGTGGACAAATCTGAAGGAAGTTCGGAGGATAATCTATCACTTGTCCTAAAATTATTCAATAATTCTAGATTTACTGCTCCTCAAAACATGGGTTTTCATGGACAAATGTTTTACATGGCTCGGGTCGTTTTTTGTTTTCTATAAATGTGTTTTTTTAATAAATAAATAACCTTTTAAGGAGCAAACCAATGAAACGTTGATAGAGTTGGTAGAGACGAAGACTTTTGACTTTTGAGTATCTAGGTTTGACACACGTTGTCTCTAAATTTTATTTGGTAAAGTATATAATTGGTCAATCAATTAGGGTTATTTTAATTTGGTCACTAATTTAAAAAAATCAATTTCATTATTAAATTTCTAAACTTTGATATTTTTGTAAATATTATATTTTGATATACAAACTATATAAAAAATTACATAATTATTTTATAAAATTTAAAACTTAAATCCATACTCTAGCACCTTAAAATCTAAATTCTAAACCTTAAACTCTAAAATTTAACCATAAATTTTAAATTTTACACCTTACGTACTAAATTCTTAAATTTTAATCTAAAACCCTAAATCCTATAATCGAAAAGGCTTGTGTAAACTTTTTTCTCTTATTAATATGCCTTTTTTTATAATACAACAATACACGTGAATTAAACTAATTCCGCATGTTTTCGGCAGCTTCCATTCGGACAACATTCGCTATTATTAAGATTTGTCAATCTTTAATAATAGCATAAAATTTTTTAAAAAAAGAAGAAGATTTCATTAATAATAATAGGGGTCCTTATATTCTCTCGAGTACGGAAAACTTCATTACAGACTTGAAGAATTTAACAGATTGGTTAGTCGTTGCTTTTTCTGAAGAATATTGAAGATCATATAGTTTTGGTCATTTACATATATGAACAAAGAGTTCACATTAAAAGAGAGTAATCGATTTATTGTTTTGGGTTTTTTTCAACTAAACTAATTTAATCAATTAGAACCTATAAAAATCGAATCTTATTATGTCAAATCGATTTAAAGTCGATAAGTTAATTGACTAAATTGAACCGATTTAAATATATAATTTTTTGTATACATCACCGACCAAAGACCAACAAAATTGATCCTATAACAGAAAAACCGACTAAACCGCTCAAGTTCAAACTGAAGTAACCCAGGGTATTAGTTTTGTCGATTTAAACAGAAAAATACCCACCCCTAGCTCGCATTATCAGGTATAACATTTGATCAAATAGTATTTTAAATCTTTCAACATGCTTAGTAATTGTATACGAGTGTTAGCTGTAATGACAAGGTATATTGTATTTCAAGAAAAAGATTTAACTTGAAATCGTAAAAATGATAATATTCACAAATCTTGAACTATAACGGTAAAAACAGACATGAAACCTAAAAAAGGTTTAGCATTAAAGACATGCACGTTATATGACATTATATCGGAAACGTTCAACACAGGAAGTGGGATCACCATGGAAAAAAGGAGGAGACTAGAAGAGGACACTATATCTAAATTTTAATCCAAGATTCCAGCCTTCTTATAGCTCTCAACGGAATCCGAAAGAGTTTCTTCCAAGGGCCTATAACTCCACCCCAGCCTCTGTAATTTCTCTGAACTAATCATCTCTTCCTTCCCTCCCCCGGTGTAGCTGCTGATCCACAAGTGATTTAGATCCCAAAGAAGAAGAGGAAGAACATAAGCAGAAAAATTCTAAGTCATTATATTAACTCCTAAATTTTAGAACTAAACCATAAGTTATTATGAAACCTAATAACCAGGATCTATCATGTCAATCATCAAGAACAATAAACTGAATAAACTAAATGCGGACCTGAATTTATTGAAGGACTGAAAACCTTGAATCCTTTGATGGAGATCGCCTAAAAGATGGTTGTGATCTTCCAATAAGATAGGTTAACCCTTGCCATAAAAACTCCTTGACGAGGACAAGAGTAATACAAGTTAACCTATTTTCTTGGGGACCACTACCACTTTATATAGTTGATTTAATAAATCAACTATTAAGTATTTATAACTCTTCCTCTCATTGAATTATAAATACATCTTATACTATTAAATTAAAATACATCTTATGGTATCTACACTGTTATTTCCATGACACTTTAATACCTATGACACGAATAACATAATTGGTCACTTAATTTTGTGTCATACTTTATAACAGCATCATACATTTTACATATATGCCCACAATTGCGGATTTTAATCCAACAATCTCTCATTTAGGCAACATATATTTCGTGATAAATGTACAACCTTATGAGCTCAAAAAATTGTTATTATATAATAGGTATTCTATAACAATCTCATCCATCAACTATATCCATATAGGATCAAAGCAGCCTTTGTCATATCAATCATGACTAGACCCATCAATGGTAACATATACAAATATAGTCAAATGACATAGATCAATCATGGATGCGTAGCATAGAAAATTACATGAAGTGTGAACCGAACATGCATATTTCTAATTGGTCCCCCTAAACCTTAGTGAGATCAAACTTTACTGAATTCAGAGTGTGCATAAACCAAAAGAACTTTATTTTTGCAGAAAATAATCTTAAATTATCCTTAAACTAAAGTAACCGAAATTGTGTCTAAAACGAATGAGCAATTTTCAAAATTACAAACTCCCACTAAAACTGAATATCCTTAAATAACATTACACTCACATGAGTAATGTACTCATGAAAGACCTAGGGTGACAGTTTCTTAGTAAGCGCGCAATTATGGAGTTTGTACCAACATACTCTATAGACACACAACTACTCTGAATTTTCTTTAATAACTAAGAACTTAATATTTATGTGCTTCAAATTTGAAGTATTCATATTGTTTATAGAATAAATAAATACATATTTATTGTCTCAAAATAACTGAAGTGGTTTTTCTATTTAATCTACAATTAGCAGCTCATGTGACAAAATCTTTTGCATCAATATTGTAATAAAATTGAAGCCTTGTAAACCTGATGATCTCTAACTTACCAGAACTTCGATATGTGAGCATGTAATTTTTGTTCTCTAAAGATATCTCATAACCATATTGGCTGTTATCCAATGGTCTATACTAGATTTGCTTAAATATCTGTCTAACATCCCAAAAATATACGCAATATCCGAACGCATACATATTTGAACATAAATTATATTCTCAATAGCTTATGCATATAGAATCATTTATATTTTCTAAATTTCAATGTTACTTTTAGGGCATTGAGTAAGACAAAATTTGTCTTCTTTAGCAATATGAGTATCACTTGGTTTACTCCCACTGAACTTGTAGTATATACAATTGTCAACTAAATTTATCTCAAAATCGAATGAGATAATCATTGTGAAATTTGTAATATCATTAAGGAGAGTCTACTTAAGCTCATAGATGAATTTCTTTAATTTAAATATCATTGATATTGTATCATAAGACACAATTCTATGATTGTACCATATAAATAGTTTTTTCATTGTCGCCATTGAAAAAATAAGCTTGACATATATCCAATGTAGCTTAAGACTAAAACGATCAACAAGTGTAATAATTATCTTGAAAGAGTCTTTCAATGAAGCTTGAGAGTCTTGCATAAAATTATACTCTTCTTGTATGACATCAATCAACTTTTGAGAGTTAGAACTTTTTATAGTTTGATGAAAAATGATTAGGTCATTTTCTATCATCCCATTATTATCTTTATTTTTTTTTGAAAAAATATAATATAATAATCAGGAATAGTATTTTTCCTTTATCTCGTGGATCTCTTTAACGACACTTATTTTTAATGTTGTTGAGTTTGTTCTTCTGAAACAATTACCTTAGCTTGAATGTGAGTTGTTCAATATTGTTTTGCTAGGGTACTTGATTCACTTCTTGATTAATGATAGGTGTGAAAATCTAAACATCGTCAAAAGTGATAGTATGAATTATATTATAATCCAATTTCTCCTCAAAAGCAATGTATCTAACCCTATTTCTCCATCCAAACTCAATATTCTAAAAAATGTTGTAGATCTCTCCTTAAATAATTTCTGATTGTAGGATCATAAAACTTACAGTCCATGAATCACTCAAAATAACCAAAGTAGTTGTTCACTTTTGAAGTTTAATTTCTTCACATGTGTCCTAATTTATACAAAATAATCAACACTTTGTAACTTATAGTTGTTTCTTTTGAGTAAGACCCTTATCAACTTTATTTTAATATTTTCTTTTATTGCCCTTATTCTTAGAGATACTAACTGAATGAACACCAACCAAATGAATACTTTTACACTTATAACGCTTCAACTTTTCTTCCTCTTCAACACAATGAGAAATGAGCCCAGTTAGAGCCTACCTCTCTTTTTGAAAGTTGTAACTATTTTTTTAAAATTGGTTAAACTGTATAAGAAGCGGTACCAAAAGCATAAGAACAAACAATTGTTAGAAGGTTTGATCTTATGTGCCTTGAATTTTGAAGCAATATTGAACATTTTCATATTGTACTCGCTCGCATTTCCTTAACTCTTATAATTCATAGACATCAAAGAAGACATAAGTGATGTCACTTTAACCTTAATGTTTTAGGTAAAATATTTCTTAATTTCGTCAAGGAAACCCTTAGTAAGAGTAATCTATTTAGATTTGTGCTCCAAAAGACATCTAGAATATTGTACTTTATGATAATTAGACTCATGCGATTCAAATGATCTCACCTCTCAAAATACTTTTTATAGGTGCTTACTGCAGTGAGAGATGCAAAATGTTATTTCCTTAGTGCAAAGTCTATGTTCATACATCCAAATACTATATGTAAGTGTCTTTTCTATTCCTTAAAATTAGTTTCACTAAACATGAGTGTAGAATATATATTAACAGATATTATGACAGAAAAGATAAATTAACTAAATATAGAACAAAAATAAAGAAATAAAATAAAAACAAGCTCACATTCATAAGTTAACAAATAAATTCAGAATAATGGCCAGTTCCCCTTAAGATACAAAGCATAACATTAATACCAAGTCTTTGGACAGTAATATTAACTGTAAGCGGTACTCTTGTTGTAACAATCAAACATTGACAACAAACTATGTCAAACAATAGATTAATCTTTGGACTAATGTATTGCTCACATAAAATACCTTATAATTGTCACATATTTATCACCACAGTTGTTGTTGTAATTCTGCCAAATATTAACTTTCCTTTGGGTCAATTAATAAATGCATGAATTACAAAAACACATAATAATCTTGATATTTTAAATAAACTAATCAACACAAAAGCAGTCACTTTGGTGACATTATTTTTCAATTAATTCATTAATTATTAGATATACAAAGTCAAAATATAAATTTAATTATTTTAAAATATATATATATTTTAATTTTTATCTTTCAATCTAACTAAAAGATAACCAAAATAATAATAAACTTGAATAAAGGTAAACCTCACATCAAAATACCGGACACTCCATTAATATTTCATCTTTGGACAAAATATTAACTTTCATATGATATCTTGGTACACTAATCAAACATTGATAATAATAACATGTCAAACAGAAATCTTTTTTTGGACCGATTTATTGCTCACGTGTAAAACTAAGTAATTATCACATCTTTATTACCACAGTTGCACCTGTAACAATGCTAATTATTAATATTCTTTTGGGCCGATTAATACTAACATAAACTGAATTACATGCACAAAACATTCAATATTTTAAAATAAAATAATTTCCACAATAGAGGTCACTTTGGTGATTAATGCTTCAATTAATTTATCTCAAAATATATAATATAAATATAGCGATATCCAAATTTAAAATTATGTAACAGTCAAAACTGAAATTTCTGATAACAATTAAATTTCCAAAATAACTCAAAATAAGATTGTCTGAATGGGGCTATCAGAAATTGAAAAAACCGAAATCTTCGACTATTTCACAAGAATTCCTTTAACATACATTTACAAGATTTTCGCTATAAACTTGAATGTAAAATATGTAGTTTAAACTAAATGCATTTTAATCCTTAACTTCCTATATCACCAAAAGATTGAATTCAACTAAAAGTCAGAATCAAACTACACTAATGAATTCAATAATAATCACATAAATTTTAACATATCCGAAGTAATGATCAAAATTAAAATTCTTAATTAAACTGAATTGAATATATTTCATAATTAAATATAAACATATATATTCCATAAATAATATTAACTATGTATACTTTCCGAAACTAAAATTAAGAACATATTTATACCGACAATAATAAGGTGATAATTCAAAATTAAGCAATTACATACTTCCAGGACCAAAAACAAATATGCATAAAGCATATGTACCATAGCGAAGTAATCGCACATAATTAAATACTTCGATAAAAGTTCAACATAGTATGGCTCATACAATCTGGAAAAATATATAAAACCAAAACTTGATGACACAAAAGTTTATAATTATAAAGCAAAATATCAATGCTTTAACAAAATAAAATTATCTTATAATTAATGGATTCAAAGATCTCAGGAGAGCTTATAGTCTGAATTGTCACCATAATACTATATATTTTTTATTTTGCTGAAAACTTTAAGCCGCACATTTAACTCGATTCAAGTAAACCCTAATAAAATATTAAGGGCAACAATTGAATACAAGCAATCGGATCAAAGATCAAAATCAAATTGAATATCAAGACAACAATGAACTAAAAGCTTTAATTGACCTTAGATAGCTTAACTATTATTATTAACGATCCTTTTGATTTTCGCATTAAAAAATCAATCTAACTGAAAATTTATTTATAGAAAACAATGAGATTGACTAACACCAAAATCAAACAACTAATATCGCATATGCATAATTTATTATTATATGATTTCGATTGTGATTTTTCATAATAGAAAGCTAATCAGTTTTCTCAATGATGCAAAATCATTACCATGTGGCATATCTTCACTCAGCTCGCCGTGTACAGGTCCACTTGCACCGTAAAATTTTTCTTAAATATACTCTAATATCTATATTTCTCTAAATTTAATACCTAAGTGCATTACCATGTGGCAAAATCAACTTAAAATATTATTAAAAATATATAAATTTAATATCTATTTTTTGATAAATATCGATATTTATTTTGACACCAAAATTTTAGATCAAAATCATCACCATGTGGCATATCTTCACTCAGCTCGCCGTGTACAGGTCCACTTGCACCGTAAAATTTTTCTTAAATATACTCTAATATCTATATTTCTCTAAATTTAATACCTAAGTGCATTATTCTCCTAATTAGTCGCAATTTTTCAATTTTTTATAAAAATTTTAACATAAAATATATTTTACTGATTTGATTGGTATGTCATTGATACATTATGCATAAAAATATGAGATTAAATATATTTAAATGTTGAATATTCTTTTATTTATATATAAATTTTTCAAGTTTTGATACTTACAAAATAAATATCGATATTTATCAAAAAATACGAAAAAATTAACTTAAAATATTATTAAAAAATATAACATTACAAGTTCTTGAACAAGTATCAAAACTCGCCGTCTTTAACTGCACCCTACACATATTGTATGCTAGACTTGTCCATAGTTGGTACGCTCCTTTCTAAACGATTAATTTTCTTTTGTTAAAGTATTCAAGATTTTAGTATTCATAACATCATACATTAAAATTTATAATATTGAGCCCATCAAGTATTTCAATGAAAAGTGGATAATATTTATTGTAAAAAACACAAATTTAAATTTTGTATAAATTCAAATCTCAGCATGAGAATACAATATCTTTTTATTTAATAAAAAATAATATTATTTTAAAATACTTACCAAGTATCAAAAATGTTTTTGATCTCTGTTTGAAATGTTTGTATATAAAATATATATAAGAATTGAGAAAAAAATATGCATCGGCGATAGAAAGTTATTTTCCACACACGAAAACTTTTTAGGGTCTAGAATTTAAGATTTATGTTTTATAGTTAAAATTTTAGTGTTTGAGAATATATATATTTTTACCATAAAGAAAATCATTCATTCATAACAGGAACAAGGTTACATCAAAAGTTTGAAAAACATTTCCAAAGTTGGGAACTAACCAAAGAACATAAAAGGCCAGAACAACAAAAGCAGACCAAATCCAAACATAACATCCAACAGATCTAATAAAGATCATGGAGACAAAAACACAGGGAGACGTAACATCAATTTCAAATGAAGAAACGAAAGGAAATTCAGCAACAATGTAACCAAAACCGAAAGTTTCTGAAATGGCGTGGATCAACATATATCTCCTACGATCGTGCCAAGGTCGGAGAAAGGTCTCCCCGGACCTAGTTCATTAGGTAGTCAGCTGAGATCATATCAGTCACATTGGAATATAGATACTCTGAAACTTGGATCCCAGCAAATAAAGTAGGGGAAACACAAATGAAACCATGACGATACCAAATGAGGAAGAAAGAAATTTAGAAGACCGCCGGGGAAAAAATTCTACCCATGGTGCATCAAATAATTACTCAAATAATGGGTTAATATTAGTCAATAACGATCAACGATAGATTAAAATTTTAAATAAAATCAAAATATTTTACTTTATCAAAAGGGTGAATATTTAATACACTACAAGTGTAAAAATCTAAGGGTCCATTTGATTTTATATAATATTTTTTATTTTTGTTTTCTATTTTTATTTTAAAAAAATAATTTTTAGTTTCAGTTTTTAAAAATTAGAAAACATGCTTGGTTAATAGGGATGAAAACTTGTTTTCAAAAATAAAAATAGTGAAAATGTGTTTGGTATCTAGCTTTTCAAAATAAAAATGAAAAAAAATTATTAAATAATTGAAATAAAATATAGTTAGAAAATATTATAATAATAATAATAAATAAAATATGACTAAATAAACTAAAGTTTTAAAAATGACATTAGAATGATTCGAACATGAGTTAAAATTAAAAAAAAACATTTGTTTTCATACTTTTTACTTTTCTAAAACATTTTCAATGAAAATATTTTTTTATATTTTTTAATTTTCACCCATTTTTGTTTTTTTTTCTAAAATTCATTTTCTAATTATAAACAAACATTTTTTTTCACCGTTTTCTATTTTCTAAGAAAATGAAAATAAAAACGGACTTCATTTTTTAAAACCAAACCACCCTAAAATTCTAATCATAAAACCTTAAAAATTTACTCAAAACCTAAACCCTACATTTTAACCATAAACCATAAATTCTAAACCCTACAATCTAAACTCTAACCTCTAAACCCTAAACTATTTATTTTCCACCACCAGCGTATAGGACATTTTGATATTTTATTGTGTGTTTTGGTGTTATATTATGATATTTGATCAACAATTTATGAATATTGGTCAATAACAATCAACGATTGATTAAAATTTTAAATGATACGTTAATCATCCAAAATCCCTAACCACTTAAAAGGCTTATTTTATTTGGTTCTTTGTCGTTTGGAACATGATTGACGCTTATTAACTCAGTCTTGTTCTCGTTGCCTTTATATTACATGAGCATTTATGTTGTGCTTAAGGGTGTGATTGCAAAAATTGACCGAATTCGGTGAACATTTTTATGAGGAGACACAGATTTGAAACGCAAGATGAGCCGTGTGAATTGGACAACTATATGTCGGCCAAAAGCTTTGAGAGGCTTGGGCGTGATTGACTTAAAGTTGAGAAATATGGCCTTGCTCGCCAAGTGGGCATGGAGATATGCATCTTCGACTAATTAGTTATGACGATCGCTGATCGTGGCGAAGTATGAAGAACAGATTCTTTGTCGGAGGTTCAATGATGTGGGAAAACGCAAAATGACGGTTGTATGGAAACAAATAGTCGAGGTACAAGATGATGAGCGTGTGGCCAGATTTATGGGTGAGCATTGTTTCTGTTGGCAAGTTGGAAGTGGCTTTAGAGTGTTATTTTGGCATGAAATTTGGTGCGCATCGGAGCCTCTACGTTTACGCATTCCTCGGCTGTTTCAGCTTGCACGCGATAAGTTGGCAGTGGTGGCGGCATATGCTCGATCTGGGACATTGAATCATGATTATGCATTCCACGTGAAGAGGTCCGCTCTATGCGATTGGGACTTGAGTGGTGTCCGCCAATCGTCGGAGCGTTGAAGTTTAATGTGGATGGTTCAGCGCGTGGGAAGCCGGGGCCTACAGGTTGTAAAGGGGTGTTGCGTGACTCGAAAGGGAATATTTTGAAGTTATTTTCGGGTCCTTTGGGGATGCTAGATTCTAATGAAGCTGAGCTTTGCGTGACTGAGTATGCATTAGATATGTTGTTGCATTCTTCATGGAATAATGGACCTTCGATTATTATTGAATCCGACTCTAAGGTTGTTGTTGCTTGGGTGATGCATCCTGCTAGTCGGCCATGGGTGTTATGGAGATTCTTTAGGCGAATTGATTAAGCTTGTTGTGTCCTTCCGTGTGTGTTTCCGTAATGTATTTCGGGAGGCGAATGGTATGGCAGATGTCTTGGCTTAAGGTGGGATGGATAGGGTGTCTTGGCTTCGGGTGATGGCGTAAGAGTTTTTGCCGTCGGGCGTGGGTGGTTTCGATTTTATTGGGGCGCGTTTTTTCATTATGTTTTGGTTTGTTTGTCGAATAATCATCGTGTTTTACTCTTTTCTTCCATTTTAGGTTAGAAATTTTTTTAACGAGGCACGCGATGATTCTTTTTTATTTGATTGTCGTTTCATTAATAAAATCATACGATGTTGATAAAAAAAAACAAATATGTTTTTAATTTAAAAAATAAAATTGTTGCTAATATTTTCACATATTAAAAAAATTAAAGTCTTTTAATTACAAATAATATATTTGTAAGATTACAATTATAACTAATCTGTACAATGCACGCGTCGTTCTTTTTTAAATACATATATTTAGTACCCATCTATTCTCGCGTTATTGGTTTACTACCCCATTTATTTTTTTAGCAAAAAATTATCTAAAGTTACTTTTTTAATATTTTAGTACCCGTTGTTTAAAGTTAACGATAACAGTGACGTAATTTTTTTTTTCATTTTTTTATGTATTATGGTCCTAGTCACCCTTCCACGTAAAATTCTTTCAAACCCTAACCTAAACTAACTAAGTTGCCACCTCCCACATACTTCCTCTCTTCACCTTCTGGTCACCATAGCTCCTTTCTCACACTGATATTCTTTACATAAAACTTATCATCTTTTGCAGGAAATTTGGGTGATATTTGATTTTAATCCATCTTTAGTTTTAGAGGAATCCATAGAAACTACATGCAAAAAGTGCCGTTTTTTATGTTTATGTCTATAGGGTGGGAATAGAACTATATCTAGGCTCAATGGAGAAACTAATTCTTCAAAAATTGTTACGTTTGGGTTATAGATGGTTATTTTCCTGAGAGAGAATTGGATTCATGAAACGGGTATGACATGAGCTAATGCAGGTCTCCATGGTTTGGTCAAATAGTCATCGAACATACTGATCTGATAATGTGAGTTTTTGGGCTCTGGGAGATGAAGACTAAAGCATGATATTGCTCGCCTTGGGGAAAAGACGTTTCTGAGAACAATTACTATTAGAAGACTGGGTTGAATCGGAATATGGTAGTCGTAGAATGTGTTAAATATATTTGATTTTGAGCCTTGAAAATTTTAGAATCTTCTTTCTAATCTACTTTTTTTTTCGTGTGGTGTCAAGTATTATAAGAGGGTAGGATTAATACTGCGTTAAATGTATTCTATCCAGACTGTTAAAAAAATTTTGTAAGAAAAAATATGGAAGGAAAACCCATGTATTTTTTTGCAGGAAAAAACAAGAAAAATATAGGTGAAGAGAGGAAGTATGAGGAAGGCGGTAACTTAGGGCTTGTTTTTTGTTGTGTTTGGTTTTCTAAATTAATTTTTCCATTCAAAAAATTTTAAAAGCAACAAAAAATACTTAACTTTTGATTGTCAAAAATTTAGTTTGCCCCCAAACTAGCTTCTCAAACCTTAGTTTACTAAAAATTAATTTTTTACAAAACCTTTATTTGCTCCCAACCTTAATTTTGCCATCACAACAAAAAAAAAACAAAACCTTAATTTAGGTTAGAGTTTTAAAGAATTTCACGTGAAAGGATAATTAAAATTAGAAATACTTAGAAAAAATAGAAAAAAATATTTTACGTTATTGTCACCATTATCTTTAAAAGGCGGATACTAAAATATTAAAAAAATATTACGTATCTTTTTACTAAAAAAAATAAGTGGTAATAAAATAATAATACAAAAATAAGTGAGATACTGAATATATAATTATTTTTTTAAAAAAATTGAGTTCTATGTAACTTGTTTGTATGTGTATCTTTTGTTATTATTCCTTCAATTTTAAAATTTTGTCGACCAATTCAGATAGACCGGCCTCATACACGTGACTCTTTCATAAAATTTTCCGCAAAAAATTTCTGTATCCATAAATGTGCTACGCCTAGTCAGGAACAAACCTATAAACCAAGAGGTTCTGTCAAAAAAAAAAAAACTTTAAACTAAGAGGATAATAAAGAAATAAAAATAAAATAGTAATCTCAAACACAGAAAGCTTTTGACCTTTCCGGTGGAAGTACAAAAGACACTTTCCTCTTCTTTACCTTCCCAATCCGAAAGTGTCTTTGGTTTCTCTCTTTTTCCGTTTGCCCCAAAGGGTCTGTAAAACCAAACACAAATCGCCGTATTTGATGTTTTCCTCTTTGATTCGTTGTGTTGTTG